>WEIU01019563.1:0-64395 GCA_013389925.1 Aegithalos caudatus | reverse complement strand
GGGAAGCGGAGCCCAGGAACCGGAGCCACCCAGCCGCGCCCACGGCCGAAACGCGCTCACCCCGTCCGTGCGGGGACGGGACCTCCTCCCGTGCCGCCGTTCCGCTGTGCCTCGGGGGCAGCCGGCGCGGGGAGCCCCTGGCCGCGGCAAGGGGATGGATGCGCTGAAATAACGCCGTCCCCCCGCGCCGTCCTGTCCCAGCACTCGTGCTGCGGCCGCAGCTGCTCAGGAGCAAAGGAAGAACCAGGACTGACCGCACTCTTTAAAACTCCCTGTGGCTCTTACGGATTNTTTTTTTAATGCTCCTGCAACAATAGGCGTAGTCCAAACAGGTGTATCTGCACTTAATCCTCGGAGAGTGAGGAATGCAGACGGAGTTTGCAGCCCATAAATTAATAAACAAATGCAGTAGCATTATCTAGTAATTCACTGCCTATCAATTTGCATGGCAAAAATCCCCAGCCACACTGGGGAAGGCAAGCGCCAGGAGTGAAGAAGTGACTTACAGGGGATCACTCAGGGATTCAATAACGAGCTTTGAAAAGGAGCCAGCCAGCCCCAGGACTCACCTCGCACTGCACTGCCTTCTTCCCTTTTATTTATTCATACAAACGAATAAATTGTTTATGACTGTAAGTTTTCTTGTTTTCCCCTCTGGAACCGTGTTTGTAGGTGTGCACGCATGCGCCTTTGAAACCTGCTGTTTGACTCGAGTATTTCCCTAACGCTGAGGTGCAGTGTTTTCAGTCATTGATCTCAATTTGATACAACATGTCAGTAACTTGTAATGATCAGCCTGAGTTGCACGCCTAATACTTTTAGTTGAGCCTGATATGCTTGTAATTTTCTTTTTCTAGTAACTTATACTATAAGTGATCCAAATCAGGGGCTAAAGCAGCCAGAAATGCTTTGGTGTTTTGCTGGGTTTAATCAGTGATTGTGAAAAGCAAGAATATTATCTTCACATTTATCTAACACCTGCCACCTAAGAATCTCAGAGTGCTTTAAAATCTTTTATTAATGAAGCCATTCGACAGCTTTAGGTATTACTTTGCCATGTACAGTTAGGGAAACAGAGGCTCAGTCATGTTGAGCTAGTGAGTGACTGATAGACATGGGAACTGGACATTGAGATTCTCCATTCCAAGCAGAACATGCTGTTAGTATAAACTAATTGACTGATGTGGTGGCCATTTGCTGGCCTTAAAGCATGAATACCAGGTTTCCCGACAGTGGGGCACACAGGTGGAGAAAACACCTGTAATGCAGGTGCCTCCTGGATGTCAAGTTTGCAGTGCCATACAGAGGGCACAGAGCAGTTTTATCCGTGCAAGACAACTTTTCCTGGCCCTGAGTTTTGTTGAGAAAACTGAAGTTGCTGCGATGTATGCGGTGGGATACGCAGAAGGATGCTGTCTTTGTGGGGAAGAAGCTCCCTGCTCCTAACTACTTGGGGGAAGGGGGGAATATTACCTGTCATAACACCCTTGAAGGGATGCTGACCCATGAGTCAGCACCCTTGAATTCTTTGTCACAGAAGTCCTAATTTTCACACAGTCCACAGACAAAATACTCTGAAAAATTTATTGTGTAGTTGAGCTGTAGGGAGCCTGATTTAGGGGAAGGGAGGAAGGACATGTATTAAATACACATCACTGTGTAGGTAATTTGTAAAATAAAGGAAAACTGAATGAGCTTCTGACCCAGATAATTATAAGCAATGCAACAAAGATCTGCCTCCCAGCATATTACTTTCTGTTTTCTCTGACTACAGCATTACAAAAAGGACAAAATTTTTTATCACACATTACAGTATCAGTCAAAGGGGCTACAGGTGCTACATGGAGGACTCAATGCTGCTTTTCCAGGAGGCAGTGGTGGAAAAGTCATTACTTTGTGTGGAAAATATATATGTTTTTAAAACTGCAATTCAAGATATAAGATCAGGGTAACTGCATGGTTACACTTCTTGCCCTGTCCTGCAACTATTTGCCCTGTTACTGAAAGAGAAGAAAACAGAAGAGGTTGTTTCTTTGACTAAACTGTGGCAGCATCCTTCAGCTTTTAATTCCCCTTTAAAAGTTCACCAGGCCACATCCTCTTCTCCATACTCAATCATGCTGGCCACCTACCAGCATGGTTGCTGTGGGAGGCAGAGCCTTCAAAGGACAGCAAATTACCAAGCTCCAAAACAAATCCTTCCTGCCACCAATCCTTCCCCACATACAGAGATACCAGCTTAGGTGCTGGTAGGACGTACAAAAGTGAACATCACTGCAGACTTCCCTGGCCAAAGACAGAAAATGCAGGGACAGTCCATGAACAGGCTGTGTACTGCCACTCTGATGGGGATTTGCTCTACATTCTGCCTACCAACCTTCCTTTGCTGGAAACCATTGGGTAAACTGCCTTAAGCAAAAATGAGAAGGGCCAAGAAAACCAAACTCTAGGAGTACACCATAAAAATAAATTATGAAAAAAAGGAAAACCTGTGAAGCTAGCTATAAATATATCATAGGATTCTGGTGACACCATAAAGTACTGGGACTTCACTCCGCCTTGCTTTATGAGATGTCAGTGGATGTATTTACTGCCCTTTAGTTCACAGGTGACTCATTTATTTAGCAGCACCATTGCAGGAAGAGGGCAGATTTCAATTGCAGTTGTCCTCTTGGGTGGTAAGGGAAAGTTTATAGTCAGAAGTGACGTTTCAACATTACTCCCACTAGATTTACTTCAAAGGAGGCTGGCTGTGTTGTATTCATATTAGTTTATTTAATTTGGGTAAACATAGAGTCTTTCTAATGCTCTTGTGTCTTCAGAACCAAGATGGATACCTTACAGGATAATGGTTTCCATAATATGTTGCTCCCTGTAGGTGTAAGAAGAGTCTTATTTCCTACATAGCTTTTTCTTTTACTAAAAGACCTGAGAGCCACTATAATCTGCAGAAATGAGAAATAATAAGCAATTGTTTCTGAGTTTTAGAATCCCAGAAAGAGACCCAGTCATCTTCAAGCCCAGGAAGAGTTTGTACTCAACCTTATTTAAAGGAGCAAGTACAACTTTCTCTATACTGCCTATTAAATCTTAACTGTTAATTACTTCACTGCACTCAAAACTGAAAAATCAGTGCTGCTGTAAAATCACAGATCTTTTAAACTGGATCCAATGGGGAAACTTGATTAGCATTTATCAATACAGGGTCCCTGCCAGAGAGAGGACAGCTTTGCCTCCACCCAGTAAAAGCTAACAAGCACAGTGTTAGTGCTTTGCTATATAATGAGGTTAAGAGTAAAAGGTCAGCTAGAACAGCCTGTCACCCAGAAGCTTTTCCCAGACTGAACTGCTTCTCTCAAGGTTCAAAACAGTTACATTATTTTTAATGTACTTTCCCAAAACTAAGAAGGAGGATGAAAATATATCATACTTATGATGTTAAAATACATTATAAAATAAAATAAAATAAAATAAAATAAAATAAAATAAAATAAAATAAAATAAAATAAAATAAAATAAAATAAAATAAAATAAAATAAAATAAAATACACCAGAGGGAATTGCAGGCTGTAGAGAGCTTAGGACTGGTAGTTAGACACCTTTGTCTTTTAGCAGGCTACATCAGATTCTGCTGACAACAGCAATGACCAAAAATCTGGTTAAGTTCCTCAGCAATGCTGGCAGAATGAACTGCTCTGAGACCAGTCCCTGGTGCCCCACTGTCCTTGTCATCACTGTCTCTCTGCAGGCAGCCTCAAGAGGCAGGACCCAGCAGCACCAAAGAATTATCAGTGTTTGCTCATCCAGAGGGAAAAGGGAGGGTTGCTCCAGGACAGGGCTGAAAACTGTGCACACAGCTGCTGTTATGCAGTACTTTTTCTTGTGTGCAGTGTTTTTTTTGCATATAACCAAGTTGCTGCATTCTCTTTAGTTCTCAGTTTTATTCTGTATCTGGAGGAAAAAAAAAAAAAAAAACCCAACCTTTTCTTAGGGCTTCTGTACTTTTCTTTAACAACCAATATGTCCAGTTACCCACAAAAGTTGAGGCACATGTTACCAGTAATGCAGGGCAGGTAGTCTCTTTTCTGCTCAGCTCCAAGGGACCATAGATTGCCCAAAGCAACTAATATACAAGAGCTTTAGACCCTAGTTTTGTTCTCATTTATGTCAGGGTGAATAAACTCAACAGAGCCAGTAGATTGGCATCAGTGAAGGGAAATCTGACCCTTGGTGTTCATTTGTGAGAAGAAAAATGCAAGTTGATTACAACCAGGTAATCTGGACTAGCAGTAAGTTAGCCAAAAGCAATGGTAACCACTGAGACACAAAATCAGTTCCATCAAACATCCAATTTAAGGGCCACAAAATCTTGTACAGTTCAGACCTTCTGACATTCTATGTTGGTGGAAACAAGCAAGAACAAGTGCATGGGCACACAAATACTGCAACATCTCTCTTTTTGATAAGAACTAACCAAGTATAATTGGGAAAGAGGCAATGTCAGGATTTGCTAATGCAAACTGACAATAACATGTTAAAATTGCCCCTGTTTGCTGGATAATGTATAAAGGATGATCCACTGTACTCAGCACTATATAAACTAACACAAGCTGAGAGTCCCTTCCCTGGAGAGATTACAGACTTCTGGAAAGGCATGAGCCAACATATGTCAGAACAGCTTTATGAGGCAAACAGTACCTTTTTTTGGCTGAAATCTGCTAGTCTGCAAACCTAAGAGAATGGAAGGCACTGGCAATAGTGCCTTGACACAGCAGTGTCTGTCTAGTCCATGCTTTCAGCCCCGAGCATGGGAGTTCACTCCATCATCCCTGGGAATTCTCCTTCACCGCATGTGCTGCAGAGATACCCCTGACCACCTACACAGGACACCAGCAAGCATCCTCTCTTCTAAAGCTGTCTCACAAACTGGGACAAAATCCCTTCCACACCTCAGACCTCTACCAGATCAGCAATTATGAATGGGATTTGTGTTAAATAAAGGACCCCCAAGTTTAGTTTATTTCAATCATCATAAGGAGGTTCTCTTATTCCAGTACCAACCATCTCCCCTTGTCTCATCAATGCTTTAGTCCCTGCCTCTGGGGTACTTTATCAAAGTGGGCTAAGCAGGCTCTAGTCTGCCCTTCAGCTGTGTGCTGACAGGCAGACTGATCTCACAAAAGAAAACTGATCTGTGGTAGCAGAGCTTTTTCCTCCAGGAAGGTTGGAACTGCATCTCTTTTACTCTCAGTAGAAGCTGGGCTAAATAGCAGCTTCTCCAATGTTGTCAAGCAGAGAAACAGAACCTGTTTGGTCTTCTTGGATCACTTTCAGCAATGTGACTTTTTATCAAATGTTTGTTCAGGCCCAGAAAGATTAGAGAAACTAAGAGACTGGCCAAGTTTGGAAAAATCAGACTTGCCCACTGCTTGACCTTAGATGATTATGGAATCACTAATGAAGAAAAAGAGCCCAACAGTTTAATTTTCTGTTTCTTTCACAGAATTCACACTTCTACTATCTATGTTTCAATAAGTATACCAGTATAAAATGGTAGTTACCTGTAGAACTGATCTCCATAATTCATAACAGCCCCCTCTTACAAGTCTGTGACTAGCCTGATTTTATGCTGAGCAAAATTCTCTAGCCTAACTCCAAGCAACTGATACTATAGATGCATGTGGATACTATGTTTACGGAAACAAAAAGATATGTGTACCTTCTTCTCTTTATGTTTGGAATTGGTGTTGGGAAGTCTAAGGTGAAGGGAAACAGCCTGCTTGCAGGCTAGGTGTGAGCCCTGCCTGGGATAACACATTGCTGTAATCCCTTACCTTCAGTGACTCTCACAGCAGCAAGAGGTTAGATGCACCAGCAGATGTGTTGCCTACTGTAATTTTGTCTATCTCTTCTTCAGATCTAGATTTAGATCTGGGAGGTCTGCAAGCCCAGTGCCTTACACACTAGGGCAAATATCAGCACTGCAGAACTAACATCTATGTCACAAATTCTTAGTGTGGAAGAGTTGGGAAATTATTTTTAAGCGTTCCAAGTTCTAAAATTTAAATAGCACCTGAAAGGCTGAAGTAGAAAGACACAGAATAGATGAAGCTAAAATACCTGCTGAGATAAATAGGGAACTATTTTAATTTTACCCATGAAAGCAGAAAAATACTTATTTTCCCTTTTGCACTCAAAGAAATCTTATCTGACACAGAAAGGAAAAGCTGGAAAAACTGTTGCTTTTGCTCCTTTAAACTGACTTTGTACTAATGAAAAGTGAGTTCTCTAATACGCACTGCGCACAGGCTCCCCTCTGCTCCTCTTTTCTCTTCCTTCTATCATCTTTGCCTGGCTTTTGCCTGTAATCACCTGTTCAACTCACAGCAGTAACTGCCAGGTGACTGGTGTTTGCTGTGGTCATTCAGCCATCAAAAAAAAAATATAATTTAAAGCAAAGAAAGATACGGGGGAAAACCTTTCAATGACATGAGTGCCTCAGCACACAACAAAGAGTGAACTGATTCCGGTGGCTAAACCTCCTTGCGTGGGAGCTGCTGGTAGGTGTAATTTCCTAAGATGTATACCTTGTCAGTGTGCAGGAAAGAAAAAGAAGGTCAGAGCAACCAAAGCTAAAAATTTGAAGGACAAAGGAAGACACTGTGGGGAACAACTCTTCTACTTTTAACCCTGAAAGACCCATTCTGCATGGTCTGTATCAAATTACTTACTGGCTAAGGTACAACAAACAATAAGCTGTTAGATGGCCTTCTCTGTGCCCAAAGGGGACAGCTGTTTTTATATGTGGTGCCTGTGCTACATGACCTGCATAGGGTGGTACACAGTATACAGTTCAGCTCTCAACCACAGCAGAAATGAACTTTTCCTCTCCAAGTAACTAGGCTCCTAATGGACTAGACAGACAGGTACCTTAAGAGGCTATATTGTCACAAATGCAGTATAAACTTTGCCTACAACACTCTTGGTGATGTCCAAAGTGTAATGATGAAGAATCAATTCTCTGGAAGCAATATATACCAGTATTCAACTTTATCAACATGTCTTTTTTCCTCCTTCTCACAAATCTACCAAAATCAAAGAAGTCACATGTGACACCTATGAATTACAAATGCATTAATCAGGATATAATTAATCTTAGCTTTCCTTCTGCTCAGATATAAACATACTAAAATATTGTAACTAACAGCAGTATATAATATATTGCAACATTCTGATGGTATATATAAGCATCTCACTAAGTATGTGAGCAACATAGCCACCAAACAGGCAAACAAGACATAGTTATTTGCTCACAGGAGGCATCCAGGCTACAAAAAGTTGCAAAAAAGGACAAGATAAGCATAAGGGTTGCAAACAGACAGGCATCCTGCTAACACACAAGAAGCATGTCTGGGGAAAAAAGAACAAGAGAAGCAGCACTGTTGGCAGTTGAAGATCCCATTTTTGGGAGATCAAAATAGCATTGAAGAATTAAGTATGTAAAGGGTAATTGGATATGGAAGATGACAAGCCAGCATCACTTCCAACTTCTCTCATCCTTCTCTACTTCTCACTTCTGCAGCTAAAACCACCAAGGATTGTAGCTGTCAGTGCTAAGTGTAGAGAATCAGCACTGTGGCACTGTATAGTCACAGTTAATTTAGGACATAAATGTTTAAGAAGAAAAGATCTTTAGTTTTGTATATAAAGCAATAATTAATGATAATATTTGAGAATTAAACATTAGCATAAAGTGTGTTGCTACTCAATGAGTTCAGTAAAGTTTTGGTTTAAAGTTTAAAACTGGTCTGATTTACTACTGTTCTATACGTTCCCTTCCTAGCAATCCGTAAATCCCCAACACACATATAAACATATTTCCAATTGCAATATTGAGGTGTTATTTCTTCTCTATCATACAAGAAAGATTATTTCCTTCCTCTTTACAGATACTATTTACATATTTGAAGACTTCTGCTATGTCCCTCCTCCCTAGACAAGGACATTTGCTCTACTGTTCCATAGAAGTCTATGGGGTTTAGACTCTGCTCATTATTGCTGGTTTCCTAGAGACTTTTTCAAAGTATCTACATTTTTCTTGAAGTGCAATGTCCCAGGCTGGATTCAGTCCTTCAGATAAAGTCTCATGAGCACTGCATACATAAGAACAATTATTTCACATATCTTATTGATGATACTCCTGTTTACATTCCTTTTAAGATGTTTGCCCCTCTTGCACAGAAGGAGAGGTCATATTAGCACCCCACTAGCTAGTCTCAGTTATATATATTGTTTGGGGTTTTTTTTCCCCAGCAAGCTGAATTGCATCAAATCACTCTCATTATTGGGTTTTGTCAGGCTGCTGTTATGCAGTACTTTTTCTTGTGTGCAGTTAGATTGGTCATACAAAATCCATCTGCACCCTGGTCCACCATATCCCTTAAGTAACCCCTTAAATTATAATTAGGTCTGCACAGTTTTAATTAGATGCCATGTTTCACCCCCCTCGCCTTTTTATTTGTCACCTGAAGTGAGCACTCAGGATGGCAACACACAGTCTGTCACTGACTCGTCCAGGATACTGGCAGAACAGTGGGTACTGTGAGGGTGAAAGAAATGTGAGTGGTCTTCAGGATGATTAAACTGTGAATCATTTTGTTGCTGTCTTTAGCTCTGCATTCTGATCTCCTCCTGCACAGAAATCTGAAGGTAGCTGTTTTGTGACAGTCCAAGCTACCAAAAAAAAAAAACAAACCAAAGAGACAGAAAGCAGTATGTGATGAACAGAAGAAGCAGATATACAGGTGCTCTGTATAACACATTTTCTTGCACTACTTACCCACTACCAGCCCCTACACTAGGTGTTATCATCAGAAATGTAGCAGCAGGCAGATAAAATAAGGGCATCTGATATTCCTGGCTACTTGAAAAAATGTTTGTTCTACAAGCAGCAGAACTACAGAAAAAACTGATTAGGAAATGAGGCTTTATGATTCCCCTTTGTTGTGCCATGTGTGTGCCCTCCCCTATTCACCACAATGTCACCACATGACCTTTGGTTCCTCCTGCATCCTCTCACACTCCCTCCTCTGATGTACTCCGATTTTTGTCGTGTTTCCTTTCCCCACTGTAACACCTTTCATTTCTTTTCCTTCTCATGTCTTGCTTTGGCTGAGGAAGAGGTGCTCTGTGTTGAGTCAGGTTCAGAGTTGCAAGCCTACCAGCTGATGGGTCAGCCCTTACACCTCAGCAGGATGAGGAACAGGTTTTGGAGGAATTCAGTATCTCTGGGGCTTTAATGCTCCTGTCAAATGGGGTGGCTGCTGGCCAGGCACCCAAAGGGGTGATGGCCAGAGGGATTGTAGAAGCATGCTTTCCCCAGAAGAACAGACTGAAATAACACTGTATTTCCACACTTGTACAGAATGGTCCAGAAGGAATCCTTCAAAGGTGAGTAATTCTATTCCCCTGTGATCAAGCATTATTCTCCACAAGAAATGGGAAATTTCATCTAGCTCTGGCAATAGGACTTAGACCAGCTAGATCCCAAAAGCAGGACTCCACTCTTCCCCACTGCAAACATTGCTTCTAATCAGAGCCAAACACTGAATAAAACTTACACAGGAAAGATCAATTTTCTAATGAAGTTTGAGGAAAGAAGAAAATGTTACACAAGCATAAATTTCAAAACCAGTAGAACAACACATTTCCAACTTCTGTGAAGGAAATGGGTGGCCTGTGAAGGAAGCTCCAAGCCATGTAATTATTTGTGGGTTCTTTGAAACCCTTTGACCTATCCCCAGAAAGACTGCTGAGCTTTAAAAATACTTAAAAAAAAATTCATCTAAAAGAATAAAGCTATGAAAAACTTCTGCTTTCAACAAAGAATGATCTAATAATTTGTGTGGTCTAATAATCATTTGGTTTGGCTTTTATTTTTTTTTCCCCAGCAAGCTGTATTGCAGCAAATCACTCTCATTGGGTTTTCTCAGGCTGCTAGTTACAGGCTGAAAATAATGCATATCCAGATGTTTATACAGAGCTTATCATAATCTAGTTTACATAAATCATGGTAAAATAGGGTTAAAATCACACAACACAAAGCACTGAGAAAACCAAGCAAAAATCCTACTCCATCCAAGTGGGACAGCTGGCATTTAGCAGGTATTTTTACCTCCACCCATCTTCAGTCTTCTCCTTATCTCCCATATTTGTAATTGCCCATCCCATCCCGCACAGTAACACACACAGGCTCACCCACTCACTCCCATTTCTTCTCTTGCCAAGAAGAGCATCCTGTGTGGGATTCAATTATTTGTTGTCCACAGAACTTCTGGTGTGTGTCTCTCTAAATAGCTGACATCTGGAGGAGCTATACCCTCCTTGGCACAATCAGATGCTGCTAAAGAACATGACAAAATGCCTCATTCTTAAAATATCTTCTCTTCCCCCTACTTCTTTCCAACATATATTTTTTCTGAGAGGGATTCACAGTCCACTACATATAGTGACTAGCTTTCACAGCTCTTGTTCGCAGGGACATAAAGAAACCAGTATAAAACTATACACTGATGACAGTCCATTATTTCTGCCCTTACACCTATAACATACTTATTGCTGTTTAAGAAGAATGTATCACTCTAGAACCCTGCTGCTGAGCTAGGGAAACAAGTTGAGCATTGGATTCTTTAATTAAAAAACGCCCAATTTCCTCTTTGTTATTCAACGGAAAATCTTGATATCAACTAAAACAGAGGTTTCACAAACTACAGAATTTTCTATCTATACAAATATGTTTCACTTAATGATTCTTTCTGGCTCACAAATAAATAGGGAATCTATAGGAACATGATCCTGATATGATTATCAAGACCGAAAGAAATGCAGAAGGAGGAAAATGTAACATGGATTTCCTGCTTGCCTCAATTTTGAAGGCTTGATTTTGCAACAAAAATCCCAAATTACTCAGACCAAGGTTGTTGTTGGTTTTTTTAAGCATTCTCTCACACACACGTGCCAATCTATTAATGTTCATGTGTAATCTTTACTCCAGTGGAGTATGCTTTCATTCAAAAAAATACAGCTAGCACATACATGCCCCAGGTCACCGAGGCAAAAGAAATTCAAACACCCAGCAAAGTAATAGGTAGCACAGATGCTCCTAAACTGATGAAACTGCTGTTGCTAGAACACACACACTGCAATCCCTTTGCCTTTTGGTTTATTCAAGGTATGCTGTCATTCTTCTCCAATCCCTTCCAAACTGCTCGTTAGCAGGTTGAGAGAATTAAGTTGACTCACTAATATTAACAGGTCTCTCTAATTCAATAGTGGCTTGTTCAGAGAATGCCACCTGCCTGCTCTTTAAGCAAAAGAGACTGAAACACAGCCAACACTTTGCCCAGCTGTTTCAAAAGCTAAAATTAGACACACCTGTTTTAACAGTTGTTTCAGCAGCTGGACATTGGAATTTGGATCATTCAGATTTACTCAGTTTTTCCCCCTTAGAGCCAATAATGCAATCTTACTGTTTCATCCTGTGATTAGAGAAATTTTTGTTGCAGGGAATGGTGTGAATGAATCAGAAGAGGTCATAGTGTTTCTCTTCCACATTGCTCGACCTTGCAACAATCCAAAAAAACCTGCCTTTTCAGTTTCTGCCTTCAGATTCCTATGGGATCAAGATATACTGATCTTGACCTAATAGTATACAAGAACAAGATCTTGAACCATCTATAAACCAATATAGTGATAAGCTGCAGGTATAAAATGGCAAGTTTGTGAGATTTCTACTCTCCTTTTGCTGCAATGAGTTTGCAATAGCTAAAGCCAGCAAGTGAATCTGTTGTATTTCATGAATCCTGCCAACTTTTACATTACTGCTCTTGAAATAATCCAGGTAACATGCAAAACCCACTTCCTCAGCATCTGAAGCACAATTGTCCTACCAGTTGTCTTTTCATTCAAAGTGATCCCCCACTGCAGAAGCCTATGTCATGCTGGAAACAAAAACCACTGAGATGTTATGAAAGAACTGATTGCAAAGTGAAAGACAAAATAAATGAAATCTTAATGAAATTACACTTTAAACACTTGCTGGAGCTGTTTCCAAGCTTCTGCATCTGACCAAGTTCCTTGAAAATCCAAAAACCTTGTTCTAAAAGGAAGCTTCAATTCCCTAAAATTGCAACATTTCATGATCTAGTTGTGTTTGCCTTTTTCCCTGAGGCAAAATCAGCTTATACAACGCTATCCAGTGCCATTTATTCCCAAACTGGTGGCAAGCCCTCTGGTGTGACCGGGGGACCAACTGGTAAACAGGGTCAGAGAGATAATCTATGTTATGAAGAAGCATGCAAAACCAGTGATTCCAGGAACTTGTGTTATAACCAAGAAAAATACACAAAAGAATTGTCAAGACAGTCCTCAAAGTTACAGTTGGCCCTGTAGTCTTAGAGTTCCCATATAATCAGAAGTCATAAATTTGTAAACATGAGTGCACTGAATTATATAAAAATAAATACCTCACAGAGTATATACTCATTATGTATGGAGTATATTATGTCCTGGAATGGGCACCTGAGTGTTTTCAAAGAAAAGACACACAGTGTGAATCCAGAGAGGTAGCATGCACACCTATGGAGATTATTTATAATGTACATAAATAAAAGCAAGCATACAACCATGGCCATGCAGCTCTATAGCCAAGGGAGTAGGGGCCTCAGAGCCCACAGCACATTATCAGCTTCCCATCAAAACACACTGCCAATTTTCTAAGAGAAAGGGCAAGGGTAGGGAGACCACTTGGCTGTCAAATCCAGTAATAAATGCTTGTCAAGAGTGTTTTTGAGTAAAAGTGCTTGGAGAAGTGGGGCCACCATGATCAACTGCACAAGTTGAACTCAAGAGCAGGGAAGACAGGAGAGACACTGACACAAAGACTTTCCCCTTTTTCTGGGAAATAATGAACAAATCCTTCACAGTGATTACTCTGTTACACCTGCTAGCCCTGCTCTCAAGTCTGTATGAGACAAAAGATGCTCCTATCTTCCCTCAGATTAAATGTGCCTTGTAAAAAGAGATCAGAGACTGGCACGATAATTATCCTTCCTCATTAGAAAGCAAGCCCTAAACTTGACTGAATATGACTCCTCTGTCAAGGCCCTTTGTGGGCTCCGATAGTACTGAGCCAATATCAACAGGCATAACACTTCATGTGAACAAAACAAAGCAACATATAAAGTAATCTTGTCATTTTAGTTGCTTTTTCTCTTCCAAGCCTGATAAGTGAGGTGGGAAGGTGCCAAATTCTTTTTTAATTTGTATAAATGTGCCTAAATGTCACAGAATAGCGTTGTTAAGTGAAAAGCTTTCCAAATGATTTTTTTCTCTCCCACATCTAAAATAAATTGCTCTTTTTTTCTTTTTCCTTTCCTAGTTAAAGAAGGCACAGTCTCTCAGACCACTGTGTTTGACCATTCCAAGGGCCAGCCAGCTGTAGGGACCATAGCAGAGTTTTCAGTGTTCTCCTGGAGCATGATATACCAATAGTGCAAGGGTACACCTTTACCCATAGAAGCCAGAAAGAAGGGTAAACACATAGGTAAATACAAAGATAAAAAACTCTTCTGACAAGAACGTGAGCAGACCTGAAAGGCCTTTCTGTGACAGAACATACATGCTCCCTTTTTTTTCTTTTTTTTTTTTTAATGCATTTGAAGCATATTTGTTGCTTTGGTTCTTTTCTGTTAGCATGAACGTGAGCAGTGACTAGAGAACTCTGATCCCAGTGACTGCAGCACCACCATGGAAAAGGCCATCTTGAGACAAAGCACTAATCCTGGCACAGACAGGGCAGATAGAACAACTTCATTTAAAAGGGATGAGTGGGAACAGCTCAAGCTTCCACACTGGTGCACATCTAGACATCACTGGTAGATCTAGCACACTGAGAAGGATGGGTGGTCAATGGTCAGTCATTATGGGAGCTTTGTGACAGCAGGTGAGGACAGACAGCACTGGTTAGTCTACAAATTGGAGAACAGGAAGAACTGCAGAGAACTGTGCTCAGTGGCCTTAATGAATCAGCTACTTCCCTTTTAGTACAACCAGCTGTGGTCACTTTATTGTCCCAAAGGTCACTCCTGTCTCCTTTGTCTGGCTTATTTCTTGATGTTCTCAGTTAAAAAGCTCTGATTCCATTTCTGGTCTTACCAGAACAATGTCAGGAGAGGCATCTCATTTGGGTCTGCAGCCAAATACAAGGCTCAAAGAAATTATCACATCCTATAGCTTGTTCAACAAAACATGCTGCAAAATGATGCTACTTTGCAGCAGTAGGAGCAGAACTGTGTTAATGCACTACAGTATCCTGCACCACTGTCAACTGAAATGTGTGGTGCCAAAATGCAATGGCATTTAAACAGAAAACTTATTCTCCAAGTCATCACATTACAAGTACATCACAAGAATACAGAAAACACATATAGCCTACAGGAGTGCTATAACTTAACCCATAAGAGCAGAGTCAGTCACTGAATTTAGGACACCTGACATCACAGAAGGGTAACCTTGGATACAATGCAAAGGAACCCTCTGCAGGCTACCTGTGCATGGGATTCCACTGCTCTCAGCCTCCTTCCAACACCCAAATCAAGAGACACCTTCTGCACTGGAGAATGAAGTCTCACAAAAGTAATTTTACTATTTCACCATCTGCCACTGTCTGCTCTTTCCCAAGAAAAAATGCGGGCCTCTCCTTTCCAGGCAGAATCTAGAAGCTCAGACTAGTAAAACTACCATTCTCTGAAGTCTAAACCTCAGAGCTGGCCCCTCAGGTGCAGCAAGAGGGATTTTTAACTTTGTTTGTTTTAATATAGTACTGCTTCTTTTATGTGCCTTTTCCTTTTGTATTTGGGTAAAGGGAGAGAAAAACTGGGGAGTGAGGGGCTGTTTTCATGCTTTCATCTGTAGTAAATAAAAAAAATTTCCTTTCATAAAAATTAAATGAGCAAACACAATGACACTATATGCCTGCAGGAACTCAGATTTTAAGATACACACCAGCCACCAGTGGCCTCAAATTAAATTATGCACTAGCAATAGAAAACATCTCACATTTAAAAAACAACAGAATTCTTGATCAGTGAACATTTCAAAATCTCTGTTCTGCAGAGGCATACCCAGGTGTTTGCCAGGCAGATAGAATGTTACTGCACTGGAGCAGTGGTTAATTGCCGTGATCATTTAAATATGCATTTATTTGCCTTTGGACTGAGAAAATGAAAAGCTAAAGTGGAGTTGTTTTGTGGCCCCAGTGCTAGTTACTAGCTTCCTCATCCAGGTAAAATTTGGGTAGGCAATGTTGCTCTTCCTTGCCTTGCCTTAGCTTTCCTAAAACTTATCTCCACAGAAATCTGACTTTGTTGGTCTCCCTTCTCCTGTGACCACCTGCCTCTTTCCCTTTTCTGTTTTCCTTCCTTGTTTCCCTGTTTCATGGGCTACACTGGGACAAGGAGCAAGAGTAGCACATGCATAACCCCATTTCTTTACCTTGCTGCTTACAAGCATTTCTCAATTTCAGGAAAGTTCCTTTCCATTATTGCTGGCTGGCACCTTATTTGCATAAGGATGAACTATGAAGCAATGTTACCTCTCCTCTTCTGCAATACCAGAGCCTCCTGATGAGTTTGAGAAATTTTAAACAAGGTTATACTTTCTCTTGTGCTCTCTTGCAATCTTGGTGCTCTGCCAGGCAGCTGCAGAAGGGCTGCACTGAGTATTCCCTGAATATTCCCTGTGCAGCAGGCTAACAGGAGCTCTGAGGGGGAAAGTTCATCCAGGCTCCCACAGCTAAGGCCTGGCAAGAAGAATGAGCATTCCTGCTGCCTTGAAAATGATGTATGTGCACAGAGACTTTGCACAACTTACAGCCATACATGATGCCCTGCACTGACGCCTGAAGCCCTGCACATGATGTAAATTGCCATGCAAAGAAATAGACCCTGACCTGAACACTACCAAGATCAAGTAGTAATGTATAAGGTAAAGTAATTCCACTGCCCAGTGTCAGCCTTTGCTTGCAGGGTTCATTTTCATGTAGATATTCATATGTAGTTTAATGGCTAGCACATTCAAGGGGATAGCAGGAGATAACCTGTCTTGTTCCTTTTGGATAGGATTAAAAGCTTTTACACTGGTTCAGTGCTTGTTGAGAAAAATATCTGTTTCTCCCACAAACCTCAAAAAACAGGAGGCTGTAGTCTTACTGGAAATGGTGACAACAGGCCTTCCTTTGGTAATTCTGTTCTAAAAGAAGCTGTGCAAAATAATACGTATTTTCTCATCTTCTAGGAATTAACCAGATAAAATATGCATGACCTCATGATGAGCAGGAAATGTTGGGGTGCTTTTCTGTCAATGCTTAGACCTGAGAGAAAAGTTGAGGTCATATCCAGCTGGTCAGACTAAATTACAAAAAACTAATTAGCTTAACCTCAGCAGCTCCCTTGCAAAAGCAGCTACAAGAACCCCTGGCCAGTGTGATCCCAGCAGCCCACATATAATTCACCTTCACAATGCCCTCAAAGCTAGGGGTACACATTTACAGTAAGTCACATACTAAACACAATTTGCAGCCTGCTAGCAATGAGAAGGCTTACTGCTAACAAAGATCAGGGATCGGCACTTTTTTTTGTCGATTGAGCCAGACATTAGGTAAAACTCTACTTGTCCTGGGGAAATGGCCAGACAAGATTAAACAATCCCACTGCCATCTCATTTTCTGTATGCTCACTAATTCAGCCTATTAACAAATTTCATCGCAGTCACAAACACTGGCATAAACAAGTATTTTCTTATATTCAGCAGAGTTTTCAGAAGTTCTGTAACTCCCTCATCAGTTACAGGAAAATTAGTGTCTGACAGTTAATAATTTATGTCAGTCTCCTGCAGAATACCCAACTATGTAGTAGGAGAGAAGACTCCATTCTCCTGCTCCAAAGCTGCTGCCTCCTAGCCTGCAGAAGACCCGATCTCCCCACTGCAAGGGCTGTACAAAAATGCCAGTGCACTCTGAGCAGCTCTGGGCCTATTAAGCACAGCTGCACAACACTTGGTTTTATTCTACATCGAATGCATAACTCTAAAAACATTAAAAAATCCTCTTCCAAAATCCACAGGTATACAAAGAAATTTTGTTCTGCATAGGAATATCCTGTATTTGTAAAATGTATAGTATCAAACTATTCCAAAGGAGTTTACTGCCAGGAGCATATAGAAAGGAAGCATTAATTACTCCAATTTAACAGCCAATCACACCACTGGTGGGGGAGGGGGTGTCTGTGTTTCTACACAGCCTCCAATGACACGATTGCACACTACTCTTTTGACATGACCTTTCCTTCACTCCTTGCACAAGAAGAATAATGCCTGTTGAAGGTGCTGTTTCTTGATCCTATGTTTTTTTCTTCATTGCTCCATTCGTGGCCCTTCTGGACACTACTAATCCTTCTCTGAAGAGTAATTTATTTCCACATGGGCTTTTCTGAGGTGCCACTCAGCAAAGCACTGGACTGTTTTGCAAAAACTAATTACTTTGGACAACACCTTTCTCAGAAGATAGGCTCATTTTCCAAATGCTAAGTTCAGGAATAAGGAAATTGAATCAAAATGTCCACTAGTATTGAATATGCAGTCTCAGATTGCAAATTCTGCACACAAAGAGTGCTTAGCACCTTATGGAACCTTACACATTTGAAGCATAGCTAGTGCTGACTTCATTCCTGCTTTTAAAGGCTCAATACTCTTTCCATCCAGAAAGCTCTAGAACCTCAAGTAAGGGAATGGAACACAAGAAATGTGTAATTCAGAGGTGACCTGGAGAAAGAATTATCGTAGTGACTTCCCCAGCATCATACTGTGAGGAAGAAAGAGGAATAGAAGAATGAGATGTCCCTTAATCAATGCTTTGCTGGTATCTCTCCCTTGTAAGAATCTTTTTCTTTATTTGCTGCACATCCAGCTTCAGAAAAATCGAAGTGGCATCTTATGTACAAGGCCATCAAATTGAGAACAGATCCCAAGTGCCAGAAGCTGCTTGTTCTTCTGTGCACAGCATGAGTGAAAGCCATATAGGGGAAATAATGAGAAAAGATGTTACGAAACTTTGTAGCACAAAGACCATAACCAAAGGATCACAAAGTCTATTTACACTAATTTTTAACTCCTTGACTTTGGATTCCCCAGGCCTTTCAGATTTGTTAAATAGGGAACAGCTTATACAAATATTTATATAGAGATAGATAGGTTTGTAAATACAGATATACAAATATATATACACTCACACATAAAAACATATAGCCTTCTCTAAAACTTATTTAAACTTTCAGTGAGTTCCTTTTGATTTAAAGAGATGCCACCATATCCATCGGCATTTCTGTTTTACATTTTTTATTGAACAAATCTAGAACTGAAAACTAGATTTCCTTCAAATTCCCCTACCTGCATGATGCAAGGAAATGAAAATGTCTGTCAGCAAAAGTAATGTGTTTAATACCATGCCAGCCCTAAACATCAGCAGAGATTTCTGTGTATTGAAGATAATTCTATCACCAAGCCATATTGCTCTGTGATGTGCTTTTATCTTAGCTGTAGGATAATATCAATATTTCAAGCACGAGCAAAAGAATGTTTTATGAGATTGATGTGGGAAAATACGGTGACAAGTACATAAAAAAGGGCAGAGAAAAATGCCAGGTAGTCATCATAAATGCCTTCCATTCCCACCAGAATTTGTCTAGTTTATCTAACTTTAATCAACAAGTAGAGGTCCACTGGGGCATCAGTGACTTTGATTACATTTTCAGTGCTGACAAAGAACAGCAAGCAAAACAAAGAAGAATAAAGGAGGTAAGGGGATGGGGAGGCTGTCACCTACATCCTAGAAGTTTAGACCTTTAGAGGCCAAAATGGTATTTTGTTAAACTTTTAAATTAAATAAAAAATAAATTATTTTTAAAAGAAGGAAATAGAATGGGGAAAAGAAGGTATTGAGCCATTTGCTGTACTGCACACATGCTTGATAAGGGCCAGATGATGCAGGGCAAAAACACTCAGGGAATAAAGTCATGATGCCTTGAGCAGGCAGCTCTTTGGGCACTGCTGGAGCCTGTGCACAGAAGTCCCCAAACAAGAAGTTAACCCTGTATGGCTCTGTCTGGGTGAATTTTTCACCTCATGCCTACCTCTGCAAAGGTAGACAAGAAAAACTCTCAGTTACAGATACAATTATACCAAGAAAGATGGTGCTTTTCCCCAGTACAGCTAATTAGCTACCTGTGCCCCACACTGGCACAAGATCTAAGCTTGTTTATATGAGCTTTGCAAGTAACTCTTCTGGCAAATCCACCAACACAGACCATTTGTCATAATGTCTTTTTTTTTCCTCTGGGGCTTGCAGTTCCTCCCAGTTTGACAACAGAACTGATGACTATTATTTAACCCCTTTCCACATTAACACTGCAGCTGTTCAGCCAGACTGATTTGTTACTCTAGTTTGGTCTTAGGTACCTCAATATTCCTTTGTTGAACTGAGAACCCTTACAGGAAGCTGAGTTTCAGGAAAAGAGCGATCGGCCCCGTCTACAATCAGTTTTAAAACTGTTCCAAGTCATTAAAATTGAGGTAATCAAAACTACTAGTTCAGTAAATCTTGTCTGTTTAATTGGAAGCAAAAGGAAATCTCACAGCCCCATCTTCTCTAAGGTATCCTCTAACTCTACTGTCAAACTCAGTGTTCTCCTGGGGACATTCACATAGTTTTTAGTCCATATGGAAGAGTGCTCATTTCAAACCAAATTTAATGAAATGCCTAAAAAACTCTTCAAAAATAACTCTTATAATAATATTTATGATATTACATTATTACCAGATGCTAAATTTGTCTGTTTCCCCAAATCCCTTACCAATTTCTTTTAAATACATAAATAAAGATGGGGAGTTTCAGTGGATATTATTTCACAGTATGTGGATCTGAGAGATTTTTAGTAAGAAATGCACTTTCAGGTTAAGATGTATGAATTGTACACCAAAGAAAATGGTTTAATACAATGCTTAATGCTGCCATCAAAAATGTGTTTTTTACACATTTTAACATTTTTTAAGTGCTGGAAAAAGTGGTAGTGAGAACTATATTTGTATATTACATAAATGTCAGAAATGAACCAGGCAGATGACACACAGTTCCAACAGCATTCCCTCTCCCTGACCAAAGGAATATTACCTGAATAGAGGGATCCAGGGATTTCCTCTGAGAGTGACTCTTGAAGAGAGTGCTTCTGCTGTATACCCCACCAGTTCATGTGGAATAATGCGCACCTGCCACGTCCTCACATCCTTTTGCTTCTATACGCAGTGCGTTTTTTCAAAAGCTTTGACACATAGTCAAGGTATGACATGTGGATAACAGCATTTGAAACAGGAGCAAGATGGACAGGATACTCTTATCTGCCAGGGAATAACCCATGACCAGGAATCCCCTGCTGGGCAGAGTGTAGTGCAAGAGACAATGATTTTGGAGAGGCCATCACAGTAGCAATCACTGTAAGCTCTCCGTGCAAGGACCTAGAGAGACATCCTGAAGCATAGGTACTGCTGTGACAGCACTGTAGCAGTAGTACCAAGGATGAAAATAACTCTTTTAGGAGAAGGAAAAGGTTCCTTCCTCAGCTATAGCCTTCCTAGCAGAATCTTGTCAGAAAAAAACCCTGTATAGCCTATGATCATACAGAAATACTGTTGGAGATGCATCCTTCTGTTTCTTAAAAAGAGGTAGTGGAGGCCAGTAACTTAAGACAGCAGCCCACAGCAAGCCACCCAAGCCCTGGTGCCTTTCACTTTCCCAAAAGGTAGAAGGGGAGAAGTGATATTTTCTGGAAGCAAACTGGGATTCCACTTGAGGAAGTTACCTCTGCATGAGTCCATAACTGCAATACTAGAAAGACAAAAAAGACTCTCATAGTCCTGAGGATGGGAAGATTTTCAAGTCCCATATGGGAACTTCTAGGAATTGATATGGGTCTTAACTCTGAGGCACTGACTATAAAAGGGGAAGCAGAGGAAGTCATATTGCTCTGGCTTTATTTAGTCCAAAATATAAGTCTTATTTTTGTGTTCCCCAAGCCCCATCAGGCCTGTGATATAGGACCCAGTCTACTCACACATCACATATCCATTTAATGTATTCCTATGGACTCAGATTGACCAAGTGCTTCTAAGTCTTCTACATACTATTATAAAAGGAGAGCTTTTAGACTTCTAAAATGCCATATAAAAGTAAATGGTCTTTTAGTGTTCTGTAGCAGGTCTGTGCTAAATTGTGCAAGCTCTAGCAAAAAGTATTAACTTGTACATAAATGTTTTTTCCTGCTTTTTTATTCTTCCAATGAACAGGAAGTCCCTAGGGTCCTGTTAACCGAGAAGAGTAAAGACTACTTGCGCTTGTCAACAGAAGCAGGTTTTACACCTAACAATAAAGTATTCTAGCACTTTATAATGTGTATTTGCTTTTAGCTCTATACCCCTTAAGATGGATGCTAGTACTTTTACACATTCAGTGGGGGTAAATGAGGAACATCTGAAGCCACCCTGTGCCCACTTTCTGGAGGACAGGGACTTTTTTTATTCCATTGTACATCATTACCTTCTTGAGTCAGCACCTCCAAATAGTCAAAAAATCTGAGATTCTGAGCTGCTCTATCCCCACCTCACCTCCCTCCCCACATACCTCAGCTCTTCCCCCAGTGCTTCTGTGAATTCTCAGAAAACTGACCAGCATTTACCTAAATGTGTGTATCAGCACATCTATTTTATTTACTTCAATATAAGTATCTTCATGGGCTTTACAGAAATAAAGTTGTTTTTCCTCCCAGGTATGAAAGCATAGCACATTCAGTTATTCTTTACCTAAATAAGAAATAGCTGGGATATTGGTATAAACTGGGCTTAACTTAGTGTCCAAAGACAGTACACTATTTAAAGCTGCTTCAGGAAAAATACAGTTAGTTTCTCGTAGCTCTGATAGGCTTTCCTCTTCAGCTTGTTTGCAGCTTTTCAAAACTAAAAAACTTAGTAACATTATTTCCTAGCTGGGTGCTATGAGCACTGCATCAAAACTGCAAATTCTACAGAGTGAGGGTTGATAGTTTTTGGGTTTTTGGGGGAGTTTTTTTTTGTTTGTTTTTTTTTTTAAAAAAAACAAACAACAAGTTGATTTTGGACTTAAAATTGCATCTGTATAATTAAGAACTGCACTTGTGGATTTTCTTGAGTGCTGACCCAGCTGAGCACTGCTTCTCAGCTCTGCACTGCTGCTCTGCCATTATGTCACAACTGATCTCGAACTCTTCCATCTGTGAGTTATTCATTGCCTCTCCTCATGTTCGTCTGCTGGCTATTTATAAATTAAACTCCACTATCACAGCAGTCACTAGTTTCCCTTAAAGAAGATCTAAATTTACAGAATGAAATGCTGAAGTTGCACAAACACTCACTACACAGGGGAAAAAAATAATTCCCGTCTTAGAAACAGCAGAGTTACTGTGAAATATTTGAAGCATTTCCACTTGGGTCTATTCTAAGTGTCGCCATTTGATGCAGCCATTTTGAATTTTAGCAGGCATAAGGGCACAAACCAGCTTACTGAGAATCATTTGCACATATGCTGATAAAGTCCTGGCTTGCAATAGACTGAAAAAGCAATCACCAGTAGGGAGTTTAGCTTCTTGAAGCTTCAGAAAGCCTGTGCATAAGTGACTGGAAGCTGAAAATCCCTAGGTATCTTATAGCCATACACTGTCAGAAATAAGCCCTTGGGACCAGATCCTCAGGTCTGTATTCCCATCGCCTTTGGGAAATCCTTCTAATTTATACCAGCTGAGGAATCAGCCTTTATACGTGTAGTCTCCATAATTCTCTTCCTATGACACCTCAAATAAAGTGAGAATGATAAAAGCTGAAAGGGTATGAGAGTGTGAAAAGGAAGCAAGTCCCTGCTCTGTCTCTTACCAGTAAAAACATGAAAGAGGCAGAGCTTGGAACAGTAGCTTCAGATCCACCCTGATACACAGAGAACAAAACCTGACCAAGGCAATGTCCAGAATTAGGAGCACAACTCTTGATGCATTTTCTTATCTCTGCTATGCTTTCCTCCTGACCTTGGGTATGTTGATTAACCTTCCTTTTTTAAGTTACTCTAAAAGTGGTGTGACTGTGCACCTCCAATAGAGGTCGTGGTGCTTAATTGTATCTCAAACACTTGAAGTGCTTTGGATGAAATATGTTGTGCAAGAGAAATAATTGAAGTCAATGGAGCTGTGACAACTAACACTAGCTGAGGAACTTCCCCCTGGTGTTTAATAGGACAGAAGAAGGCTTAGTTAAAATGACAGGAAGCTGAAGAGGTGGTAATAAGATCTTAAATGAGTCAAAGGGGTTACTATTTGCTGTGGTAATACTCAGAATTTTTCATCTTCCAGGCATTTTATCAGCATCCATTAATTCTCAGGCCTCCCTTTAAACACAGATCTGTAATATGTCCCCCATTACACAGATAAGAAAAATCAGGCAGATGAGTGATATGACTTATCCACAGAATAAGATGTAAGAAATCAAATTTGAGCCCCTGGTTCCCAAGCGTATTCTCAGAGCTCCCTTTCTGCCACTCTTTTGTTGTCTATAAATTTCCTTATCTTTCTGTTTCAATTATGAAAGCCCATCTCCTGCTCCTTTCTCTACAAGCATCCTTGCCTAATTCCCTGTTAGATACTGCTCAGATGCTCTTCCATAAACTTCTCAAAGCTTTCAGACAGAAAGCAAAGGTGGGGGAAATGCTGCTGGGCTGAGCAGCTCTCCTTGTCTTAACAGCCCCTTTTTCCAAGTGCCAAGATTTGCCCTTCCAAGTATTTTTACTGGTTCCCTACCAGTTCCCCCAGCACCTGGCTGCTGCACTGCAACCTCTCTTCTCAGAAGCAGTTCTTACCAGAATCTGCTGGGACAAGGTCTGTCACTCCAGACTGTACTGCTCATTGCTGGAAAAAAATTCGTGACCTGCCTAAGCCCCTAGGGAAAATTATTGTCATTACTTCAGCTCTTGAAGATGTCTGCCATTAGAGGATGCAAGGCTGAGATTATGTAAGTGTATCAGACAAATCCAGATTTTCCAAGGAGTCCAACCACAGCTGCTCTGCTCTTAACCCCCCTCTGGAATGAGTGCCAGGCCAAGCCTTTGGGTGTTCAGTCTGACTAACAGCCTCTAGGCACATCTCCACAGACTAAGTTCTGTGTAGAGGGAATACATGAACTTGAATCAGTCCCCTACTTGAAAATACAAAAGTATCAGTGTGCCAGGATGCTGCTGTGCTGAGGTGCCCCAGCAGATGGAAATGTAACGTGAAATGGGGAAAATTGTTCAACTGGTATAATGTTATAAATCTATAAATATGCAACAAATCCAGACAATATCATTTATTCTATAATAAAGACTACCGCTGCTGCTTACAACAACTTTGCCACAGCAACACTGGGGGTAATTCCTCTTGTATACTGGAGGTTTGTTTTCTTTTTATTTGTAAGTTATTTGCCCTAGATTTACACTCATATTTTAGAAAGAAGACATTTGGCTACATTATCTCTACTTAACTAAGGCCCAAACTGGGACAAAGGAGAAAATAAAACATTACCCAATCAAACCTCAGCATTTACTTAGAATACCACAATGAGCCACATTTGCATGGTATTTTCTGGCTAGCTACAAAAGAAGCTGGTTTTTTTTACCCTTAAACAAAAACAAAACAAAACAACAACAACAAAAAAATACAAACAAAAAACAAGCAGAGCATTTTAATTGCCATAGAAGTGCAAATTTTGGTCCAGATGAAATTTGACGGACTAAGGAAGCAAACTGAGTATGTAACTGGATAATAATTTATTGGGTGTTTTTTTGGGGTTTTTTTTTTCAGAACAGAAAGGTAAAGAAGGATGCATATTTGCCCTTGCTGATACTTTAGTGCTTTGATGGTGACATAGCACTTCATGGGCATCTATATTTTATAGATGGAGACAGCACATCAGACACAGAAACTGTGAAGGTAAACTGTAAATTCTTCCAATCCAGATGAGATGGCAGTTTCACTCATAAAAAAATTCTATGAAAAAAGAAATTACTCTTTCTGTCCTCTTCTGTGTTCTTTGCTTACTCAGATCTAGATTTTGAGACTTTTGATTGAGATAAGGTTAGGTTCTTAACACACTGAGTATCTTTTGTTACAACACAAGTGAACCTCCTAAAAATTTTAACTCAAAGTCAACAGATAGGGTTCAACTGGAAGGGACTCTAGCACTGACTCCCTGTATAACCTTAGTGAAATCTCTTGTCTAATATCCCTCCAGTGGAAGCTATTACAGTCAATTCATCAATGTGTAAAAATGTGATTTAAGACCATTAGATGGAAAATCTTAAAGAAAAAGCACTGTCACCATAGATTTATATTAAATTGCCTTAATAAGGTGAATGCTATGCTATCTTTAGGTACAAAGGGTTGTTTTTTTTTTAATAAAGGTAGGTAGGCAGAGTTGCACTATTTGATAACTAACGCAGCAGGGAGACCTGTGACAAGTAGACCCACAACAGCTAAAAGTTCTGAGGCTTTCTGCAAAACTACAGGTAAAAGCAATGACATCTTTCATTCAGAGGCTTGCTCAAAGCTCATCTCCTAATACCATTTGTCTGAAAAAAAAACAAACAAAAAAAAACCAAAAAACCAAAAAAAAACCGAACAAAAAAACCAGGAGAGAGAGAAGGTAGCAATTGCCAATGGGAAAAACATAAAAGATGACTGCTGGGTGTGTGCCAGGCATTGGAGAAAATTACTACTTTGTCTTTAGCAGAGAGATGACATTATCCCTGCAGCCAAACAGAACCTACACTGTAAATGCAATGTCCAAATATATTCAACAAGAGGAGAGAAATCCAGTTGGATTAGAAACAGAGCCATTCATGATCTAATTGGGACAAAGAAGTTTTGCTAACAGTCTAGGCTGCATACAGCAGCTTATTAGTCATTTAAAAGAGGTGGTAGCACCATTCCCATTTTGGGACCTCTAGCAGATTAGTGATGGGAATTACTCAGGGTAACAGTGGGAAACAAAGTGGCCACAAGTACAGGGGAACTAGTTTCAGTTGGCACTGGGCTTTTTGGATGCATTTAAGTGAAGGATACCCCTGTGCTGCCAAATACTTCCTGTTTGGAAGTATTCCCTGTTTGAAATAGATTCCAGGATTTGATTTTTTCTTGGTAGCATGGAACTGGAATGATCTACAATGATCCAGTGGGCATATACCAAATAAAATGATGGCTCATTGTGTATGTGAGATTTTCTTATATGTGCCTGCTTTTCTCTGTGTGGTTGCTGGCTCGGGGGGAAGACTCTGACAAAAAAAAGAAAAAAAAAAAAAAAAAAAAAAAAAGCCACACAAGAGCCCAGGGGAAGTGAGGCAAAACTGTAATAGAAGTGGTACATAAGCAGCACTTAAGTCCGTGTGAGGTTAACACCAAACGCTTACTCCAAGCTAAATAAATGTTGCCTGGGGGCTGTGATTAGAGCAGGCAGCTCAGGGGAGGCAGCAACTTCTCAAAGCTGGAGCCAGGGGAAGGTTTTGGGAGCTCAGCAGTATGATGAGCATTTCTGAGCATTACCTCCATCTGACCAAAGAGAGCATGATGTTCACAATAAGGGTGAACACACTGCCCCCTACCACATCTATCTAATGCAGTGCCATCACGCTGCCAGCCTGTGCAGAGATGTCATGTCATTCTGTCACATTAACATCACAGAGTTTCAGAGCAGCTGGAGATGTCACATTCCCTGTCCAAACTGACCAACTCATGAAAACAGCTTGTAATGCCTCCTTCCTACGTTAGAGTCCTAGCTCAAGAAAAATGAGCAGGCAGTCACATGCAGATCAAAATTCTCATTTGAATAATCTGCCTCTTGTAATACTTCTTTTTCAGGAGCAGGTATTGGATAAAACTGCTCAGGCACAGCCCCCAGTCAAAGGTAGCCAAATTATCAATTTACTTCTTCTGATTCATATTACATTCTACCTGCAGGTACGTAATCAGGCTTTTATTCACCTAACTGCTTTATCCCCTAACAAGCAATCTGAAAGGTTTCAACTGCAAGATTTCCACTGTAAGGATGGGGGTTTTTTTCTGTTGGAGAAGGAACTCACTGCTTCAGTGCAACACTTTTGCTCATTAAAAATAATTTCTCACTGAGTTTGGCTGTAGTGGGTCTTCAGTCATATTAAGAGACCCTGTTGCAGCATTACTGCCAGAGAACATGCTAAAGATCAGCAGGGAAAATGAAAGGGAGAGAAGAAAACAAGAGGGTGGAAGGACCAGACAGATTGCTGCAAATTATAAGCAAGCACAGACCTGCTGCTGCCCACTGAGGTACTGATTTGTCCTGCCCTGGGAAATGTGCTTGACCATAAAGTCAGACTGTACCCTCACCGGAATTTCTACCTACTTCAAATACAGTTCTCTGTGTATTTTTTCTCTTGCCTCACTCTCTTTCTGGCTCCCTTCCCTCTTATATCATCCTTGGCTTTCTTCCTTTACTACCATATCTTCTGTGCTCACCAGGGATGCTTTGAAGCTTACTTTTGCAACACAGACTCATTCCAATCTTTAGGGAAATTTGGTACAGAGAGCGCCTGTAGTTTGTATCAGCAAATTCAGTAACACAAGCACGTTGCCCCAGAGAGATGGCATGTTCAGCTGCCAGGGAGTTTACTTCAGCTCCTTTGCTTCTGGAGCAGACAACTCCCTCCTCAGGAAGACTTGTGTATATGTGTGGTGTGGGGCAGGCCTGCAGCAGCCTGCTCTGTTACAGTATGTAACAAAAACTGACAGCTTTCAGTGAAGCTCCCTGTTTTCAACTAAATAAGGGAACTGGCACAATATGAAGGTAAAGAAAGATTATTTCAAGATGCAAAGCATGTTAATCTTCCTTCTTCTGACTTAAGCAAAGGCACCAGTGAATGATTATTTCTAATATACCACGTAAATAAGGAATCACATGATTCAGAAAAGTATCAGCTCAGACAAATACAGATAGAAGCAAGATACTGCTTTTCATTCTGTGGGACAATTTCACCTCCGAAGTAAGTTAAAAGCCTTTCTGAGGCTCATCATCAGTTGAATGCAGCTTTGTTTTAATAAAACCAAGGTCCCTTAGTGTAAAAGTGCTAATCACCTCAGGGAATTCATGATTGTGGAATGACACCTCCTTTTCTTTAAGTAGCAGAAAAAGGAGAAACTGGATGGCCTGTCCTGGACACAGGAAAAATGATGTGATTGATCATCATTCAGCCTAAGGGAAAATACTAAAAGATCAGATAAAAAACTGCAGTATTTGTTTAGAGCGGGAATACTGCTCTAACACAAAAAGAACTCATATGCCATAAACCTCCCTGCCTGAGGTGAAACAAGAGACATACAGCTACTGGGATTATCCTGCAGCAAGACAACCAGTGCTGCAGAAGTAATTAACTAGTTGAGATCTTCTAGATCTTTTCCATCTTCAGTCATATTGAAAAGAGCTGTACTGGTCACTGTGGCCATGTATTCTCCTAGGAAGACAAGGGAGTATAAATTTGGGCCTCCAGGCTTGAGTGGCTCATGTCAGTGTTCACCACTGACTCCTTTGTACCTCTGCTGTGTCTCAGGAGCACTTTGATTCACTTCTAACTTCCAGCTTCTGGCACTGGTAGGTGAGAAATGGCCCTACCACCTGCTTTTAAACCCTGGGGAAATTCTGCAGTCTGTTTATCTCTAGTATCTGTTCAACTGTTGTAATTGGGTTGTTTCAGGATGGATGAAGCTAGAACTGAGAAATGGGTATCCATGAGTTACTGAAAGGGAAAAAAATGTAAACAAAATCAAAGACTTGAAGTTAAAATCTTAGACACTCCCTTCTCTTCCAAAATCTCATCTGTAACACGTCAGCAAAACAGATGGTGTAGGAGTACAAAAGACTCCCTTTCCTCCTCAGACTGGTCCAACAATGATGATGATAATGCCAAGGGAGCATCTTTCACCAGGAAGGGGAAGAAATAGTTTTTCCATTCAAAAAAAGATAGAATTAAAGCAAAGAGAATGTGAAATGAGGAAGTCAGCATCAAACAACAGACAGGCTGAATTGAACTTATAAACAGATTTTCTAGTTGTCAGGCCAGCATCCTCCCCAAAAAGTATGCTTTATAAAGAACTTAAAAGAAAAATCTGTAGACGGCTACATAGAAAAGACAACACCACAGGACTATAGAAGAACATCAGAGAGGATGCATTGGAACCTTCTTTTTTTCTAAACAATTAATGGGACTAGTGCCAGCCCTTGCATATGGAAGAATACGAATACCTGAAGAGAAACAAGCATGAATTGTCAGCATTCATACAAGAAAAAGCTCCATGAGCATCAATCACTCTAACCCATCCTCTACCAAGTGTAACATGTGGTTTCCAGTGAGAGTTGCCCAAAACAAACAAGTAACCAGCCCATTGGGTAACCATTATACACTGGCCAAAATCCAAACTGTCTGATTCTGCCTCAGCATCACAAACATGCTGGCCAGGACTCATCCATCACCACTTAGGCCTTTACATATGAGAGAGTCAGTCAGATTTCCTTCAGAATCAATAGGGGTATTTCAAAGGTTGAATTAATCTGGTGTCTTTTAGATGTCCATTTTAGAAAAAGAGGAGAGAGACCAAATTCACATACCCCCAACACTGACCTTCAGAATGGAAATTCAAATTTTAATGTGTATCAGCAGACACTTCCTTTATTGAACCTACTCTCAATCAAAAAGATGAAAACTGAGGATTGAGATAGACATAAAATTCAAGTACTATGAGCTAAAATGAAAGGTTACAGGAAGTCCTCTCTAGTGTCAAATGAGATGCTTGTGTGCCACAAACATACTCCATCAGATGTTCCCTTATAATGATGCATACTGCCAGGAGAAAATGGGTACAGACTCCACATTATGCCCTACCAGGATGTGTGCTACAAAATTTAGCATGCACACAAGGTAAGTGATGCAATAAGTAAACATAGAGGCTGGTTATTATGTTAAATTCCATGACTGAAAATCAAGACTAATTCCAACAAGAGATCTTTAGAACTCCAGCACCAAGACTTCAGCCAGTGTACTAGTTTTAAGCCAGTCCTGACTCTGAGTGCAGGGACTTAGTTTGGTAAAACCAGCTCTTCCTCAGGAGTTCAATGAAGATAAGGTTGTTAGCTGTGACTAATCAGAACAGTCTCTTAGGAAAAAGAAGAGTTTAATTACCTTAGTGTTCTACTTAGTAACTTTCCTAGACATACCACACAGTGAAAGATACGTGACAATGTGGGTGCCAGAGTTTATATCATCATGAGCTTGGGACAGCCATGTTAGTCATGAGTTTGATTCCTGTCTCCTTCTTTTCTGAAGTGCATTAGCTGCTATGGAAACTGTGTCATCATGGCTTTCTGACACCCAGATGAGCCCCATGCTGATGCTAAATGATGTATCATCTACGCAGAGCTGTAGATAGGTCTAACCGCAGCATATTAACTAATCCAGATCCATCACACACAATCTGAAATACATTTCTATACAGAGGAGGTAACTGACAAAAGTTTTACAGTTTTTTCCTACTCTTCCCCATTCCTGAGCAGTGGTGGACTTCTCATACCCAGTAATGCCATGAAAACAGCAAACTGCCCAACACACAGCTGCAATGATTGGCAATGTGACATTTACTTAAAGAAGCCTGAGAAAAACTTTAATTCTCCAGAGAGACTAGAGTCCCACTGATAAAGTAAAATCACAATGTAATTAATTTAATTTTTTATACTTCTTTCAATCTTCCCTTTGAAAGGATGCTGCAAGAGATGCTACTTCAGTTGCATCAAGAGATGTTCAGAGAAGCCAGACTTTTACATCCTTATGTTAAATGGTGCTTAGCAAAAGACTAAGATACAAGCAAAATGAGACTGTCTTCAAAAAGGGGGTGGTGGTGGGGAGGGAGAAGCACAAAGCAGTTCTCTTTAATTAAGAGGCCTATTAAATTCCATAATCTGAATGAAAAATTTTCAAGGGAACAATGAAACAAGAACTTCTCTGCTCAATCAAATCAATGGCTCATCCGTTTTTGTGCCTAAATGTGACAACTGCCAAATTTTCTGAGCAAGATGTAACCAATTCCCTTTCTGCTACTGCAATTCATTTCCATGCTACTGCACTATGATATGTATTTTTATATTCCTCACAATGCCATTCTGCGATTTCAGATAGGATGATCATTTTGGAAAAGCTTCAAATGCTGCAAAATGTTTACCAGATTTTAGAACACCTGGAAAACTATGAAATAATAATAAAAACAACAATTATAGTATATAATGCTTTTCCACAGTGTGCTTGTGATTTATTTAATTTCCCCAGTCTTCTGTACCTACAGAATAAATTATGAGATATCACACGGAATGCAACTGGTTGGATCTCTCATGCAAGCCCAGAAGTCTCTGAAATACCTTTGCTTTAACAAACAGTCCTACACCATTGTGGAGACCCAAAAGAATTCAAAAATCTCAGCAAAGCTTCTAAAACAGGAAGTGTGAAAAATTCAAATTATCACATTGGTCATAGCACTCAACCTCCAAAATGTCACTTTTGGTCTTTATTTTAAGAAGCAGAAAATACTCTCGGTATCTCTCAGTATCTATACTGAAGATGTATGCCTCAGTTTACCAATTAATTCTGAACAGCAACCTCCTGTGACCAAAGACTTTTTCCCCCCTGAAACAGTATAGTCAAATTACATATTAGTAATTAATCCACAGTAAATTAGACTTGATTGATTAAAGTCTACTGCTCTGCAGAAATAAAATTAACTGGAAACCATCATGTAGCTATTAATTTTAAACAAAAAACAGTCAGAGAAGTCTGAATGTGAAATAGCACCTCAGCTGCATATTGCAGTGGAGAAACAAGGACTTGGGCTCCCCCTGCAATAAATAGTGCAATGCTCCATGTTTCGAAAAACTAAGACAACTAATCACAGCATGAAAGGCATGTGCATGCTTTCATTTTTGTTTCTTAGCTAGAAAATTTCCAATGCTGCCTTTGAAATTGCTAGCAATCTATTATTCTTTGACAAGGCTGTTCTTTCTACTATTAGATGGTAAGCAGAAGGTAAAAAGAAATCTCTGGTGGGGTCTTAGACACCACTTTAGCCTTGCTACAGCCCAGGGGAGCTTCACAGCTTTCCCATGAACAGTACTCAAGGCCAATGGCTGAATACTAAGAATTAAAATCCCCAAAAGACTGTAAAAAGGTTGCACAGCATGTCTGCATCTATGACAGATGGTTACTACTGCTCCATGACCACACAAACAATTCTGGTTACATCAGCAGATACTTTGTTTACCTTGGACTTTTACAACTAGGAGGAGGCAAGGATACATTCTTAGGAGACTGGTGAGCTAATTACAAATGGTTTCAACCTTTCAGTTGGTTTGCACTCAAAAAATTTTGGGCCTTTCCTGTAGATCTCTACATAGCGGCTTTAAGTCAAATTACAATAATCTTGCTTTACTTCGTTCCTTTTTATATAACTTAGATGTAGTCCACTCACATTCCATTAGTCAAAATCTAAAGGCATTCCAGTAGATCTTTTCCATACCTTCCTAACGAATCCACCAACTTAAAATAAAAACTCAGTTTATCAATAATTTTGCCTACTAGTGATCACTGATTTGAAGATATTTCCATGGTCCATTAACTTCAGTCTCCTATTTCAGGGCAAAGTGCCTCCACACTGTCCTATTTGCATTGCACTCAGTGGGCCTAAGACAATATTGTGATGCCTGGGTACTGCAGGTTGGCCTTTCAAGATGGATAATCCTGAACAACCCTGCAGCAAACCTAGGACGAGTGAATCTATTTCTGCCTGCATCTCTCAGTATCCAATTGCTGGGTGGTGCTCACAGGGTTGGGAAGAAAGTCTACAGAGATAATGGCTGCAATTTGCAAGGGCTGCTCTTTGTTTCACTGTCTGAGCTTGCCTGCTGAGGCGGCACTAATTGCAGAACAAGGCTTCAGCTCAAGGGGCCTCACAAGCAAAGCTGCTTGCTCCTGAAGCTTAATTCCCTGATTCGTGACCTTGGAACAGCAGGGACAGGGGAGAAGAGGGAACACATATCCGACAGTTGTTGCAGTGAGGATGGCAGAGTGGCCTGAGGGCTCAAGACATAGATCCTGTTCTCAGCTCTATTTTCTACTGGATGTCAGCTGTGGACATCTCATAAAATCTTTCACTGGACTTAAGTTTGTCTCATAATGGCAATGATCAAGTGTTTTGAGATATTTGGAAGACAGAAAATGCAAAAACATTTTGTAGGATCTCGCTATTAAATATAGGACTAGACAAACACCTCCAAATTTTGTTATTATTCAGGTAGATAAATATAGAGCTGGCTGCAGTGAGTCCCTTCTGTGTTTTCCTTCTGTGAATATTATAGCAAGTGACACATAATGTGGAAAGAGGAAAAAAAAAGGAAAAAGGGATAAAAGAATCATTTTAAACTTGTATCAGAAACTGTTCAAAGAAAAAGATTTTTTTGATTGTGTTAGCTGCTCATTTGCATTTGAGAACTGACTTGTTTCACAGGAAAACACAATATGCTCTTATTGTAAAAATAATAGCAATAAAATACCCTAATTATAAAGTCCACTGAACTTTCCTAGAGACAAATCCCTAAGTAGCTTCTTCCTATGTGGCATCTGAAGAACCTTCTTTTCTCTTCAATGGTCTAGAATTCTGTGTACCAGTATAAAAGTAATTTAAACCACACCAAATTTTCATAGATATCTAAAGATAGGGATGGTGGCAGGAGCCACTTTTAGGATACAAACTGAACAGGGAAATCTCATCACAAAAGCTTAAAGAGAACAATGCTAATGAGAGAGATGAGTGGGAGTAATTCTCCCCAGTGAAGGTGAGAAGCATTGTCTCTACAAAAGGGCAAATGAAGGACACTTTGAGCCTTCCAGCTCCACAAACCCAGAATCACGGAGCTGACAGAAGGACTTCCTTCCTGACACCAGACTGCCAAGGGCAGCTCCAGCACTGCTATGCCAGCACAGCCAAGAGATCCCATGTGCAAGACAGGGCAGAAAAAAGCACCATCTCCAGATGATGCCATTCTCCAGGGCAGAAAGAAGACTCTATCACCAAATAAAACCAGGTCAAACTTCCACAAGCTGTTCTTTTGGTTTGGTCTGCACCAGCCTCATCTATGCTCTCTGCTTATGACACCTGGGAAAATCAGTAATTACATGGCACGTGCCCCTTAACTTGATCAATTCTATGTCCAGCATGTCGGTATCAGCAGTAGTGTCTGCCTTCTAAAGACAAAGGAGGAGCTAAATGACCTCCCTATGCATCTGACAAAAAAAAAAAAAAAAAAAAAAAAAAAAAAAAAAAAAAAAAAGCCAGCAAAGGAAAAACAAAACTCATGCAATACAGTTTGTCCTCTAGGCAACTATTAAGGTCAGTCCCAACAAGCAAAACATAAGAAAGGCTGATTTTTAGAGACTCAAGCTGAACCCCAAAATGTCATTGTGCACCTTGTTGGAGGGAAGTTTGCTTACTTTTCTCACTAACAGCTTCAATTTCCCCCATCAGGACTGACAGGAGAATATATTCACTTCATAGTAAGCAGAAGTCAAATTTCAAAGTTTTACATCAATAGAGGCAAAGAGGTGCCTCTCTTGATGTAAATAAAGTTAATAGAGGTGGGGAGAGGTGAAGATGCTGAGGTGAGAAGCACTAAGTTCAAATAACACAGAAATAATGTCCAGTCTTACTTTATTTCTTTCAGATTTGCTATAAACCTTCCAGAGATTAAAAGATTAGCTATGGAACTTCAAAGAAAGTAGGCGAGAAAAAAGTGATACAAAGTACTAAACATTATGTTGTACACAATGGCCACACTATGACCAAGGGGCCAGAAAGACAGATGGACTTCTGATTTTCATTCCTGAACCTGCCACATTTTTGCAAGTTCATCTTCAGCAAGCCATTTATGGTCATCCATACATCCCTTTCATACTTTATAAAAGGGACAAAAGCTTTGAGTTCTTCATACAAGAAGTGCTGTACATGACTAGGTATTATTATTAATCCATATAACCCAAATAAACAAATCTCAAGTCCTTCTTAAAACTAAGGAGTGTAGGACTGGGCTACGATCCGGGAAATATTCATAGTAAGATATTTTAAGGATATTAATTTATGGATCACTTTTCTCCTATACAGCATTGATACAGATTAATAATCTTTATGGAAAAGAGAGAGTCTTGGCAGTAAGCTTCAAGAGCACCTAATAAAAGAGCCCAAAGTGCAAGTGTTCCTGAAATGACAGTTTGTTCATTGTGTCCCACTGGCATCTCCTGATACCNTTTTTTTTTTTTTTACTGTATCTCACTTGATAGAAAGTATCCTTGTAAATCCAAACAGAAGCACATTTAGAGCAGTTAGTACAACCAAATTAAACAACCTCCCTTCCCTCTTATTTGCAAAGACATTTATATTTTTATCTTCAAGTGCTTCTATTCTACAAATTCAGCCAAGAAAAATCTGTAGCCTGACAATGCAGCATTAGCATCTCTTGCTCAAGGAAACCAGTTCCTCCCTGAAACCTTCAGTTGACTACCAAATGGTTTTTCCTATCATTTTTCAATGTTTACATTATATAGGAATATGTAATAATAATAACACATTACACAATAAGATATAGGCAATAAATAATAGCATATAATAATGTAGCATATAACAATATATAATTATGTTACATTAGAAGTAAAAGCAATGCTGACTTGTACTGTGGCATGAGAATCAATTGAAGATGTAACATTACTGCAGACTTTACACTCCAGGCTTAATATTCAGATGACCAATATTGAAGAACGATTAAGAAAATTTCATATCAGAGCTGCTTCCCACGAATAGATAAGGCTTCATCTAGATATCTAGAAAAGCAGATTAGAGACTTCTGTATCATCTCATAAACATACACCAGCAGTTGTACTGGACAGGTGTGTGGGCTTAGCAAACACATTGGACTGCTCTGGCCACACTGCATGCTCAGAGATGTTGATGTCAAACACATCAATCACCTTCAGTTCAACATAGATACCGCCTTCATCATGAGAGCTTCCAAACAGTTGAAATGAAATGTTCCTCTTACTTTCTCTTTACTTTCCTCTTTTCTTGCATTTCTCTATTTAATGTCAAGATTTTTTGAGATACTTGCCTAAATAGCATGTTACCACAGATTGAGTGTCCATTACTGTCTCAGTTTCAGCAAGATTAGTGTGCTGTGGCCACAGCAGTTTACCTTGGTTGGAACTATCACCTTAATCTGTGTTGTCCCTGTCTGTTGGTCATCTCTACTTTCATCTCCTAACTTGATTTTAGAATAGTATCTCTTTGAGAAAGCTACCACATCTGTCTGCAACATGTTTTAAACATTGACTAGTATAAGGCAGCTGCAATATGAATAGAGAAAAAGTTGTCAAAATTAAGAGAAACAGAGCGAGCTTCACTGGCATAGCACTGAGCTTTAAAACCCTAAATTGTTCAGCTTGATGCATGCCACAGAGGAATCAATTTCTCAACAATGAAGTTCATATTGCAATGTGAAGAATTTTGGAGCAAACACTGTTGGCAGTGGTCCACCTAGAAGGTACCAGTCACTTTATTATATAAGGACCAAAGATAAAATTAGATTGAGAACAATGTGTAGCATCTTCTAGAGCACAATGACTCACATTCACACGAGGCTGTCAAGCTGGAAAACAGCCATGGAGAGTGTAAAACAAGGCTGCAGTAAAAAGTACATCTCCAGATTCTTATATTGAAAATATAGAGAAAACTAAAGAGCTAGGGGCACATTAGTGATCTCCAGCTTACTGCTGTAGGCCACAGAAACTCATGAGCCAGAGCAGATAAATAATAATACCTCCTTCCCTAAACATTGTAAATCAGCAAACAGAGGGAATTCATGGGGAAAATTATGACAATAGAAAGACCAAATATCCCTAAGAGGAATCTCAGGAGAAACTACTCAGAAGGTGAAACCTCTTCTTGCAATGGCACGTCAGCTCACACAGAGACCCCAGGCTGCCTTATTCATACATTCCAGTTTAGCAGAGACTGGAAAATGTAGGCTTCTGTGCAATTCTACCACTCAGAAACAGTGTATAATTCTCATTGTGGTACACAGAGAATGAGAGAGATGAGTAGATCTGTCTGGCTGCAAACATCTGTTCTCTTCCCTCATTGCAACTTCTAACGAAGGAAGCAACATTGCTGATCCTCCCTTCAGTGCATTCTCTATCTGTGTAACTGTTGCAAAGCCTTTCTCATTAACTCACAGAAACACAGACCGTTTTTTGTTTCCAGTCTGGTTTTATCAGCCTGAGTCCATAACAACTCATGCTTTACAATTCATCACTAAATGGTCCTTGAAACAGTCGGTGGGTCCTGACTGATGTCAATACCTACAGCAAATATTGTCAGGAGGCACTTCCCAGGCACTGTCAACACCTCTCAGTGAATATGTTCAGAAGCTGTCTCCCAACAACTGTGAGGAGCTGTTAAATTATCTGGTCTGATGCTAGCACTCAACTGCTGTCTCCTCACAGCACACCTGGTCAAAGCCACTTCCTAAACAGCTGTTGAAGCCAGCCAGCCACCCAGGTCACTTGTCTGTACTGATGGGAACATGAAATAAGTCACAATGCAATTTGGCTTCCACAACAGCTAAACATGATCTCTATAACCTCATCTCACAACCAGCAAGAACATTACTCTGTACTGTGGCCTAGGATAGCAGGGAATCCCTGCAACACATGGGAGTTACAGCACTGTGTACCAGTGAACAAGAATTATCCAGCAGTTTTATCTAAGTCGGCAAGTAAAAATACCACCACTGAAACAAGGTGGATCTCACTGCCATGAGGTTTTACCTCTGCCATATTCAGGTGAAAATTCCATTCTTAAGATGTCTCTTCTCCCTTGCTGTACCTTCTTTTCTATGATTCACTGTAAGCAACACTTCTCACTCTTAGTTTTCAAATAATCATCTCATCCCTACTTAGTCACAAATTAGTCAGATTGTACACATTTAGTTTGTTCATTTAAATCCACATGCAACTGTTTGGCTCCCTTAGGAGATGTACAAGGCAAAGAATGCTTTTAGTGAAAGAAGAAAACGACAGATTGTCCCTCAATGTGTCTGTGTATATATATACACACACAAATACACTGTATGTTCTGGCACATGGTAGGGTGTATTTACTGTATGAGGCCATATGTTTGAAGAACTAGAACAGAGGAAAAAAGCCAATTTCTGAATGTTATATGTCTAGTTTACATATTGTCAAATATATTCTAAATATATAGGAAACACAGTTCATGAGATTCATAATTGGTAAAGAATATGCAGTCATATATAAAGATAAGTGAGTCTTCAGGAGTCAGATTTACAAAGAAAGAAGGTGGAGCACTTCTAATCTGTATGACGACTTATCACTGCTCCTCTCTTTTCAGCTTAATAAAAAACTCTCATAAAAATATGAGCATGCCAAATGTAGCAGAAGCAATATCATAATCCTTGCATCGTGTGTGAATTTAGTGAAGTACGTTTCCACTTCCAGTGGTGGAATCACTGAGTGCTCTAATCATGTAATACAAATATGTCTATAGAATTCTTGGTGCTTTGCATGCAAGTGTAAATATCTTCAATGGATGAAAACACTGAGAGTTAAAAGGCTTTTTCTACCCAAAAGAAAACAGTATAACAAGAAGAATTAGCTGAGTGCTGGAAAATAAAGCAAAATGAATTATGAGAAAATAGCACTCAATAAATTCCAGTGAATTTGGATGTGTAGATTATGCTCGTAATCAGAAGAGACCGAAACTTTTAGAGTGAGTTACCTACACTGATGCTTTGATACCCTTTGTTACTTGTTGTTTTGAGGCTTCTGTTATTCTTTATGTCATTATGGGTCAGATATAGCCACATTTTGTGACACTTCATTTTCACTGGAGTTTAAACTGAAAGAGAAGAGTCTACTTCTTCAACAGCAACAGCCAAAGGCTATGGCCACAATTACTTGTACCCTTTTATCTTTGTCAAGTCATGCCTTGTGAACTCATCCTTTTAAACAAAGACTTGGGAAAATGGCACCCCTGGAGAAATATTAGACAGGAACTGGATCTCCTCTTCTGGATTTTTAGGCATATAGAGAATTAGACATATTGTTTTGAACATATGCAGAACCTTGTTTGGAACCTCCTAATGTACTGAATTACATAGCAGCATTGTGCAAACACCAGCTCTCTGATTTTGCAAAGTTATTCCATTAATTAGACAGCTGTGAATACTTCAGGTTACTAGAGAACAATTAAATTCATTTTAGTCTAGCAAATTATCACAGAATAAGGTAAGTTGGGAAGAACCCACAAAGATCACTGAGTCAAATTCCCAGCCCTGCATAGCACCATCCCCAAGAATCACACCATGTGCCTGGGATCATTGCCCAAACCCTTCTGGAACTCTGTCAGGCTTCATGCTGTGACCACTTCCCTGAGGAGCCTTTTCCAGTGCCAGCCACTCTCTGGGTGAAAAACCTTCTCATAATATTCAACCTAAACTTCCACTGACACAGCTTCAGGCCCTTTCCTCAGGTCCTGCCACTGGTTACGCCAGAGAAGAGATCAGTGTTTACCCTCCTCTTCCTGTCCTGAGGAAGCTGTGTCTCTTTTTCTTCAGGCTGAACAGACCAAGTGACCTCAGCCACTCCTCATTGGCTTCCCCGAAATGCCCTTCCCTATCTTTGTGGCCCTCCTTTGGATGTGTCCCAATAGCTTAGTATCTTTTTTATATTGTAATGCCCAAAACTGCACACAAAACAGTGTTCAAGGTGAGGCTGCCCCAGCTCAGAGCAGAGCAGGACAATCCCCTCTCTTGCCTGGCAGTGATGCTGTGCCTGGTGCACCCCAGGACAGGGCTGGCCCTCCTGGCTGCCTGGCTGCAAACTACATCAATAAAGGACTTGACTGTACATCAAATCACAATCTTCTCTTCAAAGATGTCCCAACACCACAGGTCCTTTAATAAGTGAACCTAAACCCAAGGAGCTTCATGAACAGATTAGCTCTGCTTCTCTAATGGAAAACTATTCTTACATCATGATAGCACAAGGAATCAATTTTACAATGTACTTCAGTATACTTCAATTAACTGTTGCCTACAAAATATCTCTGTAGTTTTGGCAGACCTCATTTCCCATTCCCTAGCTACTGAACCTTTGTGAAACCTAAAATCTCTTCCCATTTCAGTGCCTCAGTTCCACTTTCTTTCAAATATGAGGATGATGACGTTGGTATATACCTCAAAGGGATTCTGAGGATTAATTTTCAGATCACTTGAAATTATCTGAACTGTGATGTGTGGGTACAAACTATGAATTATTAGCAGATGTTGTTATTACAGTGAGAACTTACTACATTTTAAAATCTCACATTTTTGTGTGAAAGAAAAAAGAAAGAGAAACACCTCTTGGTTTCTACATCAGGACTATGATTTTGATTTTGATTTTAACCTTTAAGATTCTTTTAACTTTATCATGCAGAGAAAGAAGACTGAGAGCAGGGACTGGAGAAGCATCTGAAATTCAGAGATTCTCTTCTCTGTCTTCCTTCCTAATAGCTTCTTTAGACCTGCACACTGACCCCTACTACCCATCAGTATAGCATTTTGCCCCACTGGTTAGAAGTGGGCTGAGAAAGTACAGTCTCCAGCTGGCAAAGGCAGGACTTGATACATAATGTGAAACGAGCAGCAACAATAACAGGACAAAAGGACTTTGACAGAGAAAGATTTATAGTGGCAAATGGAGAAGTGTCACAAAGCCAACCTCATGCTTGGCAAACTCCAAAGCCACATTTTTCATCTGTGGCACTTTTTCCCTGGTGTAGGCTGCTTGTCAATGGGACTAGTTCAAGTGTTCAGCAGGTGAGGAGATGTGGAGGTGAAGAAGTAAAGACATCATTCTTCATTACTCACTTCAGAAAGGGGGAAACAAAAATAAGAAAGAGTCAACCACAGTACAGTCTTGATTAATTACCAGGCTTGTCAGTGACAGTGAAAGCCAGAGGATAGTGAATGTTATTGCTATATACATACAGAGCAAAAACAAGTTCCCTGAGAGCCATCAGTTCAATGAAGCAAGCATTCATTGTGTCTGGGTCCTGATGTCCTGCAGGCTGAAAGCACAGATCTGAACAACTATCCAGCCCCTCCTCACTCCACACTGCTGCTCTAGGCCTCAGAGCTTTTTGCTTGGCAAATCTCATGGTCTGACACTAGCTTTGGCCTTACAGTAAGCAATTTTGTTGCACATGTAGCTACCAATATGGACATTGCATCTACAGACTGTAAGAACAATTCTGTTGTGTAAAACTAGAATGGTTGTAGATGATTTAAATATTTCCAAAGTGCAAATCACAGGAAATTGTGATTTTTTAAAAATTATATCTATCCTAAAAGTAAATAAAGACTTTGTTTGGAAAACCTACCTTCATTGCTAAAGAGGCCAATACCTGATCTCTCCTTACATGTTGCTTAAAATAATTACTTAAAGTAAAATTGCTTTCAGCAGTGATTGAGTGGGAATTAGAGCCACTGATGACAATTACAGTTAAAATACAGGTCACTTTCCCAGTACACACTAACCATGAGCCTCTGCAGTACCCAGAATAAAGATTCTGATACAGAGGACCTGTACTGGGAACAATTTTTTTTTACACAGTCCTTGAAAGAAGGAAGACTTCCTTAGCTTAAAGACAAGTATTCAAAAGTCTTAATAGCTGTAGTGGGTCTAAAAAGCAGACCTACTAATGTGGCCTCTCTCAATCTCCTCCCACTTTGTCATCTCCACCTGAGGAGTTAGGCATGAGAACATCCAAAAAGTGAACTCTGCATAAATCCAGGACAGCAAAGTTGGCAGCACTTCTGGGCACATATGAGAGAAGGGTAGAAGACCTCCCAGTAAAATTTCACCAAAAAATGCAGATACAGTATCCCAGGCAGCCATGCTGCCTAAGCAGAGTTTTCAGTATATTTTAAGCTGTACTTCTACCAAAGTGCTTTTGCGGATACCAACCACAACCTTTTGCCATGGAAACTTTCACCCCCCCCCATCAGCAGAATATTTCACAATCTTCAAATGTATGTATCCGCCCAAAATGTGAAGGACATAACTGATGTCACACTACAATATGTCCTGAAAATTATGTGGTGGATGGAGGAACATCTTTCAGAAAGCCATGAACCAGCTGTATCCAAGCTGCATTAGAGTCAGACGCAGCACATCTGTAAAGCACTGTACCTCTGCTAAGAGGCAGAGACCCATAGCTGTACATGGATAACACAACACTGCTAGGAGAAGAGCACTTAATCTCTGCATGGATCTGTTCCACACATTACAGAGACATGACTCGTGGAGCTGGGCCAGTGCACGCTGCACCATGCTCAGCCATGCAGCAAAGAAAGGCCAGTCACTGATCAAGGTCACTTTTTTGACCTGCAGGAAGTATGGAAAATGTGCAAAACCTAAACTCCTAAAAATGGCATCACTTTTATCTCCCTGCTCCCCCATGTCCTGATTATCTGTTAAAAATGGTCCCTTCTCTTCAAAACATAAACACTGTCGCCCTCAAAGCATGCATGCTTTCTCAGGAAAAATGAGTCACTTTCTAAGTAAAGGTAAACCTTCTTCAGAATCTTTTAAATGTCTTCATGCAAACATGAAATACCTGTTTTATCAGGGTTTCTCACTAAGCAGGTGGTTCAAATTCCAGAGAAGGAAAACTATATAGATTTGTGCCTGTTTTAAAATGGTTTAATTTCACCAGGTTCTAAATTTCAGCTCAAGGTGCAGAAAATATGTACTACTACTAGGGCCTGTCTTTTCCCTGACACACTTTATTCATTGATCCCACATAATGAAAGCCAGCTTGAAAGACTGTTCTATTTTGCATCCGTTTTTCATGTTCACTGGCTCTCAGCATCCTTAACTGCACCTGGTGCCTCAGTTAAGCTCCACAGATCTGCCTCCCGCCATCAAATCCATTCTGAAAGCACCCAAATCTGCTCTCAAGCAAAGAAAAAAGAAATGTACCTGCAAATGCCTGAGTAGCTTTCCCCTTCACCCCTCCTTGCAGATATCCATCATTTGTTCTTCTCAGGTAAGCCTCCAAGTTATAGCCACTATCCTTCTTCCTGGCCTGACAATGAAGCCTGCCAACACTTTCTCTCAATCATCCAAAGCTGTCAGTCATTATGATTGACACATCAACTCACAGCTTGAACATATTACACCCACAGGAATCCCACTGCTGTCTAGGCTACACAGTGATAGCTTCTGACCAAGCATTCTAAACCAGGTCTGGACAAAGGCTCTGAGGCAGAAAAATACAACAGATGTGCAACTAGCAGGTTAGCACTCTCTTATACCCTAAGTCCATCTCACAGCTCCAGAGCAATAGCAGGAATGAGATTTAGATCACAAGATTGCTGAGGCAGAAACTGTATACTTTATTTTGTGCAAATTCAACACACTGTATGACACATCTTTATCTTTGTGCTTGAACTAATAGAGAATCTCCATCAATGGAGATGAGTTATGAAACAGCTGAGAGATTCTGATTCAAGCTGTTAGAGGAAGCTATATACAAATGCACAGTTTATAAGACAAGGGAAGACCTTCCTACCTTTTGCCCCAGTGCTCAAACCAAGTGTTTCAAATGTTAGAAAACACTTTCAGTTCTTCCCTATTATTCTTCCATCTTTGCAGCAGATAATACAGTCACAATTCAAAGCGGGAAGTGAAAATTGCTTAAGAAACCAAAAATACTATGTTGTTTCAATTGCCCAAAAATGAAACAGAAATACTAGATAAGGTAAAAGAAAGACTTTCCACTTCAAAAATAAACTATGATTACAGAGATCATAGTGTTTAACTGACAGAAGAAAGTAAAGAAGTTCTGCAGAAGTTATATGGTGAATTTATTCTTAATCCTGGGGTTTAAACAGGATGATGCCTCCATACCATCCTGCTCTATGTCTCTTCCATGCTGAGCAGGTATAAACTCTCAGTGCTCTTTGCACTGGGTTGACAAACTCCAAGGAACACAGACCAAAAAAGAAACGAATCCCCTACATTCAATACCCACAAAAGTAACATCAAAGTCTTGTCACTTAATGTGTGCTCAGATGTTTATTCCCACTCTGCTTAGGCTGGTAAAAAGTATGGATCAGATGCTTAATGTTTTCAACAGCCACCTAACACTAGAATCAATACTGCCAAACACCATGGGTTGTCCCTCATTAATACCCTTACATCAGTAGTGTCTCTGATTTAACGTACTTTTAATGGCTTTGAACATTTGATCTATACACTTCACTTACCTAAACAGAAAGAAACAAACATCTCTTGACAACTGCATGAAGTGTGCATGGGCTATGAAACCAAAGAAGCAGAGCAAACACTGGGGCAGTGGCTGCAGATAGTCATGCTCATCACTGCCCTTAGCTCTTTAATTAACAGACAAAATTTCACTATTCCAGCAGATAAGTGGTAGTGACAGGGAAGGCAGAAAGCAGAGAATGAGAAAGAGAACAAGAAAGAGAGCAACTTTTGTGTTATTGCTCATGTTTAAGGAATAGTCTGGAGTGCTGTAAACACAGGAACAAAATGGTTCTTATTTTTCATCTTTGGGGACATTGTTATAAAGGCTTGAACTTGTCTTTTTTAGGGCTTGTGCAAAATCCCCTCCACTTTCGTCCTAATGCTGTATCACACAGCACGGAATGACTTCTGCTGGATATCACATGGTGGTACCAGGTGAATATGCAACTACACAGGATACTCTGGGACCTTATGTTAATAAGCTGATGGTGTGACTGTGTAAAACAAGCACCTGTGGGCAGATGGATTGTCCCAGTGTATAAGAACTAAAAGGAATCCACAGAAAAAAAAACATGCCCCTCAGATCCAGCCCCCTCAGAACTACTCAGTGGCTGCAGTGGCTGTTGGTTACACCCTCTTTATGTGCATGTGTATATATTAATAGCCATATACATGCACACACAGAGAAGCATATAATATCTACTCAACAATTTCCAGAAACTAATTACAGCCTTGACAGGGTGGGTTTTGCATCCTGATAAATTGCATAGCCACAACCAATATATATTCCACAAAAATGTATCTCCGGATTACTATGCTTGTGGTCATGGTTCAGTGAAAAGGACTCTCTTTTAAAGGATGACAAACAGCATCCTCACACTTTTTAGACTTTTGCTCTTATGACTGCATCCTAGCAGCTTATCATATGCTTCCACACCTGGGGTCTCCAAGGAAATTCCTTAGCACCTAGTGACTGCCAGAATTTAGATTTCACTGTGATAGAGACCAGCTCTGCATTTCCACAGGGCCTCTGCTCTCTGCCTCTAATAATCAGCATAGACATTGCCCTATGGAACAACTCAGAAGGGAAGATGACAATGCATTGTTCTCCCTGCAGCTTGGCCTACCCATCACCTTAGCTCAATAATTTTGTTCTGGCCTTATTGTGGCTGCCTTCTATATAAATACATCTTTCACCTTCTACCTTTGCTTCAGGTGCTATTTCGATAACATAATATTTCCTTCCCTGTGGAATGTGAGAGGATGGGAATGTGGCAGACCCTCACTCCTGGGGGAGTGGCACATCACACTCAGAAATCACTTGAGGATTTGTTCTAACTTAGGATCATCTGTAACTCTTCTGTTCAGTCTGATTCTATCAGCCTCATTTGTTTCCCCTACACAGATGTGTACCTCTCCCTCAAATGAAGAAGAATACAAGGCAGCAGTGGTAAGAGGAAGAGGAGGAAGGCAGGGCATGTTTGTTCCATAATAGCATGAGGAAGGTGTGCGGGGGATGGAGCAGGGTTAGTGCTATCATCCAGTAATCACAGCTCAGGGAGAAAAGCTTGCACTGCAAGGCGTGAAACATCTTTGGAATGTGATTTTCACTTGAAAACCTGATTTTCTTTTATATTCTCTTCCTTATCCCTGTTTCTCTTGCCAACCTGTAACACGTGGGAGTATCTTCCTTCTACTAAAGGGGAGTTTATCTCCCATTCTTGCAATGAAATAAAACACCTAAACAAACGCATGAAAAACCCTCACCAAGGAGAACACTCTTAAAATCTATCTAGAATAGCTCAGGAAAGCAGCTAACACAAATTTGATCAAATAGGAGACAGAGAAGTCCTCTCAGCATTCATGTAGATTTCCTGTGTAGTCACCTTTGGTAGTAAAAGTCCTTGGGAGAGTTTGCAGCCTGCTCCTCTCTGGAATTTAGAAGGGAAAACTTGAAATACCCCTATTTCTTGCTTGTGTAACATCCCTCACTCATTTTAATGGATGAAAGCCTGTAGGACTCAGTATCAAATGCACTGTACAAGGAAGTGTGCTGTGGCAAAAAGGGGTATTCAGAGAGCCAGTACAGTGGAAAAGTCTGGAAAACCTGAGAATACAAGGCAGCAGTCCATTACCATGCTCTACAAATGGAAGCTCAGTCACTGTCTCACCAAAGGGTGGGAAGGAAGAGAAAACCCTGCTGCTGTTGAAAGGAATAACAAACAAGGTCTGGTAGCATGGGGCCTGGGCTGACAGTTAGGAGACGTGGTCTTATTCCCAGCTACACCTCTTCTCTCCAGCACAAAGTCCATTACACTAATACTCTGAAGTTCCATTTCTCCATAATAGGCATGTATTGGCTTTCTTCCATAAAACACAAAGATCCACAGAAAACCACCACATAAATGCTAATTATTGTTAAAAATATGATTCTGTCCTAACTCCTTCAGACACACTAGCAGCAGCTTGGAAAATGAACAGTGCAATCTCAGTAACAATGATCATCCCAACAGCACTGGTATGTTTAGCTCTTTATAAATCAGGCCTGGCAGCTTGATGAGTTGCAAGGAAGGCGATATTACGTCTCCAGAGGAATGGACAAGTGCTGACAGCTCACCAAGGCTTCCTCTGCAGACACTAAGCAGCTTTCTGCAAATGCTCAAGCTCCCATGAGAGGAAAGAACGGTAGGAAGAGAAGGAAGGGAAAACATTTTGTAAACTTTTTTCTCAAAAATTTTTTTTAACTTCTGCTGCTATTCCATCTCCCTCCCCAGCTCCTTTTTATTACAAATTAAATAATTACTGGGCTGTAGCCCAAAACACTGAAGATTTCACATCTTGTTTAGTCTAATTATATCAGTCGGCCTGACAAAATGGTTTCATCAATGGAATTGCCTTGCAAGAGCTCCAGCTAATCAATTCTTTGACACTTAATTAAGAACTCTGCTGGTCTGTGAGGATTCAGGGAAGTTGGGGGCTGTGGGGGGGAAACAGACTATCTGTAGAGGGCAGGTTGTTAAAACTCCTGGCACAAATGGACCTATAATTCCTTCACTGTCCCTACTTTAATATTACCTCACATTTTATCCATCTCTCTAACCACTTGCTTCAGTTGGGTTTTTTAATTACTTTAATCTTAGCCCTGCCACCAGTAATGGCTTCAAAACACCTCCAGGGCCTTAGATTTACTTTCAGACAGATGTTTCCAAAGCAGGCAGGCTCAAAGCACAACACTTCAAGCTGAAAGTGCACCAGACCTCAAACACTAACCAGCCTGAGGTTTGGCAGCATTTGGGGAAGAGATCTGTGCAGGTAAGACATGCTGACATAGTGAGAGGAACCCAGGGCAGGTTCACTTCCCCTGAGCCAGCACCTACCCTGACAATGCCTGCATGTCTTTGCAGGCTGCAAAGTAATGGATTTCTTCTGAAAAACTCTGCCAGGCAATCTGGGGATCACCCATCAGTGCAAGTTGTCGTCTAGGTCAGCAGCAAAAAGACAGTTGTTTTTCTTTTGAATGACCAGTCCACTAAATTCAGATATTACATTAGTTTTCCTGATTGTACAGAATTTCATGTGGCTAAGGGAGAACAGACAATGACCATTCCTACATAAAGTTAGAAAAGAACAAACAGAGCATCTGATAAATACTTCCATTCACTGCAAGGTTAACCCACTAATGTTTTTCTTAATAGCTCAACACAAGCAATGTGAGTTTAACCTGGACAAGTACACTGCATTATTTAGTGGCAGTGTGTTTTTACTTGGCCCAGATCAGAAAGTAAAAAGTGTGAGCTACCTGAAAACCATACCATTTAAGAAAGAAACGAGGCCTTTATAAATAACATCAAATTAGAAAAAAAAAAAAAATCTAACAAACAAAAAACCAAACCCACCCAACAAAACACCAAAAACAAATTGGTAAAAAAATCTGGGTAAAATCTGCTTGGGTAAAAGTTAGTTTACAAGTCTTTAAAGTAAACACATGGCAAATGCACCCAATGTCATTTCACATGCTAAAGCCACATCACCAAGCACATACTGAGCCCTAGCTTGCTGCTCTTCTCATGGAATGCCTGAGCTTAGCAATACCAGAGGTAAGCAAGAGATGGGATACTCTTAGCTTGACCATACACTAGCGAGATTTGCATTAAAATGCTTGGTTACACTGCAGATTCAGAGTCTGAGCTTCAATTTCAGTAGTGGCAAAGACTGACTGTTAAGAGTTAGGAGGCCAAATGCTTTACTGCAAAGAAAGTAGCGAGTGATAGGCTCCTTCACAACATTAACACATTCAGAACTGTCACACAGAATTCTGTGGGCAGTTAATACTTTTTCATTCTAAACTCTCTAAATTTTGGAGTGCAGCTCAGAAGAGTTTGGATGAAAGACAAGCCTTAAAAAGTTTTTCTATCTTCTGAAATTTAGAAATCCAAATTCAAAACTTCTCTTTCAGTTTTATCCAAAAATCAGATATAGTGAAGCGTGTTTTGCACACATTTCCTTACATCTTAAAAACATTATCCGGTAGCTGTAAAATCCTCTATTTTTTGTGTCCATTCCTAGTTTGGAAACCCAAATGATTCCAAAAAGAACCAAAAGATATTTTAAAAAATAATCAATTTTTAGGTGTAATGTATCTAACTTTTACCAATATTAGATGGTAAGACTGACACACACGGGAGATTCCCTGAATCCATGGTCCCAAACAGGAAAAAAAAAAAAAAAAAAAAAGTGGTAACAGTGACAATTTCAGTATATAAACTCAAAGTTTAGACCATCTTGAAAGACTGCAGGAAAGCAGATACACTGTGCAGAACCAAAAGTGGAGGTAAGCAAAAAGGCATATTTAGCTCTCAGCTAAAGATGAGGTTAACCTCATCCCAACACCATCAAGAAAAGAGTGACTAATTTTCTCTTTCTCAGTTTTGTCATTGCCCTTCTCCCACTTACTAATATCACAACTGAGAAAACCCTTCCCTTTGCATCTTCTGCCATCAGGATATACTTTTCTCTCACTTTCTCTCACTACTTTCAAATTCTTTGTTTTCCCCAAGAAAATCATCACCTTGTACCTCTTCACTAAGTTTTCACTTCTCTGAAACAAGAGTTACTGTATTTTTATTTCCACTGATGGAGGTGTGTCAATTTACACAGTGGAAAACTTTGTTTATACTAGACAATAAACTTGATAAAAATTATTTAAGTAATAACAGCAAAGTTATTCACTGCTAAAACAAATCTGAGTTTGCAGCTTGCAGAAAACAGTGAATTTTGTAAGGGACTAGCTGACTATCTGGATCAGCCGGTACCAAAAAAAAAGAACACAGCAGAGCAAACAGAACATGAGGCTAGCAAAAAATGAAATTTGGGAATTAAGTAGGAGCAGAATGAGAAAGATTGAAAAACTACCTTTATAAAGCTCTGTATTCCAGTCTTTCAGTGTTGACTGTCAGGAAGTTAATATTTTGCTGTAAGAAATGTGCAAATCTTTCATATTTCTAATTTTTTTTTTTGGTGGTGGGTAAAAAATTAAGGAAAAAGGAGAAAAGGTCCATTTGCTTCTTCCCAGAGAATATGATTTCAAATTTCAATTAAAATGAAATGAGCAGCACGATTATCGCTATGGAGCAGGCGCTTGGTAGCGCAATAGGCCCCTTTCACTGCCATGGCAACCGGGCCTCATTGTCACGGCTACCTTGGCACTACGTGTAATTGTCGATGTGTGAGCCCGGCTGATAATACACAATCAATACCCCATATGCAGCAAACATCATTTTCTATCTGAGGGAAAGAAAAAAAAAAAAAAAAAAAAAAGGGGGGAATGCTTGCAAAGGAGAAAGAAAGCAACAAAAAGAAATGGGGAAGTGAGGAAAAACAGAGTAGGAGAGAGGAAGGGAGACCTAACTCCAAAACTCTACTAACAATGAAACATGCAGCTTTTTTTTTTTTTTTTTTCTATATAGCAAATAGCTGGAAAAGCCCCACCAGCACACATGAGCACCTGCTAAGTCCTTCTTATAATACAGTAACTAATTGTTTATGCCAACATCATTAAACTATTATCCAAACACCACATCAACCAACAGAATGCTTTTTGTATATAATCAACAGTAATTTTGGTAATGCCAAGTTCTCTGGAAAGAGCCAGCACTTACTGTCCAAAGCAGGAATCTGATTTTTGTATATGGATCATTAGGTTTTTTGACTAGCTGAGTACAAGAACAAAACAAAACAGCCAAGGGAACAAACAGCTCTTGTAGAGGAGCTTAGTCCTCAAATGCATAGCAGAAAGCGAGTTGTGATGTCAGAGTGGAGACAGGTGGAGGAGGATAAATGGAGAAACAAAAAGTCTGCTTACTATTAACACTAATACTTTGGTCACCTCATGTTCTTCTTTGAACATTGTGTCCTTTTACCTAATGTTTGCATGCTGTGCAGTGCAATCGGGTCCCACTGTCAGTGAATGAAAATGGAAAATAAGAAAGGATACACAGAAGAGTATAAAGACAAAAGTGGAGGGAAAGAAATGAAAAGAACAGTGCAGGGAAAAAAGGGGGGAAAGTGAAGGAAAAAAGCTTGACTTTATTTTTTATAAGTGTAGGGCCTTAAAGATCAACCATACAGGGATGCTTACTTCAGTGTGAGCTACCTTCTTGTTATACCTGTACAAGCAAGATAGAGCATACAAGACTGGTACCACTAGAAATGTGGCCATGCAGCACCAGTCATTCTTCTCCAAAGAACTCGCCAACAGCAACACTATAGAGATTTCAGGTCAAAGTGAGTAATATTGTTATGAGATGGCATGAACTCACTATCTTCAGTGAGATTTAATACTCTCACTGTAAAATATCCTAGGGGTAAATTCTCTAGGGATAAGTATCAGCAACTCACATGAGACTCATCAGGACTCACCTGAGAAAGTGAGGCAATAATAAGGGGACTGAATTCATTTGAAACAACAAGAGGGCTCTCAACAACTCCTTAATGGGATGCCAGGAAAAGCCACAGACTCACCCTGTCATTGGGAGACATGATGCATCTCACACCCCTGCACACCTCTGTGTGTTATCAGGTGGTAGAGATGCTGAAGATAGCTAAGAAAAACATCCATGTACCTGTTCAGAATGGTACAGGAAGGAAGTGTTCCATGTTCTCAAACAACCTTCTTCCAGATCTTTTTTATTTTATTTATAGATTTATGTATTCCTAGGAGAAATTCAAAAGATGTTTTGCAGGTACACGAGCAACTTTTGGGTTTCATCGCACAAGGCAAGGGCAGCTGATGGTAAAATATAACAGAGATAAGCTTAGTATATTAATACTGAGTGCACAGTGGGAATGTCTTCCCATTTTATTCCTTATGAGATAATAATCTGTAATAAATTAGACACATCATAGACAAAGAAGAAATTCTTTGCTGCCTTGGACAAGCATGGGCAGATGTGAATCACCTTATTTTGTGGTCTACCATCTCTTAAATATCACTGCTCTCTGTCTGCTATATCTGGGCATGTACCTTTGCTTTAGATTGGTGTCCTTTCAAAGGTGTCATTCTCTGAGATATCACATGCAGTAATATTAATTTTAAAAAGCACATGGTGCATTCAGGCATCCAATACAGAAGTGAAGATGTGTTTCTGAATGAGTCCATTTAGACAAAGTTCCCTGTTCCCGCATGCAGTTACACCATGTAGTTCCTGCTGAAAATTCAGTTTTCCAAAATTAAAAAAAAAAAAAAAATCTGTTATAATTACACTGCCAGCATTATTTTAGCTACAATATCAATCACCTCTTGCATGAAGGAGAAGTGTATCATGCACATTTGCCAAGTCCAGGAAGAATCATGCATTAGTACTGTAGCAATATGCTTTGCATCCCCTTATTACAAATCAAAGCAAGTCCCATAAAACAGATCAAGGGATAGCTACCTGAAGCAGCTTTACCTTTTCCCATTTTGATCCAAATCTGAGAGAAAGATAATGAAGCATATGGGTCTCAGCACACCTTAACTAAAGACCAGCAGAGTCTCATATCATATAGCCCTGAATCTTTTCTATGCCTTCAAACTCCCTGGCTCTTCTGAAACTACATGATACCATCTTTCTAAAACTCACACTCACTCCAGAATGATCTACTGTAACTTGCACCTTTATTTGTCAAATTCACACTGCATAATAGATAGGATAATTGGGCCCCAGTTGACTAACTTTTATGGAACAAACCTGATAACAACAGACTGATTGACAGCCCCAGCTGAATAATACAAACACAAAGTCTTTTAGATTATAATGTTCTAAATGTTAATGCTAGGGTTGAAAAGCAAAATTAAACAATAATAAAGGACATACCTGTAACAAATGCAATGTCAGAAATTTCCCTGGGGCTTGAGTTAGGTCTGATAACATGGTTCTAAAATAAAACTTGAAGACACTATAAAGTTCTAGTTTTAGTAACACTCCCCCAGGCTTCCTAGGGATGCCTCATCATTTCCCAGTATCTGAAGAAACTACTTTACAGACACTCACTTTCCCTTTATGGACTTGTGTTTCATCTTTCTTTCTACCTCTGCTCCTGACTAGTCCTATTCAATCACATACACTCTGAAAATGAACATGAACCCCTAGCAGACAAAACCAGCAATCTGTTTAGTTTTGGCTCTTTTTCATATTATCTGATGTATTCTGACTTTCAAATTCTGTTTGAGACAATGTGTCAGAAGAAGCAATCAAAACCATTTTTGTTTACTGTGTTCTTTTTAGTAAATGCAACCTTTTATCCATTTTCTAAAGACAAGTTATTAATGAAGTCTAATTTGTGCTATAATTAGAATGAAGAAAGAAATTAAACAGCCACTCTTTTCCTCCCAAAACAATGTTAATAATATCCAATGAATGTATTACATAAACTTAGAATACAAAGGTAATTAAATAATGTGATCTTGTAGCTAGTAAGGCTTGTAGATGCAGAGGCCTCCCTGAACAGTTCACTGAAAATAAATGCCTGCCATACTGGAAAACATCCTTAGCTCTGAAAAAACATATGTATTTCTTTTGGTACTTTTATCAAGACATGCTGAAGAATTCAAAACTCCCTCTATGCTTATTTTCAAGTATTAGAAGAAAATGTGAAAAGAAAATCGGCAATTATGGCCACTTTCCATAAATCGAAATTAACATCACTTATGAGCACTGGGACAGGAGTGATGTGCATACTCAGGACAGAGGTATGCTACAGCCTGAGAGAATGGAGAGCAAAGGGAACAGCAGTCTGAAATACTAAAGCCCTTCCTGTAAACCACTCCCACTTCCTGAGTTTAAATGAGATCCAGTCCCTAATCATGACATTTACAGCTGCTTATTTATTATTTGTGCTACTTAAGGTAAGTAATGGAGCAGACACACAGTGGAAAGTTAAGTTCCTTACAGCACAGGGAGAATGTTTTGCCACTAACATTCACAGTTAATAGCAAAGCTCCAGAAAACCTGATATGCCAACAAATCTTTAAAAACATTTTCTGTTAAACAGCCTACCTCTTCCAATGAGATCTAACAGCCAATCTAAGCTGGCATGATCAAAATCTGCTTGAAAAGGAACTTGGGCCAGTGGGTGAATATGTCTGGCCTCCTTGTGCCTCATGAGCCTTCTCCTGTCCTTCCAGCTGTGGATTACTCTGGCATTCAATGGAGGCAGTGATTTTAAGTCAATGTTACAGTTCAAACTGTTTGTAGACAAGGCTACAAGCAATTCCAGGGGCTGTTTGACAAAACCTGCATGATGGTTGGAAAGGCAATCTCACAGAAAACAGCATGCTTCCATAAATGTCTATGAGCTTTTGAAAGGTACATAATGCAAAAGGGGAGAGATGGAAGAAGGGGAAGGAAATAATTCCAGGTTGTGCAATTAGGAAGAAAAAGACAAAAAGGAACACACCAGAGGAATGTCAAGATGCATTTCTATTTAGCAACTAAGTCCCTGGAACAGCCTCAGCAGTGTGATGCTGGTATTTGTGTTGCTATAGTCATTTATAATTAAACTGGATGTATCACTAGTGATTGTGACATAAAGAACAAACTTGTAGCAAATGCCAAGGGAAGGACTAGATGGCACAGGTGTTTGCCATTTCTTGTGTCTAAAGCATCTTTCACTTCATTCATAAGTGCTTCCTAGTCTTTCTTCATAAGCCTTTTAATCCCACTACCCTGGCAAAATTCCAAGTAATTAGTTTCTGTCTACCTTAAATTTCTTTTTGTGGTTTGATTTGTTATACCATTATCACATTTTCTCTTAAGTGAAGTATAATATTGTGCTGCCATCTTCCACTCCAGAAGCAGTTTTTAATACACACAGAAGGAGAATGTGGAGGCTGTTTAAAAAAGCTCAGCAAGCATGAAAATGTAACATAGCAAATGGAGGAGGAGATTGCAGCCAATACAAATCTGCTGCAGAAACTAAGCAGAAAATAGCTCCTCAAACTGGAACTAAACCAGAACCCTGGATTTAACATATCTGCAATTGTGAAAACTGACAGAAGATCTTTACAAACACCAACACTCATGAAATAGGCCTATGCTTTATCCCCAAAGACCAGTGGAATCAGTACGACTTCAAGGGGCAAAAGACCATCTACCAAGTCATCCCTAGGAATTCCTGTAAAAAACTTTCTTTGGGGTGTTTTGGAGATCTTTTCTTTAAGCTCTAACTAGTTCTATTCAAAGTCTTGTGACATCAGAACACAAGGCTGTGAGGCTACATGAAGTCAACTAATTTTCTTCATAGACCACCCTATTGTCCTGTTTTTTAAGCACATATCTCAGTCTTGAAAAAATATGAAAAAGTAAAGACCCCACAGACCACTCTTTAACAAACATCAAAATAAGGTGTTAGGTTCTTTTCCTCAAGCTTATTTATTTTGTTAAAGTTGGCAATTTAAGTTCCTAGTTGGGTTAATTTTTTCCACTTCTTAAAAATGCACCCACTCTAGAAATTATGCAATACTGCTTTACTTTCAAACTGTAAATGTCCAAGAAAAATTCATACCAGAAAAGGAATTTCTTCCCTTTGTTCTTCCCAATGAAATAAATTGCATGTATACCACATGCAAAAATAAGCTCTCAGAAACTGCATGTTAGGATCTCAGGAGATGTGGAAGAACAACTAGAGATGACAGCATTTTCTGACACTCATTACAATTACTGCTCATTTTTTGAAGACAAGCATCGATATTAAAAAAATATGAAAGCTTTTTTTCTAAACTGCAAAAATAAATAAACAACTGCATTAGTTAAATCCATTCTCACATCTTGAGAGGTTATTTATTTTCTCTGAGGGCTGATAAAAGTTCCTGATGACATGCTTTCTAATTTTAAAATTGCTCTCACTTCACAGTTCTGAAAAAGCTGATGTCAGGGAGTGAGTGGGTGGGTCTGTTTTAAGTGTGATTCACACATTAGGTTCTCTTATCAGCTCATGCATATTCAGAACTGCTATCCACAGGCTGTGGGGTTCAGGAGGAATCCGAAGGACCAGAAAGAAAAAGGGTCATTTGGAAGGAACTAATTAAACTCGGGAAAAAAAAAAAAAGGAAAGTTGTTACACTATCTTTGCTTCATGTGTCAGGCATGCAAAAGATGCCCTATTTATGCCTCAACAGAATATGTCACACCTGCAGAGAGGCTTTCCCTGTCCTGAGCTCTGGTTCTTCCCACCATCTTGTGACTTTCAATATGCAAAAGTAAATCCAAGGTTGCCAGGATCACCCCCCAAAAAGGAGACATGTTTTCAAAGATGCCTGGGACTGGAACACCAGATCCAAAGCCCAGGCTGATTCACAGTGAAGTATTTGTGTAAGGCTTGTGTTTAAAGCATCCTGAAATAACACACTGCCCTGATAACTTGTCAACTCTTCTTACACACTTTTAAATACTACCTGCTCCTACTGTCTGATCAGGATAGCTCTTCCACAAAATAAATAATTCCCAGGACAAGAAAAGGCCATTCTTCAGATGAGATGAGATACAGCCAGGTGATGATGTCAGCTATCTAGGTGAAACTCTGCTGTCAGGCCTAAACTAAACTAAACTCACAACTTGGCCCATTTCTCAGATCACCAAGCCACATAGCAGAAATCCTTCCTCAAAGGCTTTTGCTAGAGGGAACTGCTTTGTCTCTTCCTCCTCCAACTGGAAGAGATTTTCTGGTACTGAAGAGGGTGTTATGGAGTAACAAGACACCAAGCCTGTGCCATCATCTTGGTGGAAAAACAAAATTCAGCTGTGACAGCTATACAAGAAGATTCTGTATGATGGCTGCTGTGCTGGACACAGACATGCCCTGAAGCACAATCTGCTTCTCTCGCTGCCTTCTTGATTAACACAGCCCATGATGAACAGCCTCATCACAAAGTCTCCAAAAATCCTGCTCTAGCCTATGCAGATGAAAAAGGTTCTGTTAACTGCAGTGTATATACCTTGGTCCTCGGAGCTCACAAGCACAGCTGAGCTGGGGGAGGTAGGAAGAAGGTTGGGTGGTAGGGAGGGAATGTGTATGATACAGACACACACAACACTGTAATTAAGGGTAATTTCAGAAGCATTTACCTGCGCTTCAGTGTCTGACAACTTTTCACTTGTGAATGCTGCAAACGCCTTAGCTCTATGGACTGATCTTGTTTTTATGTTGCTGGAATGGGAGGAGCAGAAAAATGAGAATGTCGTTTTCTGAATTAATTACCTCCTCTGATTTGAGCAACATGCACTGAAATGCAGTTTAACTCTTGCTCAGGATCTATGTGCCTACACTAAAAGAGAACTGAAATGGAGTGTTTGTAAATACAGAGCTATTGTAGAGGCTCTCCTACCTGCAGAAGACAACCAAGGATGAATGCTGCCATGTAGAAAACTCGGTGCTTTTGAAGAACTACACTGGAATCCTAATTTCACTTAATATGACCTCTAGCTAGCAAAACCATTACCATAAATATCACCTTTGTTCAGTCACCACCCTAAAAGCCACTGCTTAATTTCCTTTTCCTTTTGCTACAAATCTGAGGTTCCCCATTCCCTTAAAAAGTACTATGATGGGATTGAAAACCAAGCTGCAACTCACCCAAGTTATATCCCTAATTCTACAAGTGGATCAGTTTTTGATATATTATATCACTTCTTTCCATTCCTATTTGCCTCTTCCTTAAGGCAGTAGCAGCATCTTTCATCTTTGTCAGGTGTTTTGAAAGCGAGGACTCATAGATGTCTGAATAATGAAAACTTTGGAGATGTCCAGAGTTAAAAAGTTGTGAGGAAAACTGAATTTTAAGTCCAATATCCAGTAGTTGCCTCACTTTTTATATGCTTATTTTTTGAATTAGCTTAACAATTGTGTTCCATGTCCTGACCTACAATGTCACTCTCTGTCATGTCAAGGTATGTCACACATCTGACTATGACATATTGGACATGATACTTTATGTCATGAAAAAAATACTCCATCCTGACTTGGTGGTGGTGATGGGGTAGGAAAACAGAAATATAAGTTGAAAATTATTTTCTTGCATTTAAATTAACATTGCAGTTTATTTCATCCATCATTTTTACTTAAATACATAAAACTTTTCCAGAGTTTATAGCACAGAATGACTAAAAGCATCAAGCAGAACTGCACAAACTGTGCCCAAGTGATACACATTATTTTCTCAAACACTTCTGTCCTGATGTTCAGCTCCCTAGATAGTTCAGGCCCAGGCACTGCAATAACATTGTCACCCTATTCAGAAGTCATTCCCATCCTTTCTTTACCTGTAGCAATTATTCCACAAGATAACTCAATCAACTCCACCAATGAACCTATGCTGAACATTGTGTTGTTCTAGCATTTCAAGACTTGTAAAAACCCCCTCTGGGGCTGGAATCTATAGCAGAGTCTGAGATCTTTTCTTTTACAACATTTGTAAATTTGGCCCTGTTTGGCCCTATACCTATACATACATGTGAAAAACGTGTAACTCATCTACAGTTACTGTTTTAATACAGTCTAAATCCCTTTTTCCAGTTTTCTTTCTAGATTTCACTATGCAAAATAAGTATTTTCTGAGTAGGCCAGTTTATGGCCACTACAACATAAGAACATATAATCTGCTTCCTGCCAGTGAGATATGTAGATCTTGTTCACATCTTTATGGTATTTTCCTTTATTTCTCTTTTGAACATGATTTTCCACTCCTTCCAATTTTTTTTCCAGAGCAGCAGGGAGCAGTATGTAGCTGAACTAAATTTTCTGCAGCTCACAAACATGAACAAACTCTGTGTGAACAAGCCTTAGAGTAATGATCACTGATAATCCATCCAGGTAGAACTAAGAAAAATTATGACCTCCATTTCAGTATTCAAAGCAGCAAAATCTTTCTGTAACAGAGCTAATCTGTCACTGACAGCAGAAGGCACCACATTCAGCTGAGGAAACACTACATTGATTCTGGTGAACTGTGCGGTAGCAGCAATTAACTTTGGATTGTGGTTTACCCCCCTCTGAGAAACAGGATGACTGTGTCCCCTGCTGTATCAGACTGACTGGAAGGTTCTCCAGCATTACATCAGCAGCACTGATGGTGGTTCCCCCCTACTCACTACACAGTGCTGTCTATCCCTTTGGGACATCTGGTTGCTCACACTCCTAGAGCATTGCATCAATCCCAACTCAGCCAGCAGCAAACAAAGAGGCATGACAATGGTCAGAGCAGCATACAGAGGAAGATGATGCTGGTTAATGTGCCTGACACTGAATTGTAAGGGAGGAGAATTTACTATAAATAGAACACTAAATTAGGGATGGGCTCTTTCCTATTGAAATAAATCAAGAAATTACATAAATTTTTGACACAAATTGAGCTAATATATGCAACAGGAAAAAGAAATACGAAGGAAAGTAGCATTTGTACTTTGAATTCACTTCCATGGATTGATTTGACCACTGTTGGTGGACAAAATATCATAGTAGCTCCTTCTTCTTCATTGACAATCCTTAATGATTGAAAAAAATATTCCTGTCATTAGTCCTTCCTGTCAGAACAAACCTTATCCTGCAGAGCATACCTGTATCTTAATGCAACTCAGTTGCTGCAGAGATAGGGACTGAATTCATGGTAAACATGGACAGGACTTTTTGAGGAGTTCCTGTCACAGACTGGAAGCATAATTGTCCCTAAAAAAACAAAACAAAACAAAACTATTTGATAAAGGTGTCAGATCATCAGGTCTGGGAATGACAACATCAGTCATACCTGTCCTAAGCCCAAACACAGATCCACAGATCTGTCCCAGGCAGACAGTTACTCAGCATAATAAAGATAAGCAGAGCCAGAACTCATACTGTGTTTGCAGGACCTAGCAGTCCTCTTCAGAACGTGATTTAGGATGAATGCCTAACATTGGTGCTCCAAAACTCTGTGACAGATCTAATTTCTTTTCAGAGGCTATACAGTGCCTTAAAGCTTAGTTATTCAGAATTAGATCGCATTAATAACTTCCAAAATGCTTATGGATCAATCACAAATCCAACTTTCTCTCTGAGGAAGACTGACAATAACAAACAATAAATGCTGTTTAGTCATCCCTGATTGACAATTAATAATCAGTTCCCATGCCAGCACTTTCCCTTCTGTATACTCTTCTCCCATCATACAGGTATATCCATATAAGAGCCCCATAAAACTACCAAGTGCCTCTTTACTGGAAATAGGCCCCTATCTCCAGGAGGCTGACCATACTCTATCTCCAGCCCTACAGAGTACCCTAACAAAGCAGCCCCTGGAGAACACGTATCCTAGGTGAAACTCCAGGGACAGAGAAGCAGTGAATGCAAAGGCAGCAGCTGCCAAGGTAGATGGATGTCTGATACCGCAGTGAGCATCACAGCCTCTTGCTGCTCTTTATTTGGAACTGAAAGGACTATTTGTAAATCATTTTTAATTGTCATGTTAAAGTGCATAGAGTGCAGCAATCAGAGAGCTGGTGATGTTGGAAGTCTGACACCACCATCAGGCACAGATCAGCAGGCAAGATTATAGGAGGAAAAGCTGCAGGGTTACACAAGCAGGCACAGGCAGGCAATTGGGAATGTGAGAGAGGAAGGTGAGTGCATGCCCTCTCTCTGCTCTCTTCTGGGGAGCAACTCATGTGAACTTGATGGCAATACAACCTCTTACATCATGCATTAACTTGGTTCATTGCAGACACACAACTCAAAGTCTTTAGGGGATTTTTCACAATTAAATAACCAGATTAATTGTAATTTTTCTCTTTTTAAGTTCTGGGAAGTGGCTTCTCCAGCTCCTAATAGTTCATCCCTATCTTGACTAGAAATCATCAAGAGAGGTTGCTGCTGATGTTCAGGAGGCTCTGACAAGCTATTCTCCATTTTGGTATTACGCCTTTAACCATCTCTTAAGTGAAATGATTCCTAGAAAATCTCACCAAGCCAGGGATCTTCTTTCCAGAAGACATGGTTCTCCAGAAAAAGATACTCAGAATCAGAGTCAGTCACTCTGGAAGTATCCTTTCAGTAAGTCCTATACTAACTGGAGAAAGAATTTTTTTAGGTTGATCTAGAAGCATGAGTTTAGTTGTTTCTCATTAACTTGTTTGCCTCAGGGTATTTGTTAAACACCAAACACAGGTTTGGATCCTGTTAGTAAGAAGTAATAATACATAGTAATGGGTATTCATTGACCTTCACAACTATTTGCTATTAAAAAACTCCACAGCACTTTAAATGGAGGTGCCTTCAGTTGAGTTCCAGAGAACAAAACCTCTTAAAATTCTTGTTCACCTCTCTGATCAGTCAACTACTGAGGAGCATAGAAAAGCACAGGCTGAAATCAAGGATCCACCTTGCCTTCACCACAAAGTAGCCAGACTACTGTACTAAGAAGTCCTGGGTGCATCTTCTCAGTAGGCACAATCATTATGCGAAACAGCAGGCAGCAGGAGAGAGGCACAGAAGAGGGTTCTGCTTCACTGAGGATTCTTATTACTGCTTAAATACAGAAGATTAGATTTTCTTTCATTATTACTCCCCAGGAGACCATGGGCCTTGCAGAGCTAGGATGTTTTGTAATCTGACATAAGGGACACCTGTTCATCCGCAGCACACGGATTCACTTAGCGAACACATTCTGATTGTACTGAGAGCAGCAGAAAAGCTATGCTTGCAGTTTGAGGGTGGAGGGTAGAAATGGCTAACTGCTGCCCTTCAGTCTCCAAGAAACTGCTTTGATTGCTGTTACCCTATTTATGGTTTCAAAGAACTATCCTTGCAATTAGAAGTAAGAAGTTGAGAACAGTCATATCCATGCCCACCTCTTCTATAGCAGCACTCCCATGGTCATTTTTCTGCCAGCCAAAATTAGCACTATGACAAATGAATTTCATTATAAATAAATACAGAACTTTATAATAAATACCAGCTTTATATTATGAAGGCAATACCAACCAATATGAAAATAAAATAAAAATATCAATACCAGTATGAAAATAAATACCAGGTTTTTATTATGAAAACAACAGACAAATGCTCCAAAATTTGGTTCATTATATTTAAGAACAAGTCCAATGCAATACTGATTAGGAAAGAATCAGGCTTATCTTTTCTGATATTCTTGCTGAAGCTTTCTCAGCCATAGGAAACAAAGATGATGCACAGCAACAAACACAGACACTTCCCTATGTCCATGCAAGGTTTCAGTGGCCTGCTGAAAGGAGTTCCTCTATATGTCAGGGGAACCCTTCTAGAAGCTTTGAACACAGCTTTTCCTCCTCTCTGTAAGTCCTATGGTTGCTGTCATGCCCTCTTATCTAAGCAACCAGCTAAGTGGCAAGAAACCGGAGGGCTGATTTGGTTGAAAAAGTTTTGGCTGTAGTTTTCATTGCTGTAGTTTTCATCTGAGCCCCAAATGATTTTCTTTAAGGGTTCAAAGATACTGTTCAGAGTTTGGTTCTTTTCAATGCGATGGTGCTAAGTATTTCCTAACTCTCTACACAGGGTGAACTGAGAGGGAATGAAGTAATAAGGTCACACTCAGCAGAACTGTTAAGAAAACCTGCCCCAGTGGTAGAACTGAAAAAAAAACACAGAAAAATAAGGTAAGAATGAGCAAGCTATGAGAAGTGTGGGTTGCCCTCACAGAGTTATGTAGAACATTGATACTGAAGTGTACAGGTGACAAATTATTAGCTTTGTGAATTACTTCACTGACCACATTAGCAGGAATATCTGATTGTTTTTAGGCTCAAAGAAGAACCTGAGGATAACACTACCCACTCTGACAATATACCAAAACAAGAATGCTAAGGAATCTTACAAAAATATGCAGAGAACCTTTTCCCTTACTGCCAGTCCCATTTCTAAGAATTAAGAAAATAGACAATTCTGTCAGATAAGCTTTGGTAAATGTATCTCAAGCAATTTAATACATCACTGTAAACACCTGTATATCCCACCACTTTACTAGAGAGGTCCACCCTCAAAAGTAAATGAACAAAATGGGGAGTTATTCCATGCTTGCTCTAGGTTACAGTCCTAACCACCATCTTAGCACAAACTGTCTTCTATGATCAATTCACCTGAGTTGCTAGATTGTAAATCAGTTGTGAATAAGCAGACACTCCCCTCATTTTGTCACTCCATTGACAAAAGTGATAAGTACATTTGCATTGAAATAGAGTCTACCACTGAGAAATGCAACGCTAAATACACTTATTTCTGCCCTAGTCTACTCATGGATGTCCTAGGATCATTCAGGCTATCCCATTTTTGACATTTTATTCAATTCAAGGTCCTACAGCAAAACTGTGGTCTGCAAACACATTCATCAGGCCACTGACCAATTCAATTGATTTGTCTGTCTTCCTTCCTTTCTGAACCACAGTTCCTTTGACACGAACTGCCTGTAAAGCCACTAACAATCTCTTTCCATCCAACCAGTTCCCTCTGGAATTGCTAAACAACCTTCCTTCTACTGGTGTTGTCCTTCCAGAGAAGCAACATTTCACCAAGGAGCACAGTATAAAAGCTGTGTGAATGGTTTCTCTTTCACACACTTTGCTTTCAGTTCTGTGATTGGTGCTCTAAAGTGAAGATAAATACATAGAATAAAATACAAAAGAGATAAGCACAAAACAATCCCCCAAAAGTAGTAACTACGCAGGACAGAAAACAAAGAGAGGCTCAAGATGCTCTTCAAGTCACACCTTTTTAAAAACTTAGAAAATCTATTTCCTGGCTACCTTCATTTTATGAAGGAAATTGGGGGTTGGATGTAGTTAATTTATGCTTCGGGGAAAACAGAATGTTACCCCTCCCATTTGCAGTTTTCTTCAGTTCATTAAATGAAAGAAATTGATTTGGTGAAGGTAATTTTGTAATTAAAAAGCTTATCATGGCTTTCACTAATGAGCTAAGCAAACAGACAGCAATTCAGTGACAATATTTACACAGTGCACACTAGGGGATGTTTGTTTATAAAATTAAATAATAGAAGGAAACAGGAGGAAGAGAAGGGAAAGAAAGCAAAGGAGAAGAGGTCAATTCTAGATCCAAGTTCATCCCAGGACACTGGTCCTCTAATGACTTGCTCCTGTTTCCATTGCATCACAGCAGCAAATAGAAGAAAAGACTGCAAGTGACCTAAGCTACCCCCTTGTGTAAGTGGGCTTTTCACAGACTGAATTTACTATGCTCTCATCTCC
>WEIU01019551.1:25206-37530 GCA_013389925.1 Aegithalos caudatus | reverse complement strand
TTCTTTCTTTCTTTCTTTCTTTCTTTCTTTCTTTTCTTTTACTCTTTTCTTTCTTTTGTTCATTCTTTCGTTCTTTCTTTCATCTTCCAGGAATTGAAAATTTTAAGGATACCTTTGTAATACAAAGTTCTGCATTTCCTACTTTTTTTTTAACCTATTTAATCAGATGTATCTATCCCATTAAAATCATAATATAAGGAGTGCTTTCTAGGTGTCTTTGTCAGCTCTCTTGTGTTTGTAAGGACCAATGTCATAGTAATCCTTGTTTCTATTGATAGGTGCATCTGAAAAAAGCACAGAATATATTTGTCTAAACATAAACTCTGTTTCAATGTAAAAAGAGGAAGAAATTCCCCAGTTAGTCTGAGAGGTTGTTATATTTCTTAATTTAAAATGATGATAAAAATATTTGGCTTTATTTCCAGCTTCTCTTTCTGGGCTCTCTTGTCATGGTCAATTGTCCTTTTTAGAACTTGCTATAAGATTAGGAAAATACAAGCTACAACTATTCATACCTAATACAAAAAAATACATTTCTGAAATGCTGTCTTGAATGGTATATTACTAAACTGTTAATGTGATATTCATTCCTTGACTTTAGATATTGTCAGTTGACATTATGTTATGTTAAAACTGGAAGGTATACAAGGACCAGTAGGAAAAGTTAAAAAAAATACAAACAGTAATATAGATTTTCATATTTGCAAAAATTTCTATGTGACTTGTATTTTCATAAAATTATGGGGAAAAGGTTTTATTATAGGGAATTAATTTGAGAAATTTTTGTATCTGAAATTATTTACTAAAGCTGGGTAAGCGCTGATGATTTGGCTGAAAATTCTACTTTCCAAGGGACAGTTACTACTTGGACATGACAGACATATTCTTCAAGATCAGAGTGTGCTTGTCACGAAATGAAATAATTTGACATTCTGGTGTAATGCTTACTTCTTGCCGGAAAAGCAAAGCTGCTTAGATCTCTAAAATAGATAATGTTTCAATCATTATTAGGTGTCAAATACTTTCAAGATTAAAATTAGAAAAATAAAATCTATAAAGAAAAATACAGTTCTGAAAAACAATTTTTTTAAATCTTAAAACTTAAGAGCAACCTGCAAACCCAAAAATTAGATTCTTACAGCTAATTTCTTTGGTCAATTCAAATTAAAGCACATTGTGGTACTTTACTGACAATATTTTCATGACCCTTCTCTGGACGTGCTCCAACAGGTCTCTGCCCTTCCTGTGCTGAGGAACCTAAAGCTGGATGCAGTTCTCCAGGTAGGGTCTCATAAGAGCCAAATGGAATGAGGCAATCCTCAATTTCCCTTGCCCTGTTGGACACACTTTGATGCAGTCCAGGATGCCATGGGCTGCTCATTGCCATGTCATGTCCAGCCCCTCATCCACAGCACCCCAAGTCCTTCTGGGCAGTGCTGCTCTTAATCTGTTCATCCTCAGCCTGTATTAATACCAGGGGTTGCCCCAACCCAAGCACAGCCCCTTATACTTGGTCTTGTTAAGCCCCCTGAGAGTCCAATAGGACCTACTTTTGGAGCTTGTCCAGGTCCCTCTGGATGGCGTCCCATCCTTTAGAGTGTCAACAGCACCACTCAGCTTGGTGTCATCAGTGAATTTCCTTGGAGTAAACTCAATCCATTAATGAAGATATTATTAAATAATACTGGTCCCAATACAGAATCCTGAAGGTCACCACATGCCATTGATGTTTGTTGTGACTGAGCTGTTGATCACTGCCCTGTGGAGGCAAGCATTCAAGCAATTCCTTTTCCACTGAGTGGTTCACCCATCTCTCTCCAGTTTAGAGAAGTATGTTGTGAGGGACCATGTGAAAGACTTTATGTAAGTCTGGATCAGTGAAGTCACCTCATAATAGAAGGCCACTGGGTTAGTTATGCCCAGAACTTGCCCTCGGTAAAGCCATGCTCCCTGTCCATAATCTCCTCCCTGTCTTCCATGTGCTTAGCACAGCTTCTAGGAGAATCTGTTCCATGATCTTCCCAAGAGCAGAGGTAAGGCTGACAGGTTGGTTGTTCCCAGAGACGTTCTTCCATTCTTTATATCCTTTAAGCATATGGGTACAATACACTTAAAGTATGTGCGTAGTTTTTCCAGTCACCTGGGACTTCACCTGACTGTCATGACCCTTGAAATACCATGGAAACTGGCTTGGTAACTGCATCATCCCTCAGGACTCTGGGATGCATCTTATTAGGTTCCATAGACTTCCACAAATTCAGATTCCTCAGGTGGTCAGGAACCTGATCTTTCATGGAGTGGGAAGCATTTTTCTCACCCTGGTCCCTGCTGTCCTGCTTTCCATTCAATCAAGAGGTGTGGAAAGAGAAGTTGCCACTGAAAACGGAGGCAAAAATTTTTGAGCACCTCAGGCTTCTACTGGCCTGTAGTTCACTTCAGCTGGGCTGTCAGCCTTATGCCATCTTAGAGGAAGACCCCTTAATTACTGTGAAATATTTCCCTGATATTTCCCTGGTATTTTCCTGTTATTTTGCATTGTTTATTTTAATTTATAAATATTTAGGGTTTTTTTTCTTTCTTTTTTTTTTTTTTTTTTTAATATCACATAAATTCATTGAGATAATTGTCCATAATTTTTAAGATTTGTCAATTAGCAGCTCTCTATATTTAGCTTTTTTTCACTCCCGCTATTTGAAAAAAGACTTTGTTGAAGAAGATTAAGTGGGTTTCTGTTCTTAAATCTTAGTTAAATGAATCTCAATTCCTTTTTTCATCATTTTACCTCAGACTTGATGAAAGACTAGCAGCCTGCAGTTACAAGTGGTTATATAAGTCTTCAATCTGCAGGAAATTCCATCGTATTCCAAAATTTATTAAAAATGTATATCATCATTAAATGTTTACAACATGTAGATATTGTTTTATACTCTTTGCTCACTAATGGATTGGAAAGTACTCTATCTTCCTTGAGTGTTAAGAGGATTCATCATGCTGTTTCCTTCTGAGTAAAGAACAGAAATATGTATTGACCTCTTCTATCTTCTTCCATCATTAACTGCATTACCATTGTATTCTAGCATATAGTCTTTTTTAATATATTTTTGCTTTCATAGTTTTCACACACTTGTTTCTGTTTTCTCTGGTCCCACAGTCCAACAATTTCTCTTTGGTAGTATATGCTCCCTTAATCAAATTTCTGAAGTGATAACTACATTTTCTTTGGTAACTCTGTTTTTTTTTTTGTTTTTTTTTGTTTTTTTTTAAATTACTTGTAGCATTTGAACTCCGCAGAAACAGGCTATTTAGGTAAGTCCTGTGACAGGATGAACAAGATGTCTTGTTTAGATGCATTTGTATAGAACCTCATAAAACATCTTCCACAACTAGTAATATGATTATATTGATATGATTTATGATTTATCCAGTGCCCATTTGAGCTCAGGAATGGGGCACATTCAAGGAATATTCAAAGGATCAGTTATGTCCAATTGAAAAGAGACAAAACCTCCATTTAAGAACCATTGCCTTAATTTAATATTTGAATTTTCTTTTTTGGTGCTGCAAAGTATTAAGGATATAAAACTGTAGTTTTCAGTATTCTACACTTGCAATAATCTGGATTAATTTAAAGTGAAGAGAAACTCACAGAATTGAGTCAAGAATCATTTATGTTGGAAAAGAACACCAAGACAAAATAAAGTCTTTGATCATCACCTTGTCAACTGTACCAGAACACTAAATGCCACATCCCATTGTTTCTTGAACACCTCAAGGGGTGGTGACTCCATGACTTCCCTGGGAAGTCTGTTCCAATCCTTAACAACCCTTTCTACAACAAAATTCCTCCTTATGTTCAACCTGAACATCCTCTGACACAGCTTGAGGCCATTTCCCTTTGTCCTGTTGTTGGTGGGCTGGGAGAAGATGCTGACCCACGCCTTGCTTCACCCTCCTTTCCGGCAGTTGTAGAGAGTGACAAGGTTTCCTACAAGCTGCCTTTTCTGCAGGTTGAACAACCCCAGCTCCCCCAGCTACTCCTCATATGACTTATAGAAGAAGGTTGACTCCTGCCATGTTACAGGCTAATTGCAAATTCTTAGCAGTGCAATCTTCTTTCCCAATTCCTTTGCATAGTCCCAGAACGTAGTGAATACCCAACCATCATGGCAATCTTCCTTTGTACTTTATTGAGTGAGATTCTGATACTGTATGCAGGATAAAAAGAACCACTCCTAATTAAATCATGGGCAGTTAAAATTCTATTTAGTATTGATCATGCATTTAACAGCAAAGACTCCAAGATACCAGATCACTATCTATTGACATCCTAGCCCCTTGAGAGGTAATTAACAATGAAGCCAGCAGTATCGGATTAAACATTTTGCCTGTGGTTTATTCTCTGTGTGGGATTTTCTCCAGGTCTTCTTTGCAAAGTCTGCTCTTGGGAATACACCAACAGTTTTAAGTTAAGGTTCCATCACTGTCATATAAAATAAAACAGACTATAATTTCTTTTTGCAGTGATTAAATTATTTTGAAAATTTAAAAGCCCCTTTAAAAGTATTTTTAACTAAGTATCTTGAATAAATAACTGTTTTTGTATCTTCTAAACATTTACATGTGAAAATAACTTTAGTGAGAAGAAATTAGTTTTGCATTTAGGAAATCTATTAATATTATTTAAAAATTGCAACGCAATATTTTAAAGTAGCACTGTCAAGATAAGTATGTATATTCAATATAAAATATATTCAATTATTTACTTATGATTTTTAAGTAAGAAATATAGTGTTTAAAAGAGGCAATATACTCTAGTGATTTCATTTATCTATTGACGTGTTGTTTTGAGACTGATTAAAATGCAAAAAAAGAGGAGCAAATACTAGAAAAGTGAGAAAATATTACATACTTGCTTCATGACTTAAGAATGACATGCAATTCAAAGCCTTAATTAGATTTATAGTGTATTTAAAATAATTAGTTTATTAATAACACACATTTTAGCTTTTTCAGTGATACCTCACAGAATAATCTGCCAGTAAAGAACTGGAATTTTTTAAATAGCAGCCAAAACCTTATTTGAGGGTTGAAGGAGATAGCAGAATAGAAAACATGATTGTCATTAGATAAATTCATAGTTGAAACTTGACTAATGTCTGATATATTGTAACATGAAGTAGAAATAATAATAAGAAAAATAAGGGAAAAGGAACAGGAAAATAAAAACATTATCAAATGCAGAGAGCTACCTGTGAGGACTGAATAAATAGATTGAGATTCTTTAATAAGGAGAAAAAGATGATTCATGGGTGGGCATATTAGAAACATAGAAACATAGAAACTCATGAAAGCTGTGGGGAAAGAGAACAGGAATGAAGTGTTCATTGAACTAAGTGGCACTAAACGCAATTAGCGAGGGATAAATTCAAAATAAACAACAGGAGGGAGTTCTTCAGACAAAATGTGATTAAAATTGTAAAACAGTTTCATCTGCATGCTAGCCATCTACACAGTTTAAAATCATGAAAAAAGAATCTATCAAGATTAAAAAAATAGCAATGGCGTGTTCAGAATCATCAAAATGCGAATTGTGGTAGGCTGAGAAAATATTTTGGGGAAATATCATTATATGTTTGTCCTGCTTTACTTTTTCCTACACACCACCCAACATCTAACATAATATTATGAGCCATGTAAACTTCTAATCTGATGTGGTCATGCATGTCTTTTGGATTTAAAAATTTACTGATCAGAGATATAATTATCACTGCCCAAATCCTTAAAAAGAAAAATCACTCAATAAGCTTTTAACTGGTTATTACTTGTTTTTAAAATGCAGGTAAATAGATTCAATGAACTCTATATACTCATTCAAAAAGGCTGTAACCACACTTCTTCCCTGAAAAGCTCATAAAAGTTTCATTCCTAATTTTAAACACCATTGTTAAAGACTGGAGAAAATGATTACTGGCTGAAACCAGATAAAGTGTGGTTTTTTTGGGGTGAACAGTACAAGTCCTGCATCAGTGGAATGGTGCACTGCTTCACACCCCACACCCCAAAGCCTCCAGCCCAGGCCCAGAGTGGCTATTAGCCACTGGCACACCAGAAGCATACCTGAAAGGGAGGGTCACAGACCACATGGTTTTTTATAGCAGTTGAGATCACGCTGGAATTAAATCAGCTAATATTTATCTCACTCCACCTCTCTGCCCTCCCCCTCTTATTGTCTCCCCTTCTTTCTCAGAATCTGGGTAGCTTAATGTTGGGTGGTTTAGAATTTGCTAAGTGAATTTTTTTTTTTTTAATTCTTTATTTTAATTGAATGTTGATTTAAAATTTGCCAAGAACCTCATCCTTTAACACTTTCTAATAAAAGTTTGTTTAACCTCCTGAGAACTTCACCACCTTCTTCCTTGTGCCCATCTTGGAGAAGCAGAGTACCTAAGCCTCTTTTGAGAAACTTGCCAGGAGAGTTTGGGGCTTTACAACTGTCAGCCAAAATCATGTAAAGCTTTTGAAGTGTTGCATCACCTTCCCGATTATATTCCATTTATGTGAGTTCAGAAAATATTTCTTCAGCCAAACAGTTGTAAGGTTTTGGTCCCATGCTTCTTTGGTCTCATGCCTCACCTTCTTTGTGGCTACTTTATCTTTTTTTTTCTCCTGAAGAAATAAGCAAGTGTTGTGGTTTTGGCTTGCAAACCCAGGGGTTCCTGGCCAATGCACCAATTAATGTAGTGGGTTGAGCGCTGGCCAAATGCCGGTGCATCCACTAAAATTATTTATTCATTTTCTGCTGTGAAATAAGGATAAGGAGAAGGGCAAAAGCAGACTTAAAACTTGAAAAGGTATAAGGAAAGCTTTATTAATAGAACTAAAAGAAATATATTAAGAAATTAGAATAAACATTAAGAGCACTTCTCTTCCCCTCAACTCTCTTTGAAGGAGAGAACACATCTGTCCTGAAGAAAGAGACCAAAATAATGAAGAAAAAAACCTAGAAACATGCCAAAACACAAGCAGAAAATATCCTTGACATCTGGTTTTATTTCTCAAGGGAAAGTGAAAATGAGAAAAAAATCTGAACAAAAATGGGAAGGGCCTACTAGAAGTTTATATTTAAACAGGTGAACTACTACATTTGAAAACAATTTCAAATATTTTAAAGTAACGATTATTTAAGGAAAGCAAGGGTCACTGTTCCCAACAAGGCATATTTTTGCTTCTCTCTTCAGACCAATGTAAAACTCGGTATTGCAGAAAATATATTATGGGGTTTGGAGAGAAATAAAGCTTTAGCTTTAGGAAAATTTCTTTTATGCCAAAAATTTCAAGTTAATTTTGGGTTACGTAGCTGAATTGTTGTTTCATGAAATAGGAATTAGTATTGCCCTACACAAAAAATAGTGTAATTATTTAAAATTTCTTAACATTTATATGTTCTGGTTGATGAAAGAGATTCCCTTATGGTGCCCATTTACTGGTTAAATCTTACTCAGTTGCTTTGTTTGTTTCTTCCATTATTTATACCATAGATGCTTTCCATTTTCTACCAGATGTTTTTGGAGATGAGTGGCCAGTTTTATCAGTCCAGAACTGTTCTGATTAATCTAGAGGTGATACTTAACTTCCATGGAGCCTCTGCACCTACAGCAGCGTATGCAGCAACATTGAATTTCAATTCATTCTTAAATCCAAAATATAATTCTTAGCAAAATAAGATGACCACAAAAAAAAAAAAAAAAAAAAAAAAAAAAAAAAAAAAAGAAAAGAAAAAAAAGGGCTATATTGCATTTGACATTCATATCTGAGAAGTCTGAGATTGACTTCTGAAGGAGTAAGTCTTCTTGTGTGAATAGAGTAAATAGATTTCGGTCCAATCAACCATGTTTTAATTTTTTTTCTTTGTAGGAAAACATTTAAATAACATACTTAAGACAGCCACACAAAAGAGAAGATATTCTAAATAAAGACTTCCTATTGAGATTGAATTCTACTGTTCTGAGACACTGCAGCACATATTATCTCTTCCTACTGAGATCCACTCTGCCTCCTACTGCATTTCCTAATTGGAACCTCTTTGTGGGAAAAAGTCACAATCCTGCATTAGGCTTGTAATTTAAAGTGTCACCAAATTATGTCAGTAAACAGCCTTCAGAAGGGCATTTGCATTATTAATTAAAAGTTTCCTATGAATAGAAATATGTGAAAGTATTCATCTTTAATTCCATTGAATTATCAAACATGGCATTTCAGGGATAAACACTCTATTCTCAGAATCTGAGGAGAATTGGCTGAGAAGCAGTTTCTGAAATTCTTAAGTTTGGCATTTTCGGGCTGTGACTGCTGGTTGACCAAGACCTTATTTGGGACATGCTACTCACAAAAATGTCAATGGCCATCCCATGAAACAGTATTTTGATCAAAAAAGTGAAGAAAACCCAAGTGTAGTCCTAAAGTAGCTGAATGCAAAATTATGTCCCATTCAGAGAAACACTGATCCTACTTTCAGAGAGGAAGACAACATACATAGACATAAGGGGGTAGGGACATTCAACATTTTGTGTGCCATATCACATAGATATAACCTAATGCAATCCCTGGATTTAAAAACAACGGATGATGGAACTAGGAAGAGAATCACCTGATCTTATCCCTAAATATTTATACATAAATATTTGGCATATATTGGCTTACTATACATTTATAGTATAAATCAGGCCAGTATAGGAATCTATTTGTGATGGCTGCAGTTAAAACAAATAAGGTAAATAAGGAGGCATACACACGTAATTTTCTTGGATTTGGAGCTACTGAAAGGACCCCATCTATTTTTCTTGTCAAAATGAGGAGGTGATTTGATTACAGTCCATAAATATTTTCACAGGCTCAAAATATAAGAAGAATTAATTTAGCAGAAAAAGGCATAACAAAGACAACTGGCAGAAAGATGAAGCCAGACAAAAATAAATACAAAGCTAGAAAATTAATTGAGAGTATAGTTAAGTCTCTAATAGAATACATGGGGAAGGAGTACTTCCTGTATCTCTCCTGTTTCCAAGAGAACGGTACCTCTCCTAAAGATAGATTTTTTTTGCTGTATTTTTTGGAGCTCAGTTCACTGTACTCATGATGTTTTAAAACATTTATTTCAGGATAAATAAATTACTTTCCTTTGGGGCTTTTTGTTTTGCTATTTTTTCTTAAGTAAAATAATCTACTTGTAACAGAAGCAAATACTCTATAAAGCCAAGTTAGTTTTTAATATTTAAAATCATTATAATTTTTACTTTTATACTTACTTATTTTAATTTTGTATTTTATTGTTCTTGTATTTTATTTAATTCTTTAATTTATTTCATTATTTTTATAATGTTCTCAAAATAAGCTAGTCAAGCGTTGAGAATCTCTTTGGAAAGTGGAAGAGTTTGTACTCTTCCACTCTCACAATTAGTGATGCCATTTGCAGGGATTACAAGTAGTTTTTCAGTATGGTCTAGGGCTCTGTTCCTCCTCTGTTAGTCCAGGATCCAAGTCTGCTTGTGGGAGGGCTTAGGCTGTATGTATACAAAGAGTATTTCTTCAGTACTTAGCCAAGGTTTCTGTTCCTATTTTTATCAGAAATCGCAGATATATTTGCTTTTATTTTCCCCTCTTCTGAGTTTCAGATCAATACAACTGAGGTTTTATTTATGAAGCTACTGGTCAGATGGGCTCTAGATAACACTGTGGCACTAATGCCTTTTTAAAATTCTGTTGTGTTATATTTAATTAATAAAGCTGTTTAGTTTACAATCAATAGAGATGAAGTCTATTTGTACAATGCTTGCAAAGTGTTATGAAAAAAAGATGCTGAGTGAGACAGAGGAATTTCCTACTTGTATCTTTCAGAAAAAAACATGGGCCAAAGCAACTTCTACCTGTAGAGATCAAGACATTTCTCTTTCACTGTCATTCATGATAACCCTTTTAAAAATGAGGCTGAGAGCATTCTTGTAAAGAACTCTGTTACTGTTTCGCAAAGCCATTGCAGTGGGAGAAATATTGCACAGAGTTTGCAAAAAGACTCAGAAAAGAAGAGTTTATAGGAGAAAAAGATTACTAGGTCTCACAAGACTTTTTTTAATGGAAGAAGGAAAAGTCATATTATTAGTGGAGCAACTGTATCTTCTCAATTCATATACAATTGTGGCCTCTGCCCCTAGTCATTCAATAAGACCATGGACAACATTTGAATTTATGTGAGAGCTAAAAGGAGGAATTAAGAATTCCTGAGGGAATTTTTTTGAGAATAGGTATTCTCTAAGTAGACATAGGAAACTATTAACCAAAATTATATCTGGGTATAATAGACTTCAGTAAGTGTTAGTTATTAAATTGACAGGACAATCAAGGTCTTCCAGGTTTGTGCCATTGTAACTGCATACACTCCTGAGACGATAATTTAGGCCATTAATATATTATCTTAGATGATCCCTTAATGCAAACACACAAATTGCTAACACTGAAATGCATTAATTAAACTATGTTTTATTAATTACTTGTAGACTTCTAAAAAGGCAGTCAAATGTTGCAGATACTAGTTTATAATCTTTAATGATGCCCTGTTATAGGAAATCCCATTATACTGCCATGATATCCTCTATAAATTGGATGCTTAATTTAATTGGCACAGCAGTATTACAGATCCTGTTCTGAATGGATGCTGTTCTGAACTTGCCCTCTTTAGAAAATTTATACAGTCTGAAACTAGTGTTCATGATGAAAAATCTTTCTGACTTGCCAGGGATTGTCTATGAGAAAGATGAAGATGTCATGGCATTACATACCTCCGTTTCAGCCCACTGTACCTAGTACCATCCAGTTTTGCCACTCTTTACCTTGCTGCATTGAAAGAGAATTTGCAAGTGTCCCAAACAAGAAATTAATGCTAGTACTACTGAAGAGCTATCAGTGTCGTATTTTCTTAATGTCCTTTGAGACCTCTATTCTTCTTTACCACCTAGGTCAATTTACTATATTGTGGTATAAAAGTGAAGTATCTCTTTTTTTGCCAAACTTTTTTTCAATATTGTCACGAGAATAATTTTAAATTCCTAGCCTGCAATTTCTGAGTACTTGAATGTTCATGTTCCTTTCAATTCAGTAGATTCTCTCTATACAAATATGCAGTATAAATTTTGCCATGTTTAATTTAGAGTGTAACTTCCACATGACAGAATTCTGTCACTTTTTTATATGTGAAGGAGGCAACACACACCTGGGATTCAATAAGATTCAGTAAGATTCAATATTAAGGTATATTGCCAGGTGTCAAGACTGAAATGGTTCAAATCTTAAACATTGTTATAAAGGAGTTTTGTCCATTACAGTAAAAACTGCATGAAGAAGCTACAACCACAGAAGACCAACCTCTCCTTGAAGATGCCTGACTGGAACTTTGAACTGAGTTAAGCCACCTAGGTAAGATAAAGGGGACACTATTGTTCGGTCACCTTATGTCTGGGGAAAAGTAAACAAGGCTGAAGGAAAAGAATGCATCCATAAGAAAGAAAAACAGCAGCAGAAAGTCATCCCTGGCTGGGTTTGGGTAGGGGCAAACCACAGCTCTCAGAGGCCAGGTTTACAGACTCTTCACCAACCAAGGGGAGAGGAGGAGATTTCAGGTGCGTGGTGTAACCTCTGGCCAGAGGAAGTGTACACCCATCCCCATCCTCCCTGACACAGACTGGCCCAGCTGTGGAACCCCCAACCTCACAGGCCATATCCACAGGGCATTTATGTGGGAGGCAGCTGAGGGGGTGTCATAATCTATCAAAGACCCCCTGAAGTGCTCCCCAGATTCATTACTGAGACCTTGCACCACAGCATCACACACGATACAAAGTGATGCAACAGATCCAGAGACTGCTGCAAGAGACTGTCAAATGCCCCCCAGCCTGGGGAGGTACCTGGGCATTCCCATCTGGCCTGAGCATATATTAATCCATTGGATTTGATGCTTTTTAGGGGGGGAACCCTCGCCACCAAGACTAGCTGGAGAGAATCATCAGGACACCAGTGGGATCCACAGAGTGATATTTTCTTTGATCTGTCTCTGTCACTCTCTGTTTCCTCACCCATTTTCTATTTCTTTCTCTTCCTTTTTCTCTCTCTATCTCTTTCATATTCATTATTAAATAAAATCCATACTGCTGACTTTGGCATATGGTCTTGCTCGCCCCTTAATTCAGGCAGAGGCATTTCTAATAACTTTAAAAACTGGACTACAATACCAGGCTCTGTGCCCCAAGATTTTTTTGCTTTTTATCCTTGAACAAA
>WEIU01019551.1:13418-25155 GCA_013389925.1 Aegithalos caudatus | reverse complement strand
AAAAAAAAAAAAAAAAAAAGGCATATAATGACATTGTCTTGTGTATATATTTTGAAATTAAAGAGTACATTAAATTTAAAGCAGTTATTTCCTTTTGTCTAACTTGTATTTCTGAAAAAAAAGTCTAGCAAGAGATAGAGGTGATAATCCCCTGACAATGTGAGAGAGGAAGGTGACCAAAATAAAATTTATTAGGTTCTGGAGGAGATTATAATAGAAGCTTTTTTAAACAGTAAAAAAAGGTGGCTTTCAATGGTCTGCTTTTTCTTCTAGGTTTGAAGAGGAATGAGCACAGAAAAGAATTTTGATTAGGTGGAGAAAAGGATGACATATTAAACTACATTTTCCTGACATAGTAGGACATAAAAATCCCATTTATAAAATACTCATTAAGATGATTATTTATAATGAATTCATAATAGAAAGAATAAGGATGTGACGAAAAAGGAAAAATTAAACTTAGATTGCATTTTGTATTGAGAATTAACAGAAATCTTGCTGTTGTGAAGTTGCTGTTTTTAGAATTTAACCATCACCAAATTTTCCAGAGTTCTGCGAGGAATGACTGCAGTCACCTCAGCTGTTAGGCAGTTTGGGGCCTTACAAATGTATGCCCATGTAACTCTGTAACACAGCGCTGCCATGGCTTGATATGGGTCATGAGGTTTGCACAATTTGTAAGGCTTCAGGACTGGGTTTGTCATTCTTGCTCATTGTGAACTTTTTTTGACCTGCCTGCAGCTTTGTTTTCCTTGCTTCAGCTGTGACAGCAATTTCTTTAATTGACCAGATGCCTAAGGCTAACTTCTTTTACGTTTTAGCTGTTTATGTTACAGCCATACACACTTTTATTGAGCTAGCAGTGCATACAGTTAGTTTGTTGCAGATAGCAATAGTGAGTGGTTGCTGTAGGAAGAATAAGGTATTTACCACTCTAATACAGTGATGTAATGCAGAGACATACAAACCTCATATTATATCAGGACTATTGAGGAGACCCAGGGTTTGGCATAGAAGAGTACTGGCACCTGTGACATAATGGCAGGAAAAGAGAGTAGAAACTCAAAAAAGTGTTTGTGTCAATTTTAACTGCATTGCTATTCTTTCTTTTCTATTACAATAATATCTGGGCTAATGATGCTTAGACTAGGTTTCAGTTATTCTGACAAAGTTTTGGTTTATAAGGTGTGCTGCTGCTTCGCATTTTTAGCTTAAAACTGCTCTGACACATGATCTTGAAAATCACACTGAGCAGCATAAATGATGTCACAACTATATGACTATATCACAAACAATAAACTTCTATAAATTAAGATGAAATCTAGGACTGAAAAATCCCCTAATTTTAGAGGTAAAAAACGTTGAGTTCCAACATGTTTTTTCTGACAATGATGAAGAGACATTCGTTTTAGTCTTCCTTAAGTAAATGAAAACTCTTTCTGATTCTAGTACTAAAGTAACAAGAAGGAGGAGATATTTTTCAAGGTTTTAATATAGCAACTTGTTCCTTTTGGAAATATTTGCATTTCTTTACTCTGTTGCTAGAGACTTCCCCTGAAAACACTATGAAAAGTTTAAATTTGGTAAATGCAAGATCAAAACAGTAACTTTCACTTTGCCATAAACATTTCCCTTATATGCACTGAAAAATGCTTACATGCACTTAAAATAACCACGTGCATTAATTCTTTTTTCTGGGAAGCACAATGAACACTGCTTTCTGACATGATCTCTTTCTAGGGCCTGATAGACTGCTATACAAGTGTTTCCATGAGTAAAAAACTATGATGATTTTCTGCTCCCTGTCAGTAGGGAGAGAGGCAGTTTATGAATGAGTTAAAAGAAAATAATGCATTTGAACATGGTATACTTGAAATAATTTATAAATTTGTCTCACATGCTCTGGTGGTCACTGCACTTTACAGACATTTGGAACCTCAAATTTAGACAGACAGAAAGGCCAGGAGGCTATTTTAACAGATTTGGGTAAAAAAAATTGGTGCATTTCTTAAGGGGTGTAATTAGGCAGGTGAAACCCAAAGTTTCTGGCTTTGTCTGAATGCTGATGGAAGGAGGATGAAAGTTTATCCCAGATGGAAATATTCAGATTCTCATTCTATTTGCTTAACAGCAGTGCCTGTGAAAAAAAAAACCAAAACAAGAATGCACATCTATTTAAGATAGTGTGCAGGCACATTTTTCTGTAATGATGCAGAGAGGTATGATTATCTCCATTGGGTAACCAAAAACCTGATATTTTACTGAAATTATTAATAAAACCCTGACAGAATGTAGAACTAAAATTAAGTCTTTTGCATCCTCCATTAGCTCCTGTAGTGCCACTAGGAACTCCTTTTCAAATCAGTATGCAGAGTTGCATTGATTTTTGTGTCAGATTACATTGTCTCCAGAATCAAAATCAGGAACAAAAAAAAAAAAAAAAAAAAAAAAAAAAAAAAAAAAAAAAAAAAATATTTTAAAACTCCTTATATTTNAAAAAAAAAAAAAAAAAAAAAGTTATAAGATCTGTAAAGAATCACAAACTCGATGCAGAGTATGGAAGAACTGTTTCCTTAGCTGAGCTTCAAATACAAATTCAAAGTATACTAGTGCTGATTCTGTCAAAAAAACCATTTAATTCCATATAAGTGTTGACTAAGATATTTCTGTCCTGTTTTCTGGGTTTTCAAACTGTGAAGTTTCATGGAAGCATGGATTGTCCTTGTACTTTCCAGGGAGTGATTGGTTTGTGGTACTAGAAACAGATTTTACTAAGCTCTGTCATTGTTTCTTATCATGTGGAAGAGATTATTATGTAAAAAAACAAAATCAGAAGAAAGGTTACTATTAATAAGTTAGACATGGAGAAATATTTTGGTTGTCATTTTATCTGGAGATGATACACTTATGTGTAAATAGTTTTCAGTTTACCTCTTTTATGGAATTTTGGACCACTACACTGTTTTTGTTGCTTGACTGCCAGGTTGTCACAAACTAGAAAAGTGGTTTAAAGAAAGGATCACTATACCTAGACTTCAATTTAAGTTACCTAGGATTAATAACTTTCTTTTCATTTCCTGTTTTTCTATTGTTATTTAGAAAACACGATTGGGTAATTTATATACTTCATATTACTGGGTCGTTTCCTAATGACTTCTCTTTTTCTTTTTTCTTTTTTTTTTTTTTTTTTTTTTTTTTTTTTTTTTTTTTTTTTTTTTTTTTTTTTTTTTTTTTTTTTTTTTTGAGTTGTTCATTTGTTTAGTTTTGTTTTTCTTTTCTTTGTTATGTTGCGATTTTTTTCCACTATGCATTTTATATAATGAGGTTTGTGAGAAACTTTTGGTGGAATTTGAAGTCCATCAAACATTACGATTTAAAGTCACCCCTTCTGTGATTTCACTGCATTCATTAGTGCTATGCCAGACATTAATTTAGCCTCCAGAGTTGTTATTTTGGCAATAAAAATAAATGATTAACATATATATTTCTGGAACTGTTTCTTAGTGAAATAGGGGAAAAAAAGAATATTTAGTAATAATTTTGCTAAATAGATTCTTTCAGCACTATTGTTTCTTTACTATTTAACAGGCCATCACAGAGAAGGTCATAGAATCACCTGGATTTTTCACCTATGCCTTCACTTTCCTTTCTTTTCCCGCTTGATGAAACCACCTCACATCTCTCTTATGAAACACTAATAACATTATTTTCCTTCTTTTTCAAACATCAAAAATCATATTGAGCTTCTCCACAGAAGTTCACACTAGAGATATATGAGAATCAACAATGTTTTCTTTGACATTCCGTCCAATGATAAAATCATGTCATTTATCATTTTCCTTTTCTTAAGTGAACTATATCAGGATTTTTAATCGATAGTTGCCACCTCTAATTGCATCCTTTGTTTTTCCCATCTCTATGGATTCTTAATAAATCATTTAAGTCATATGCGCTAACATTACTCATAAGACTACAATGAAAATATTGAAACTCCTAGGTATCTTGTAAACAGATGGATAAAAACATAAAAGAATGGCATATTTTCTAGGTTTTGGTACAAGTATGTTCATTAATTTTTTTTTTAAGGTTAAGGATTATTTTAGCCTTACACTAAAAGCACTAACAATGTGTAATACATGCTGATAATGATCTCTGGGAGAAGGGACTTCCTATTGAGAAGTTTGCTCAAAAAATGACAGTATAAACATAATGAGCACAGCTGCATGTATTTCTACTTGTTGAATACTTTTTCTTGAAAATTAACCTTCTAAAGTAACATAGATTTGAAAAGGCAGAAGCATTTTATTTTTAGCTATGGTTGTTTCTTGTTAGGTAAGAAATCCCAGCAGGGTAGAAATTAAATGTTTTTTTTCTCCCTCTAATTTGATGCTAAATTTTTATCAGTGAAGCATGATCATAAAATGGTCAGTTGTACTGTCACAAAACTGTGGGTTTGAACCTCACAATCAAACACAAACTCTTGTTTATCGTAAGAAATATATTGATGTCTGTGAATTAATTACCCTCTTTTCCTGCTAATTCACCAAGTATTATTTATAAAGCTTATTAGTGTGCTCCAAATGTTAATATAACTAGATCATAATACATTAAATTTACTATCTAGGCCTTTTATTAATTTTAATTATTCTGGATAAAATTGTAGATGACTTTTTATTCTTAAGAAAGGGATATGCCCACATCTATAGACAACTTACAATAATATGTGGCAATGTTAAGTCTGCAGTGTCATGTCAATCTTGGACAAAATTATTTTTAAAGTCACTGTTGTGCCATGGTAATAGTCTTGCAAAGTTCAAAAGACACTACGATACAGTAATTTTTAGCCATAGATTAAGCAATGTTATTTTTATTCTCTATAAAGTCCTTATGTAAAAATCTATAACCCTATTACCAGTATTGTACCAACCTGCATTAATTTACCATATGTTGTCAACTGTATTTTACACTTTAAATAACATAATATGATTCAATATACTGCCTGGGATGGGTTGATGCTGTCTGAACATCCGGTGCCCACCAAAGCTGCTTTATCACTCTCCTCCTCATCTGGACTGGGGAGAGAAAACAGAATAAAAGGCTTGTGGAACAAAAGAAGAGCAAGGAGAGATCAGTCAGCAGTCACTGCCAACCAAAACAGACTTGGGAAAATTAGTTTAAATTACTATTAATCAAATCAGGTTATGGCAAATAAAACCAAATCTTAAAAACACCTTTCCCCCATGCCTCCTTACTTACTTGGCTTAATTTTACTCACAAATCCTTTACCTCCTTCCTATTATCAATGCAGGATGATGGGGAATGGGGGCCATGGCCAGTTCATCACATGTAATTTTACTGCTCCTTTCTCCTCAGGGGAAGTACTCCTCAAATCCTTCCCCTGGTCCAATTGGGTCCCTTCTGGAGGCTGCAGTTCTTCAGAAACAGACTGCTCCAGTGCAGGTCCCTTGCAGGATCACAAAACCTGGCTGAAACCTGCTCCAGAGTAGGGTCCTCACACCACAGAGCCACTGCCAGGAGACTGCTCCAGTGTGGGATTCCCATTGAGTCAGCCTCCTTTTGGCATATGTCTGCTCCATCATTGAGTCGTCCATGGGCTGCAGGTGGATATCTGCTCCATAGTGGACCTCTGGGTACTGCACGGATGTCTTCACCATAGATTGTAGAGGAATCTCTGCTTCAGCATCTGGAACACCTCCTGCTTTACAAACCATGAGCTATTGTTCTCACACGTTCTCTCTCCTCTCTCCAGCTGCAATTTCCTCTAGCACAGTAAATTTTCCCCCTTCTTTCACTCTGTTATCCTAGAAGCATTAACACCATCACCGATGGGCTCAACCTTGGCCAGTTGTGAGTCTGAGGCATCTGGCATTGGCTCCATCAGACACAGGGGAAGCTTTGGGCAACTTCTCACCAAAACTTCCCCTTGTAGCCCCCCTGTTATTAAAAACCTGACATGCAAACCCAATAAATGCTGCCCCATCAGAATTATAAATTAGAAGGTGTTTCTTCACTCAATTATTTTAGAATAATTAAAAACAAAGACATGTTGATAGTATAATTTCAACAGCATTTTTAATTAAAAATAGTTAATAAATTCAGTAGATCATGTGTTTGAATGCTACTGCCTTAGCTTAAATTTCATATTAAATCTAGTTTATTAGATAACATTAAATTATTACACTGTAAAAATAAAATTGTTGTATGAGAGATTAGGCTAGAAGGAGAGTTAATTATTTCCTAAATTTGAACATTATCAATGAAATTCATAACCTGATGCAAAACTTTCAGGTTCACCTAGGGCAGTTTCTTTTAAATGTCCAGTGAAATCCTAGCGTACTCAGATAGAACCATCAATTTTCAAGTGCAGAAAATCAAGGAAAAAACCCCTTTTTTTAAGGTGATCTTTTTGCTCATATATGTGACCGCTACTTTTCAAAAAGTTGCTTAAGGCCTTTGTTGACATAATGATGTTAAGAGTGTCATCTAGATGCAGATAATTTTTCATAAAATTTGGTATACATTTATCTGAGTATGAGAGTGGGAGGAATTAGCTGCCCTTGAGGCTACTCTTTTAATCTAGAATAAAATTGGAGTTGTAGCTATAATCTTTGTTGTCAAAGTATGTTTTTCCTTTTCATAAAGAGTGGATGGATCACGTAACTGGAACTGTGGCAGGCATGGCATCTGCACCTGTTTCCTCCATAATTGAGCGTGCTTCAGCCAATGTGAGTTCAAGATGACTATGTCCAAGAGTTTAGAGTAATAAAGTCAATAACCCTTTCAGACAGCTCAAAGAGTTTTTTGAGCTATAGCTTCAATATGTTCATCTGTCCAGCCTGGGAGATACTGCATTTGTCTGTGTTTAGAAAAAAACATCTTTATAGGCAGAAGGAGTATGATTCTTTCTAAATCCTACTATTCTGTTGTGAAAAAAGAAAGTACTATTAAAATATGTATCTCTTTCACTCTAATAAACCATAAAACAATGATATCACTAATGAAAGTGTTATCTGTGCTGTGTTTACAAAAAATTTTAGTGCTGACTCGATGATTTTTTTGTTTGTTTCAGAATTCTGTCCTCTATGCTGTGCTGGACTTTCATAAAACCATTTCAGTACAAACAATCAGTGCTTTTCTATTATTTTTTGAAAAATGCTAAGTTCTACTTTTTTTCCTTTTCCTTTTCAATTTGAAGTAAAAAGAAAAAATCATGGTTCATATACTTCAGTCTTTCGAGAACATCACACTTACACTGGTGACTCCCTGAAATAATTAAGGTAATTAAGAGTTATGGAATTGCATAAAAGTTTGGAAGGGACATCTAGGTCTCCTATTTCTGACTACATCCTGAAGTGGGGTGAGTGGCAGGTCAGCTGGAGCTTCATGTTGAAATACTCAAGGAGTGGAAATTTCACAGATTGTCTGGGAAGCCTGGCCAAGCTGCAGTACTCTTGCAGTGAAACATGCATTCATAATGGTGAGCAAAGATCAAGTCAACAATAGAACTGACTCCTTAACTGCAGGCACCAACATGTCTTGGTTTACCATGTCCACACCTATGGTAACTGTTTAAATTAGACACAACTTTGGAAGAACTGTTTGCAGTATTCCCCCTGGTTGTTAATTTGAAGCATTCCACATGATCTGAGGAAATCTAAAACACAGTTTTTCCAACTGATGGACCCTGGTCCAGCTGAGCTACTTCTACAGAACCTCATAGCCATATTGTTGGTAGATTGCTCCACTTCTATGAACAAGTTTTCATGGAGAGATTATTGAAAAGCCACAGTACATTGTTGAGGCTTCTTGTCCTTTGGAACAGAAACTGTGTCCGTTACCATGTGCAGAAGGTTGGCAATTCACTCACATATTGCTAATAACTGTAACCCTGTGAGAAAGAACATAATTTTTCTCTGTAAGGTAGAGACAAAGTAGCACAACTAAATAGAATTCATAAATGATTTGTAAAGTGGAGAAAAAAATTATGATCTCAGTCAAGCTGTCTTGCTAGTAATGTCAAGGAAAAATGGTGTTTTAAATGCAGTTAGTCTTTCGTACCTCCTTAAATATTCTCATATTGCCAGCTATAATATTTAACACTTCAGGCATTACAACAAAGCATGTATAGTAACAAGGGTTGATAAATTTTCTTGTAAAAATCCAATGAAATATCTTTCTGTACTTTAAATTTGTTTTTATTTGATGTCTTCCTCCTTGCCCTCTTTTTTTTTTTTTTTTTTTTTTTTAGAATAAGAAATATGCAGAAAATAGTCAAATGAATATATACGTAAAGTCATGTCTTTTGTAAACACATGCATACACATTTTAGAAAAGTTTAGAATGCAAGAAAGGTGTATCAATGAATAACTGGGTTTCTTTTTGGTTCAGGATGCATACTAGATGCAAGGAGTCAATTTTATAGCTGAGTTAAAAATCCCAATTAAATAATAATTACAATCTCATTCCACTATGGAATTTATTGTAAATTGAGAAGAAATCTTCACCTCTTCTCTTCTGGTTAAAGCTTTTTGACATTAGACCTGAAATTCCATTCTTTCTCACAGGACTGTCTGACATGAATTTGTGCAGTCCTATAGCTAAGCTTCATCTAGTAGTTAAATTAGTTTAATTGCAATGCTAGAAGCTGCTTGGATTTTCTAATACTACATTGCAGCCAAATATACAGGCATGTCTGCACTGAGATTTCTGACACTCATTCAGCTCAGGGAACCATTAGTACTATTATCTATAAGATTCTTTGTTCTCAATAGATAGGTGTGAATCAAGTCGTATAAATGTCTCTATAACTAACTTCTATAAATGGAAGTTAATTTCAGTTGTAAGCTATCTCTGTTCATTTATAGAGAAATGTGATTTACCATTTTGGGCACTGTTGCATGCTGGTAAATCTAATCAACTTCTGGATGAGAGGAGATACTTGCATTTGAAGGGTTTAGAATATATAGGATGACTGGCAGCTTGCACTAGATCCATTACTCAGACAATTCCTAGTTTTCTCTTTTACTGGCAGGTGTATGACGAAATTGCCTTCTAATGTCATAGAACAAATCCTGTTGAACTTAGGTCCTGGAGCTATGTTTTTTGACAAATTAAAAAAAAAAAAATGAGACAGTGTTTGGTTTTATGAGCATCAACTGTTGTATCTCTTTACCTCTTAGAACACATAGAAGAGATTAATTCAATATTGATGTACCATAAAAGAGTTATGTAATTGGAGCACCTGTTTGTTACCATATGCGCTAAAAGAAGATAAGACCAATTAATGAATTATAATGATATATAAGTCAAATACTTAAAAAATACCAAGGTGTGGAAATGTATTATGAAATGTTGGCTGCTTGATGACTAAAGCGTGAAATAGGCAGGCTTAAGTAATTTCATTGTAATTATAATGGAATGGCTTTGAAAAGGGTAATTCTCTTGAAACTTCTCTTACTTTGTACCACATATCACATCATGTCATTGTCTTTCTATATTTATGCTACCAAAAAAAAAAAAAAAAAAAAAAATTAGCAGATAGGAAGGCTTTTCTGAGGTTAAGAATCTGAAAGCATTTTTAAAGCTGAGGAAAATACTTAACAATATTTTCAAGTTTTTGAATTAAGAAAATGTTGAATTAAGGAACGTAGATTTCTGAGTTAGACTAATAAGACTATCTCTCTATTTATACCACATTGTTCCTGATAGTGACTTAGGTAGCTCATTTCACTTATATTTGGGGCAGACCACACAAAATGAAGCTTAAACCACTGACAACTTTAGGAATCAGTCAAGACAAGATCTTATGGGGACATATATTCTGATAATAATGACACTTTATCTTCCACAGTAACCTGCAAAAACCAGAAATAAGTAGGTGGAGAAAAACATAATATCTGCTGGGGATTAACTTCAAAAAAGGAAAGCAGATTTCTGAAGCTGTTGGTAAGGTACAACTTTGTTATTTCTGCTTCTGACTCAGATTTGTTTTCATGTTTGTTGTTCACTACTACCTTGAAATGTCTTTCAGTGTGCCAGCTTTCATTGTTCCTCCCAGTTGTACTGTCCTGGTTCTGATTCATATTTTACCCAGATGCATTAGCCTTTTCTTTGCCTATTTTGTTATTTCCTGCTTGTGCTTCTCTGACTTCTCATGTGCCTGCTCTTGTCCTTCGCTGAGAGTAAAGTACTTCCCAATTTAATACTATGTGTAAATTTAGTTCTGCATATCTTAAAACTATTAGTGAAAATGTTAAATAACAACAGACCTAATATGACCCCAAACACAAGAAACACCTAGGAAATTTCATGTGACCCTTCATGATTTATTATCTATATAGACCATTTCTATTAGTATGAAATTTTTGTTTCAGTTATAAAAATATGTGCAGGTATAGAATAGCGCAGATGCTATCTAAGTGCTTATATTAAAGACACACAAATAATATAATTCTTCTGTTTCTTCATCTTAAGAAAAAAATTACCTGCTTCTGGATGGTTAATTGAACTAGTAATTACTTTTGAACATGTGGGGTAGTTGTTTCCTGCTTGAAATAATTACCCAATGAAGCTTATACCGGGGCTACCAGCAGGAAGTTAACAACTGGTGTTTTGGTGAAAAGAGTTTATAAAGCACTCCTATGTTTCTTTTTCTTAATTTTTTTTTTCTTTGCCAGACGGAGGAACAGATGGAGATGTAATGCACACAAAATCTAAGTACACGAGCTCTCAACCATCAGCCACAGTTAAATGTACAAAAATCAGGTGTAGCTAGTCTAAAGTTGTTGGCTGCAAGGGAGTTCACCCTTTGCCTTAAAACAAAATTTCTTTAACTAGTATTTAAGTTTTTGTTTCCCAAAAACTCAGTTAGAAAGTTTATTTCTGAGCAATAGAGGTGTCACCATCATTAGTAGGATTTATGATTGCAAATCATCAGATAAGTGATAGCATGTCGCTTCATTAATTCTTTAAGGTTCATTTTATGACTTACCATAAGTGTTCTGTACTTGTACTATGCTCTCACATTTCTAAAATACGTGTGTTTAGTTTTTATTTGTTCCCAGTGGTTGTATGCACTATGTTTAGAGGGCTGATTTTCAGTAACAATAGTTTAACTTTCAGGTATAATCATATATGTTAATTTTTTTCTTCTATACATGCACTATTCCCTCATTCCCAATATAATTGACATTTCAGTCTCAGCACAGTAAGAACACAATCATAGTTGTAAATGCATTGTCAGATTGTGCTTTGGTTTGCCAAAACTGTTCCTATATTAATTTGGGGTCATTGACTGTTAACAATATGAAATGTCATGAATATGAACTAAATCAATGTGATTACCACAGTGGAAAAATTAATCACCTAGCTTGTCTTTATCGTTTGACTACCAACAGATAGGAATCTATAAACATAAAGGCAACTAAAAAACAGCCAGGTATGTTCTTGCATATTTATACTCTTGATAATAATATCTTTGAAAAGAAGGCTGTAAAGGACACATTCAACTTTTTATGTAAAAATAGTGAGAAGTGAAACAATATTAAGTAAATGAACATAATTTACAATTCATTTTCCAGCTCATAATACATATTCATTATGTTAAGTCATAAAATACTTCAATAAAGAGTCAAGAAATAAGTAGTGAAAGTGTAAGATAATAAACAAAAAGCAAGGCAGAAGGTTTTTATGCTGGTAAAATATGCCTTTTTGGTTT
>WEIU01019551.1:2977-13395 GCA_013389925.1 Aegithalos caudatus | reverse complement strand
TTTTTTGTTTCCATGCTCACCTGCAGAAAAAGCTTAGATATGCACTACAAGACATGATAAGCATTTAAGGGGATTTTATTTGGAAAACAAAGCCAAAAGCTTTTGGTAATATTTGTGTTACAATGGCTGTTTAAAAAATAAACTATATATTTGAATAGTTTACTGAATGGCAAAGCCAAGATAATAACATAGAAGGTTGATTTTGTATTAAAAAATAAAAACAAAGGGATTTTGAAGAATAAATCTCAAAATCTCTAAACAGCTATCGGTACTGGATTCATCAGTAGGTGCACAATTGTTCATAAATAAATTCTCTTTTTGGTATATGAAATGTTACATTGTTGAACATATTGCTCAGCAATCATTTTTGGCTTTAATTACTATAAAATCGTCATGTGCTACCTTTCAGAGTAACCAGATCAAGACCTGTAAATACTGCCTAAACCAAAGTCACATGAATAACTAGACAGAGAAGAAGAACACGTGATTACATTTGAAAACAGGTGTTTCCTGCCAGAATTTCTATCAAGCTTATATACTATAAAAAAGGACACTGGAACTTGACATCTGAAAAATCAAATAACTGGAGAGTTCATATAACAACATCAGTGATACCTACAGAATTCTTTAGAAATACAAAATTAATGAGCCACATGATAAAAAAAGAAAATTGAGAAATTAATATTAAATGGGCTGCTAACATTTTCATATCTTAGTCACTGAAGAATTGTTGGCAAATAATAAATGTTTTTAAGAATCAAAAGATGGGGAAATTGAAAACAACTTGCCATCTCTTCAGTGTTTCTAAAGCAGAAGTTGAGCAGAATTTTGTCACTCTTTTTGAGCAAAGTTTTGAACACACACTAGGTTTCAATTTGTTGTGGCATCTTGTGCACAACTGGGTAATCATATTTTAAACAACATATATTTTAAACATTGTGGGTGTTTGTGGCAAGACAATTCTGCATATATTGTTTTCCTGTAATATAATATAGTCAAATATTTAAATTTTAAGTATTATATGGATAGATTTGGTTATAAAAGAACTATAAATTGTATACATTATAATTTTTTTCTGGTCAACATTTGGCCTAATGAAAAATCACAATCCCTTTCTTGAAGACTATAATTTCATTGATTACTTTGAGAAAAACTAGTTTAACATCTGTATATGTTCAGACAAGCTTCATAGACTAAATGTGTTCTCATAAGCTTTTTTTCCTGTTCTGTAAATTCAAAGAATAGTGTGTAAAATTTCTTTGCAGTATCAAAGGATCCAGTCCTAAACTGGTCCTTTTTAATTAATTGAAAAAAACTCATTAAAAATACTTATTTTATTAATCATTTCCTTGGGTATTGATGTAAGTCGCCCTTAATTCTATGATATGAAAGTGCTTTGATGATTTTGTTGCCTGGAATCAAAAGACAAACTTTCCAAACAATATTAATGGTGGTAACATAAACAGTAGTCCTTTAATAAGAATTTTCAGGTGCACAAAATACGTGTAGGTGTATGCATGGCATCAGATTATTACAATTTTTATACATTTATTTAATTAGTTTGTCTAGGAAGTACATGCCATAGGAAACTGGTTGTCCTGGTAACCCTGGGAGCCCTGGGCCTGCCCCTTGAAATCTGCAAGGGCTCTTAGTCTTATATTTTGATGTGTCCCAACTGCTAGTGCAAAACAGTGTCCTTGTTAGAGATACTTTTTTTTTGAAAATAAGACTAAACAGAATTTTAAGAAGATGGCACAAAGTGTGAGAAAGGTTAATCAACTATTCTTCAAAAATAACTACCATCAATAAATAAATGACGTGCAGCTTAAGACTGAGGGAGTATTATTTTACAATATTCTAGTATCAGTATATATGAAGATTAGGGGTCAAATTTGAGAAGACACTAATGCCACTCAGATGTTTCTAGTGGAAGTCTGCCTATCAGATGAAATTGTTAGAATCCAGTGGCATTTTAACTAAATGACAAACTTGTGGAAATCTTGCAGTTGCAGATCTTAAGATATGTCACTGTTTTCACTGAAGTCTAAGTCAGTGAATATTCGTTAAGGGTTACATTTTAAAATATGCCTGCATGCAATTTTTCAAAATACACTCTTGGAACCTTTATTCCAAGTAGGAAGGTTCTACATCCAGACAACTTGATATGAACTGAGAGTTTTACTCATATTTTTGCAGTCAAGCTACATTTTTACTCATATTTTTGTAGTTTGAAAGTGTTTTTATGCTAACCATGTACCGCTTGTTCCATTTGCTCTGATCTGTTTTTGATAGTCCTTTACCCAGACCATGTTCTAGTAGGTACCAACATGAATCAAGGAAAGAGACTGAAATGAGACAGCATTAGAGCAGTGTCTCCTTACCAAGGTAACTGTTTCTACAATGATCTCTTCAGGATAGAAATGCAGGGGGCTAGGGTGTGTTGTTGAAGCCAAAGAGAAATAGGGGAAATGCATTTGGGCTAGAACATGGAAGGAAAGTGCAAAGCGGCAATTTTCCCCTGAGCAGGATTATGCACTTGGTATGCTACATTTTCAGCCCCAACACAGAAAATTAATTATAGGAAATTAAATATTAACTATACTCTACAGATTTACTCTTAGAGCAAAAAGTTCTAACGCATATTCATGAAATCAAACAATTGCATTAAAGTAACAAATTAGGTCTGTTCTGTGCATTCAGAAACTTCAATAAGTGGAAGTGAACAAGAAAGGTTCATTCCTCTTTTAACACTTCTCCCTTTGTATAGTGCATTGAAAACTTTGTCCTAAATTTCCAGATGATTCTCTGCAATCATCATCATTTGGATATCTCCTGTTGGAATATGCTTTGTTGAGTATGAAGATCTTATACCATAGTCTTAGAAAAATAATAAGTACATCAAGGACCAAGAAAGCACCAACAGAACCAAAACAACACCAAAACCAGTGACAAAAATCACCAAACCAAACCAAACCAAACCAAACCAGCCAACCAACCAAGCAACCAAGCAACCAAGCCAAAGAAATAATTTTAAATAAAGAAGGAAGCCAGGATATTCCAAACATTTGCCAGAATGTTTCCTGTTTTGTGCAAGGTATATGGTTTTCATCAATAAACTGGACTATAAAGACAAGAAAAGCTATGTAATAACTTTTATTTAGAATAGAAAGATTATTTACCTGTTTATTCTGTTATTTGCCTGTACTACATAAATGTAAAATTCTGTATTCAAAATTGTATTGTATTCATTAAAGTTATTTGCAGAGTTGACTCTTGTCTGTGAGGTTGGGCATATAAAAATAGAAGTAGGACATACAAAAATAGATACAATGGTATTATATATTCTCTTATTAACAGTGAATTTCCATGTCAAGTCTCTTACTGCTAAGTACTTATATTCAAATAGAAAATTTCTCAAAAATATCATAAGTAAATTTCTGCCACTGTATGGAGTTCTTGACTATTCCTAACCCATGTTTCTGATGACCTTTCTCATCATGTGGATGATTAATCCAGATATTTGTTCAAAAAAGGTAAACTCAAATTCCATTTTAAAGCTGCACTTCAAATATGCAGAAAGTTAAAGCAAAAATCTATATACATGACAATGTATGGAAATTGATAACTAAGGAATAAAGTCCATTTTCCCATCAAGACACTCTTCACCATCCTCATGCACTCACTTCAGTACCTGAAATAACAGAGCAGGTTATTATTATTATTATTATTATTATTAGCTTTTGTAAAACAAAATTTTCTGAAAAAAACACTGTGTTTTGAAAGCCTCTTACATATTCTATATGATGTGGGATAAAAATATACAAAATATTTCTCATGTAGATATTATATTTATGTTTAATACTAATACTGAAGACTTCATTTAGTCTATTAAAAAAATCAACAACTAACCAATCATACTTTTTCATATGTCTTTGCAGAATAAATTATTCTATACTTCTCATGGTTTCAAATGGGACTCTTGAAGACAAGATACTGGTTAATCTGGTAGCATAACCATGCGCATTTAGAGGTATGTATGTTCCTCATAGTGTCTCTAGAAAATTTTTGAGTCAACAATCTCTGAATGAATACAGTATTAGGCAATTTATAAGGAGAAGTTTCCATTAATTTTTTTTACTGCCAAATAAGAATTTTATGGGTTTCATAAATATCACTATAAAAACATTGTCAATTGTCCTCTGCAGATACACAATTATTGTTCACTTTAAAAATTAATTGTGCATATTTTTTTCTGGTGAATGTTATGAACAGTTTTAAAATGTATGCTTNNTTGTTTTTAAATGTTTTTTTTTTTTTTTTTTTTTTTTTTTTTTAACTCTTAACTTTCTGGAATGTATCCAGAACTATTGTTAATAAAAAATAAGATAGTTTAACATTTAAAAAGTTTTAAGATCTAAAACCGGCCTTCTGCCCAGCAGACATCGATTAAAGGAAACATGGCAATCATTCAAGAATGGAAGTGATGTTTCCTTTAGGTTTACAGAATATGTAATTTTTTAGGAACAATAAACTGGATGAAATACATTTAATAGAAGTTAATATGCATATGATTCCATACCCAGGATGTTAATTTGAAAAACGTTATACTTTTACTTCTGTGAGGTGCCTTTCAAATGAAAAGTTATTTAAAGGCTACAACAATTGGCCACAGAGTACCATGTTTTCTGATGGGATAATAGAGAAAAGATGACTGAAAGTTTTTTTTACCATGATAGAGTTTTTACCTCTGGTTATTACCAGCTCATACATTCATCACTATATTCTACTCATTTTTTATTATATTGATTTATTTTATTACCTAATGAGTTTGTACTTGTATGAAATTCAGAAGAAATTGATTTACTTAAATTATTCAATGCTTCAGTATATGTGGCTATTATGTAATTTAACACTTTAGACCAATCAATGCACTTTCAAAAATTACTTTCCTTATTCAGAAGATTACACATGTACTTTTCTGGACTCATTCGTTTGCTACAAGGTGATGATGTTTTCTACATAATCTATTTTGAGACTATAAGGGGTTGCATATATATATATATATATATATATATTTATATACACATAGGTATAAATACATAAATAGTTACAAGTAAAATGAATAATATAAGTTTGCCCAAAGCAAGCTGTAATGTAGAATATGCCTTTACATTTACAACATTATTTTCGAATGTATCATGATATGGCCATTTAAAGATATTTTGTTTAACTTGCAATCATTGCTGGATGCTAAGGTTGTTTCTTCCAGTATTTAAAAGACCAGAAATTTTGACTTTTGACAGAGAACAACCTTCAGTTTTCTGGAAAGTTCTAAGGCAGGGGACAAGTCTTGAGCACTAATGTATTTCTGCAGTTGGATTACAGATGAGATGCGTGTGATCAAATATGACACGTGAAAGGTTGATAACTCCATCATAAAGAAATAAATCCATGCCATATTCTTACTGAAATGCACAGTCCTGAGAAAATGTTTTTGTACACTAAGGCCATTGCACACTTATTCCATGTTGTTGGGGATTAGATGTGTCTCTTTTTTACTTATAGAATTTTTTCCCATAAGTTGCTAGGACACTAACTACTGGGTACTTAGATGTGCCAAAAGTCAGGAGGGAGACGATCACAAGAGTTTTTGGGAGCAGTCTCACTCTCGCTCTCGGTATCGGAGAGAGGATGGCCAGGCTGATGCTTGCTATAGGAGGAGTTCACTGTCACCAGAAAGTCCGGTCCTGGGAAATCTACCATCATCTGCTGGTGTGTCCTGGAATTCTGAGCTCCTCCTCCTGCCCTGCTGGAGCTGGGCCGGCCCTGTCCCGCCGTCACGGCTTCTTCGCCACTGCTCTCTTTGCTGCCCTACCCTGCCCTGCCCTGCCCTGCCCTGCCCTGCCCTGCCCGGGACATCCCTGCCGTTCCAGTTACCACTGATTTATCCTCCAGCCCGGGATTTTCCACTGTTCCAGCCTGGTGCGCTGAGAGTCCTGCAGGGGCACCGAGATCAGACTTTGTGAAGCAAAGCCCCTCAAGGTTTATGGTTCTGTTTATTATTAATACTGTAGTTGTTGTTTGTTTGCCTTGTCATTCATACTAGTAAAAAGCTGTTATTCCTATTCCCATATCTTTGCCTGAAAGCCCCTAATTGCAAAATTATAATAATCTGGACGGAGGGGGTTTACATTCATCATTCCAAGGGAATCTCCAGCTTTCCCTGGCGAACACCTATCTTTCTAAACCAAGACACACGTACACAATCATCGTGCCTAAACAAAAGTTATTTTAGAAGTTTCCCATTGATTAAAAAAAGGCCTTGATTCACATAAAAAGAATTCATATTTTACACCATATGTATACTAGAAAAAAGGAGATATTGGACAAGCAGCTGGTACGGCACCATTTCTCTGCAAGGAAATCCTTTTCATCTGCTGAACAGAGCAATGAGAAGCTTAGGGTTAATTCTGAGAGGATTTATTATTTAAATTACATTTACATTAAGAAATGTATTGACAACAGTATACAAGCTTTCATATTTGAATAGAAATTAAGTATTTCATTAGCTCATTTGGTTAGACTATGGTGTTAATAACACCAAGATAGGTGTTATATCCACATATGGGCATTCACTTAAGAGTTAGATTTGGTGATCCTTGTGGGTCATTTCCAACTCAAAATATATTGTGGTCTGTGAACATTACTATTATCTCCTCCACTGCAAAAATCTCCAGGTAAAACCAAAATCATATATTTGTTCCTTATTGGTTTCTTCTTTAAAATTAAAGTGTCTGCTGACTGTTTTGATTGGATAGTTCAGTTTTTTGTTTTAATGTCGGAAAGCTGATGAATTACCAGGATATCTTTTTTTCTTCTTGTTTAAAGTTCCCTTTTTTCACCTATTTCAATCACAAAGAAAAATCCACTTTGCCTGCCAATTAACAGTTTTACTTCCTTTGTCTCATTCCTTTTCTTAGCAATGTCAGCTCCTATAGACTTGTGTTAACTCACATTAATACTCTGGAGCTATGTCTATATCATCAATAGCAGTATACAAAATTATTTCTAAAGCTTAAAACTGTACATACAATCCATATGCATAATTCATTTCCACAGAGGTTTAAAGTTCAAGCCTGCTGCATAGCAAGATTCCTTCTGTTTTGCTCGAGGCTCCATGAAACTCTTTTAGATCTTGAAAATAAAAATACTCTGTAGGCAGAAGTACGGATCTGTTTATTCAATAATCAGTTCTACCTGAAACTGTATAATACGACCATTAAGAAACACCTTTAAGAATCTTAAACAACCCCATTTCTAGAGGTCAGGATTCAGTTACATTGAAATAGTATTTCCTTAATTCTGAAGGAATTGTCTAGGGTTTTCTGCAGTAACATATTTTCTGCAGTATTTCCCATATTACAAATATTTTGTCAGATGTAGAAATATTTTTACTGGAAGAGCTTACACTTGAGAGTTATTCAACTCTAATGCAGAATCATATCTATTTATCCTGTGAGGTGCTGTAAGGACGTTCTCTACTATTTCAGGTATCAGAAAAACAATGACAATTTATATGCTCTTACTGAGCAATAGGTATATACCCAATGACCAGTGAAAGATGAGTCTGCCCATGACAGGTGGGAGAGACTGTATTTTTAAAAGTCCATTTCAACCCAGATCATTCCATGATTCTGTGATCTGCCTTCTACTTATGCAGAAGTTTTGCCTGACTTCGGAGGAATGGCCAATTTGAAATTCCCACTGCCTTCCTGTTCCACTAAAATAACTCAAGAATCATGATTAGAAGATCTTCTCTTCCAAGAGATAGAAGGTGTAAGCTACAAAGTGGGTATATCATTAATTCTGTGAATTATATGCTTATATAAGGAATTGAAATATAATAATAATAATCAGTCTAAGAACACACTGCCATTTTTTTTAATGGTGCTTCATAAGAGATGTACAGATTTTTTTAAGCTTTGCTGGGCATGTCTTTCAAGCAAACATAGAGCATATAATAATATATGTTAAAATATCCATGGGCTCTTAGGGAGATTTTTACTTTTGGTTTGCTGAAGGAAAGGTTTCAGTAGGAGATTCAATGCACAAGGTAACAACATTCTTGACTGATTAAAACAGAAACCCCACTGACATGTCATGATTAGAAAACCATGAAGATATGAGGAAGAAAGTTGAAACTATCATTCTACCTTATAGTGGTGTGCCCTAATGTAATATAGATATAATAACAACACAGGGAACAGAGGGCTCATCCAAACCTTTAAGTAGAAGAGTGGAATAATTACTTGGATTTATAATACTGAGAGACATTGACTGGACAATTCAAACAAGGTCATTTATTTCTTTTTTCCTAAAAATCCTTTCCTTATAACCAGAGCATTCTGGTGGACTGAGCCACCAGCAGCCTGGTTGATTCCATATGTAACAACCAGGACCTAGTGCACCTAATTAATAAACAGATGGCAATAACCCTGTGGGTCTTTAAGTCAGTAAGGGCTTTTGTGCTCCACTGGTTATGTCACAATATCCTATCTTAAGGGATGAATATGCCAAGACTCTATAATGGCACAGCAGATGCTTCATCTTGGTTTCAGCAAGGCAGGAAGCCTGCCAAGATCCCAAGGTAGTGTCCAGACAGTTATGGAATGAGCTTAATCTTGTTACAGTGGGAGGCAGAGTGTGCCCCAGGAGCAATGAGAAGAATAATTCAGCATGGAAGTGATTTTGCAATTCAGAGAACAATAGGATTGTAGTGGAGTGACCTCTTTAGGAAACACAATGCATGACAAACTTCCTAGAGAAAGGCTTGGCACCCTCCACTCTGATGACTGTGCTGTGGACTTCTCTAGTTTAGCTCTGTTTTGTGGCATCCCCAGATACCTTTTGGGGACAGCTAGGAAGTTTCTGTCCTAAGTTGTGGTCACAAGAATGAGATGTGTCATGCTGCAATAGTGAATATTTAGCTAAACATGCATCAGTGGCATGAATGTTACCTCTGATTATAGTGGAAAATATTGCTATTATTTCATTTTGGATTTCTGATGTCATTTTTGGCACATTCAACATACATGATTTCCAAATTATTGGTAGATAATAGTTTGGTTGAAACTGTGAAAGTAAATATTATTCTTGCTCAGCAGTAGAAAAAATTATCGTATGTATAAAAAACGAACAGATCGAAGGCTAGTAGCATGTCTATTTAGATGACTTCTATACCATTCTAATATTAAAAAAAAAAAATTGGGGACATTAATACACAAGTAGCACACTGTAAGAGAACTCTTCTAATTTCGGTTTCCACCAAGAAGAAATATTTGCAAGTGTTAATGCCACTTATAATGTCATCATAAATTAATTCTAAAGAACTAGGTATGTCAGTTCCTTTCTGTTTGTTCACAAGAGATCCAGCTTGTTGGAATGGCTACCCAGTTGCTAAAGGACAGGCATTTGATCTATAACGATGCCTGTTTAGTTATAGCAGTCCATGAGAACTGAGACACAGTCATGTTTTTGACCACTCTGTAACTGCAGGAAATTCTAAGGCAATGATTGCTAGCCACAAACATGACCAAAAGGTATCTGTAATTACTTGACCCAGTATAATACAAGATGGACCAGATTTTGGGGGGTTCCCTGTAATACACATTAGAAAGGGATTTTCTTGGAGAAATTGAAAAGCCATTTCCTTCTGGTTTTGCCATTCACAGATATAGTTCATGCTTTGCAGTCACTTTTTATTAATTTTTTGAGTAGATGCAAAGGGACAGACTAACCCAAAATGTGCTTGTTTAAGCAGCTACTTTGCTTTGTGGCAATCTGAGTTAGACTGGATAGAGAAATCTCTTTCTGAAGAAGACTTACTACCTGCAACTTCTACTATGATTTTGCTGTTATAGGATGGCAGTAAATAAGGAAGACAAGCAAAGAAGCCTTATCATTTTCTACCACGTGCTAAAGAAGCCACTACTCCAGCAGCTTCTTGCCTATGATTGAATAACATCATCAACAGACTGCTGAGTTTACTTCATATAAGAGAGTATCACCTGCAGAATTGTAAGTGACAAGTGCTGTTAATGCTACAAAGCTCTAGAAACAGTGTGTGCCTTATTCCCTCCTTTGCTATTCAGAGACAAAATTCCACCGAGTCATGTTAAACATCCTTTTATAGGCATGAAAAATTCTGGCTTGGTTCTCATAATCTTTTTGCTTTAATTTAAATTAATACTGTTGACTGATTCTCTTTAAGAATCCTTTGCAAAATTATGCTCACGAGTCAGCTTTAAAGATCTGAAAATTGCTTAATGTAGCATTTAGGCACAACTGTCTTTGGAATAGTCCTGTAATTACAGGGGAGGATAGAGTCCATCAGTTAGTTCCTTCTACTAGAAGTAGAG
>WEIU01019544.1:11630-22245 GCA_013389925.1 Aegithalos caudatus | reverse complement strand
GACCCCTGGATATTTCAGGACTGGATTATTTTTCATAGAAAGAAAAGCTGAGAGAGTAGGAGAAGATAGACCAGGTCTCCAGGACATTCTAGTAATTTTTTATTTCATTACATTAGTGAATATAATTTCTCTTAAACAGTATAAATAGATCCTTTGAATTTTCAAAGGAGGCATTTTTCTGTGGTTTTTGCAAAAACCTCTGCACATACCTGCACAAAATTTTGGAAATCTAATCAGGATATTTTTTATTGCAGCACTGTTGCTCCTTTATAACTACCTTAATACAAAAAAGTTGGTTTTATTGGATATTCTTTATAGGACAACTAGGGCCCTGAAATTAATGGCATCAGTAACAAAACCAACAGGTTTTCCATGTAGATGTCTGCAGGCAGAGGAGAAAAATCTTGGCAAAGATCATATTCAAGTAGTCCTGCTGTCAGGGATTGCCCCTGAAAGTATTTTTTTTTTTTTTCTCATTTCCAGTTGTTTTTTGTCAGTTGCTGGCAAATATCAGTGCCAGGAAGAACACTGTGAGAGAAAATGAAGTACTCTGACAAAATTAGAGATGGATAAGTGCCAACATATGTCTGCTCATTGAGGATTGAGGGAACTACTGTGCTGGCACATAACAACATAGCATTACACAGAAACCATTAAAAAAAGAGAAAAAGCCAAGATAGAAAAAAAAAATATTCTAAAGGCAATCCGCCAGTTCTTTTAATATGATTTAATTTCCTAATTGAGAAAAATGCTGGTGCAATTTACTCAGCTTGCACATGATGCTGCATCTTACCAGGCCTGCGGAAAAAAGACTCTCTATTTGAACCATATGAGTGCTATTAACTTGAAAAAAAATTATGACTTCTCATTTTGATACATAGAAAGTTTCAATACCTGATGAATAAACATTCAAGAAGTGTTACTTACTTAGCTACATTTTATAGCATTTTTGTCCAAGGTTACTTCCTGTCATCTTGCTTCCAATTCACTAGGTGACATCTAGACATTTTGAAATCAGTGAGGAATTAATCTATCATATGTTTCCAAGTTCAGCAAAATAAACTCCTTCTGTATTCACATATGCTGGAAACAACTGGCTGCAGAGCATATCTTCAGGAAAGAAAAGGGCTCTGGTGTTTTGGCTGAGAATGAGTTTAATGTGAGGCAGCAGTGCACCATCATTGTGATGGATGTTCACCAGGTTTTGGACTGTAATTGGTGACAATTTGCAACAAAGAAAATTTCAGGTAGTAATGAAGAAAAACCTCTTCACCCTGAAAATTTCTCAGCCATGGAACAAGAACCATAGAGAGGATGTGGTATGTTCATCCTTAGTGGTTTCCAAAACCTGACTCCAAAAACCCTGAGCAACCTACTTTAACAAGATCAGAGTTGGTCTGGGGAGAATGTTGCATCAGAAGATTTCTTGAATAAAAATCTGTATTTTTCCATGGTTGTATATAAAATAATATTCTACAGATAATTTTATTATCTTTCTCTAATGTATAAATCTACTGCTGTTTTTTAATTTTAATTATAACACTTATTTTCTTACTGATTATTTTGATGATATCAAAAAATTTTTAAATAGTGTTCTTTTGTAACTTTATTGGCTGATTTGAAGGTTCTTTTTTTTTCTTTACTGACTGTATTCAGAAAGTTTGAATCATAGAATTAAAGAATAAGGCATTTTGTAGAAGGCCTTTTCCACTATATTTGTCACCGGGTCCCTTGTCCTACTGAGCTCTTAAACTTCATTTTCACCAAGATTCCCTAAAGAAATCTTTCATGTTACCCTCCACCTTCTTTGCCTTCATTAGGCAATGTCTTCCATGTAAATCTGTCCCTGCTTCCAACCCCTATATATTTCCTTTTCATGTATCAGTTCTGTCAAAAGCTCCATGTTACCCATGCACATCTTCTGCCTTACCTTCTTGATATTTTGTCTATTGGAATGGACCATTCTTGCTCTCTAGAAAGCTACACTTAAGGGGCAACAAATAAATAATCTAGGCCAAGGTTATATACTACTATTTTCTTTCTTTGTTTACACAGTGATTACACACATTTTCTAAGTTTTTTTGGCATTTTAATTAATATTCCATCAATTTAAATGTTTCATTTTATTATGTTATTTATTAATGGATCTGTTTTTTCTTGGAGACTTTGGAATCTTCAGCTAAGTATATTGAATACAGATAAATTAATGCATTTATAAACCTTGTGCACTAAATCTTAATACAGCAGAAGACATGATTGTCTCCAGAATCATGAGTAAATAATTCATGGGGACACGTCACAAATTTATCTGTCCCAGTTTACTGCTTGTTAAGGTAGAAAATGGAACTGGTAGATGCTTGTCTTACTAGGTTTTAATAGTATTCAGTCACTCATATTGCAGTACTTGCCCTGCCATACATCTCATTTTTCCTAAATTTTAGCTCACTTATTTTTGTTCTATACCTCATAGACAAGGAGAACATTCATTTTTGTGACAACCCTTAGCATACAGCATTGTTATTGCATATCCTCAAGTTTGCTCCTTACTAAAGAAAAGAAACTCAATTCAACCTTTTTTCTGGAGATTTTTTGTTTGTTTGTTTGTTTTTCCTGGATTGCTACTCACTATTACTACTTTCCTCTTCATTTACTTCCTAAAGGAGGAATCATTCTCCTCAGTTACTGGGGTAGAATTAATCAGTATTTAGTTCCTGAGAATATCAAAACTGAGTGTGACCAGAGAGGCTGTGCAGGCCAGGTAGAGAACTGGTATTTCAGTCAAAACAGAAGTGATTGTTCAGTGTTAGTCAGAAAGTCTACTTGGATAAAAGTGTCAGGAAACGTGCTTAAATCCTAATGTCTCATTGGGAATTTAACAATGATTATTGTAGAGAAAAAAATATCATAAAATTAGCATGATATTCTGCCTAGTGGAATATTAATACAAGGTGACATATTATGGAACAATTACAAAAAAAAAAGGGACCTTATTATTGCATTCAGTATGGTGTTTCTTCCCTGTATGGGAAAAAGCTTTAGAGTTGCATATAGCTTCTTGGAAAGGCTTTATTTGGACTCAAACATATAATTCTGCTGTTATGGTAAATAAACTTTGGACATGAGAGCAAGGAAGAGCTGCTGAAATAATAAAAGTACTGGTCATCTTATATTGTAATATTAAAAAGTCTCTGAAAAAAAGTCTAGCAATTGTACACTCTGGGAAGGGTAAAAATAGCTTTGAAATTAAAGGGTGCTAGTGATACACTTATTAGTAACAAATGATGATATGCTCATCATTAATATATTTATAATAAAAGGAAATTTATAGCCATTTGAGCAGAAAGAGTCTGGAGCAGAGTCTTATAAAAGAAGAATATTGAACACTAACAAACATTTTTTCTTCTAATATGGAGATTAATAAATATATGGAAATAAGGGAAGATTTGGTGTGTCAGTATCAGGGACTATTCTCAGTGATCCACAGTCACTCTTATTTTGCACAGGAGCTTTTTCATGATGCCCTCCCTGCCTTTCTCTTCGTAGTATCAAAGAAGAGCACTGTCAGGCTTATATTCCTGACACCACATTATTTGCTTGTGTGTATAGGAAGAGCAGCTGAAAGGTGTCCTTCTGGCCAGAGAAGCAGAGGACAGGACTGTTTTCCTATGCCAGGGAATGGTTCTGATCACACTATATGTAGTCATATAGACATATCCCATATTTCTTAATTTCTGATATATAATTATTTGTAGGAGAAGGGAATACAGGTGCCCTCATCCTTGAAGAGTAACAGCTGTTCCTCAATACAGCCTTGCCCCCAAAGAGACACAGCTATAGCCAATAAAGATCCGTGTGGGTTAGGGAGTGGGTTAGCTGGTGAGATGGAAACTATGAGGAAGGACAAATTTGAGGAGAGAATCATTGCTGTGAGGTCAGTCTGGGTCTGTAGTTAGTCTGCTGCTAAAATCTGCAGTCACAGTCTAGCTGGGTAAAAGCCTGCATACAGAGTCTTTGAACTAATCCATGCAGTCATAGTTTAGCAGGAAATATCCAGCAGTCAGAGGCTGCAAGGGAAACCTACAGCAGGAGCTTGCTGTAGCCAGGATCAGTGAATATTTGGAGTCAGGATGGCTGAGCTGTAAGGAGGAATAAAGCAGGACTCTTTTCATGCTGTGATAAAGAAGCAGAAGCTTGTGTCTTAGCTCATTTCTACCCTCTTACAAAAGGGCTGCTGCAACAATCATTTAATAAAGACTAGTGTTTTTATGCTACTTATAACAGTAGTAATGTGATATATTTAATTATTTTTATTTGGGAGGGGAAAGATGTGTGCTTGAACGTCTAAGGAATAGAGGTAACTTGGGACTGCTTAGCATGCTGAGGAAATAGTCAATTATCCATTTGATCCATGCTCCAGACAAAGTGCCATGAACCATTTCTAATTCCAACTGAGGACAGCAACTGAGATAAAATTTCACTCCTTAAAGACAATATGTAAAATATTACTGAATTTTACTGGGAATTTATAAAATCTTGGAGCTTGATTAATTTACTGACATTTAACATTATTCCATAGGCTTTTGTATCTGTAAACATGTTTTAACTAGGGAACAGTAGTCAGTAGCACTGATTTTATAACGCAATTTTCTTCCCCCTCGTTGACTTGCAACAAAGTACAAAGAATCTAAGAAACCTGATCTGGTGTAAAATGGATTCCCTTACCTTCATCTGTATGTGTTGTCAGTATTTTTTTGTGCTATATTTAATTCATCTTGATTTTATCATGTGAGGTTGGCCGTCTCAGTTTTAAAATTAACTTTAGGAATTTTAATGCTCAGTGTCATGTTACATGCATCCCAATTTATAAGATTTATGCAAACAAATTTAGGATTTATTAATATTTTGTTATTCATTCTAGCTGTGAAGGTATATCTATATGCTTATACTATTCTCTTAGTCATATTGTTATGCACAACAGCATTAAGCATTCGTATGCTTTTAGGTGTACCAGGAACTATCTCATCAAGCTTATAATTAGACATTGGGGATAAATTCCTGTCTCCATGGCCTGAAGCTCCAACTTTTTGTTTTAAATTATAACAGAGATGGTTTACAGGCATCTGCTCCTTTTGAAAGTGAGAGTAGATTTGCTATAATGTACATATTGGAGAAAAAGCTAGAGTACAAAGTGTTTTCTCTCACTCACTGTAGCTTTTGGCAGTTGAAGGTGCTGTCAATGAAAGGAAAAAGAGATAGGGAGTATTTATGCAGAAATAAGAAACTGATGTAAGTAGAAAAACATATTTGATTGGCATGCTGCACAGCATGGAGAGGCATGAATACAATATGTAGGGTTTGCATGAAAATAAAAAAAAGTTTTTGCTTGCAATGAGGCCAGGAGCAAGACAAGTAATAACTAAATATCTACCATAAATACAATAGTATTTTAGCATGCAAATACCAAACAATGAAAATCTAGTGTTTTGTCTTTTAAAATAAATTATGTAGAACTTATTCTTTGTATTTTTATTTTTGTCATGTTATTGTCTTGTGCCATATGATAATTATTTAATTATTAGATTATTTTTGTTTCTTAATTTAACTTAGAATGTACATATGACAGTAATTTATATGGTTATAGACCATGTTCTCAATTTTTTGTGTAATTGTACAAATACTTGTAAGTACAAAGAAATAACATATATATAGTTTTGCATGCATTTTCATACATGCACATATGTTAGTAAACCATTACCATCAGGTGGAGTCCCAGGTGACTGAAAAAAGGGAAATTTTGTACTCATCTTTAAGAAGGCAGAAAGGAGGACTCTGGGACCTACCAACATGTCCACCTAATCTCTGTGCCTGGAACAGAGAGACCGTGGAACAGTTCTTCCTAGTAGCTGTTCTAAAGTACATGGAAAAGAGTGAGGTGATTCAAGACAGCCAGCATGCTTGGCTTCACCAAGGGCAAATTCCTTTTGGGACAACCCAGCAGCCGTCTATGTTAGACTGACTTCAACATAGGGGAGGGGAAGGGCTACAGATATTATTTATCTTCTCTAAAGATAAGTGTAAACACTTCTGTAAAGCCTTTGACACAGTCCCCTACAACATTCTTATCTCTAAATTGGAGAGAGATGGAATTGAAAAGTGGACTGTTACATGGATAACAAAGTGGACATCGGTGGCAAGACATGTCCCTTAGGGTCTATATAGGGACCAATGTTATTTAATAACTTAATTAATGACAAAGACAAAGGGATCAAGGGAACCCTCAGCAAATTTGGTGATGAAACCAAGTTGAGTGGTGCAGTTGGCACACATGAAGGATGAGATGCCATCCAGAGGGCTCTGGACAAGCCCAGGAAGTGGGCCCATAGGAATGTCATGCAGTTTAAATAAACCAAGTGTGAGGTGCTGCACCTGGGTCAGGGCAACCCTTGATATCAACATAGACAAGGGGATGAACAGATCCAGAGCAGCCCTGACAAGAAGGACTCAAGGCTTCTGCTGGGTGAGAGGCTGGCCATGACCCAGCCATGGGCACTCAGAGCCCAGGGAGCCAAACGTGTCCTGGGCTGCATCCAGAGCCCCGTGGGCAGCAGGGGAGAGAGGGGATTCTGCCCCTCTGATCTGCTCTGCTGAGACCCACCAGGAGCTCTGCATCCAGCTCTGGGCTCCCAGCACAGGAAGGACATTGGACCTGCTGGAGTGAGTCCAGAGGAGACCACCAAGAAGATTAGAGGGATGGAACACTTCTATGAGGAAAGGCTGAGAGAATTTGGATTATTTATCCTGGAGAAGAGAAGGCCCTGAGATGACCTTACTGAAGCTTTCCAATACCTAAAGAAGCCCTACAACAAAGCTGAAGAAAGACATGTTTCAAAAGCATGTAGTGACAGGACAATAGTAATTGGATTCAAACTAAAAGGGAGTAGATTTAGATGAGATATTGGGGAAAAATTCTTTATTTCTGAGGGTAGTGAGAGACTGGAACACATTGTTCAGAGGAGTTGTGGATGACCCATCCCTGAAAGTGTTTAATGTCAGTTTGGATCAATTTCTGAGAAACCTGGTCTACCAAAAGGTGTCCCTGTTCCTGCCAGGTGGCTTGGAAGTGGATAATCTTTAGTGACCCTTCCAACCCAGGCGATTCTATGATTCTAAAATTCAATGATTCTCTATGTGTTTCTTAGATGTGAATACAGATGTGACCAGTAGCTAGTGCACAGGTGTCTTCCACTATTTCTAGTAGTGATTAAACCAATCCTAATCTTTATATCTGTCTGAGAATATTTGTGAGCAAAGAGGAAATACATCTAGTATACTGCAGTCTGGAAGTTCCCAAGTCTTACATAAAATCAAAGTATTCCACATGACCTCTCATATTTCTTGCTATGGGGCCACAGCTATCAAGACACACCAAATTTGTGCCACAAATCTTACCTCTGAGGACTTGCACTAAGTACATATCTGATTTTTCCCAATAATCATTCACAACAATTAACACAAATTAAAAACTTAATTATTAGATAGAGTCAGTTACAGTTTTGCATGTAATCCATTGTAGAAGCAATATTGAGAATCCATAGCAATTAAACACATTGACCAACACTGAAACAAGCTGTAACAGAGTGGTTCCCTGAGTAATACTGTCAGTGACTGAATTAGATCAATGTCTCGAGCCAATGCTTATGTGTGTGTGGTTTGGGGCAGGTCAAGCCTTGCTTTCTGGTGAGACAAAGCCCTGTGAGGCAATCCCATGTTGGACCCTGCCAGCTCCCCTGGAGTTCCTGTCTCACACATGTTGGAACCCTAAGAGCTGATAGCTATATGTGTGGGGTTTTTTTTTTTTTTTTTCTTCTGTCTTTTTTCCTTCTCTGTTCTCCTTCTAATCCTCTTTCATGGAACATTTTTAGATAACATCTCATAGGTTTAAAGGTTTCTAGGGTAAATGGGCTGTGTTTATGCTAAGTTAATGTGAAGTTAATGCTAAGTAATGGTATAATAAGTGTTTTATATTGAATTTGGTGTTGTATTTACTCCTCTGCTGGAGATCCTTAATTTGCTAAATTTTTGCCAGTAAACTTCTGTGTGATTTTTACCTCTTACTTCTGGTTGGAATCTCTCCTTGCACCAACAAGAGTAACTCCTGAATTTAGGTATTCCAGGGAGTTACAAATACTTGTCTTGTCATGACAAGCAGACATACCAAGGTTTGAATTCTCAAATAAAAATGTAATACATGACCTGATAATTTTAGCAAGTCTTTCAAGTGAGGAAAATTTCTGGGAACAAGTTATGATGAGTGTCTTTTTCTCACTATTTGCTATAATTATTGTACTTTTGTCCTTCTATAAAGAGATATAATTAATCTTGGGCATCTACAATTTTACATGGCACTTGGAAAAGTTGGCAAATACACTGCTAATATTCCATCTATTAGATTATGGAATAGACTTACATAAACAATCATAAAATAGATTCATTACTAAACAAACGATATAAGAATGTTGGGGTCTAGGGCACTGCCTTGTGGATACTTTTAGAATATAGCCTTATCTATGATAATATACCATATTAATATTAGAAGCTCTTACACCCAAACCCTAAATTTAAATTTTCCTGGATTAGATAATTTATAAATAATGCATATACACTCTGGAAGCCTCTTCACACTCCATAGCTCTTTTTCAGTGGATATAGAGATCTCTGACTTCTTTTTGAGGTTCCTGTAAGCCTATGTCTTTAGACTGTATTGTTTTTTCACTAAAATTTATAATGTTCTATTATGTGGGTAAGAAATACCTGTCCTTCTCCTTACCAAAAGAGCTAGCAAACCTCTTTCTGTCCTCCATAAACTATACTCCTTCCAGACCTTTTGTTATTTCCTTGCTATAGACACTTCTTCATCCAGTATACTTCCCACTAGAATACACAATCACTCAAATTTAGCATATTAATTTTACATTGGCATATTTCAACTCATGAACTCCTTCACAGAGAAAGGTGGCATAGTTTGCTTCACTGAATTCAGATTTTACAAATGGATATGCTCACAAAAATGTGTAAAAGGGACATTGCAGTCAATTATGTTATTCAATAAGCAATTGGAATCTTTTTTGTTTTCAAAGTAAAAGATGATTCTCTCAAAAATGGTAAGTCCACTACAGTCCAGTAGTTCTCCTGGAAGTTCCTTCATACACAGGCAATTTTAAACCCCTAATTTTTATCTGATTTTGACTTTTCAGTCCTTATGGACTCTCTATACTGAGATTGAAGATGTTTTATGGAGTAAACCGTCTTTGCATCATTTCTTTAGAACAAATTCTGAACTGGAAAACTACGAAGTTAAACTATATTTATACCATATTTTTCTTGACAAGTTGCTGAAATAACTGATTTCCAGCAGATGAAGTTTATCAGCTACCTATAAATCTGAAGAGAGAAAATTCAGGATTATATTTCTTTTCTAAATGTTTTCCCCCATACTAATGAGCATGATGTTTGTGTAAAATATTTTGAGTGTCAAAGATGCATAATATTTAACGTAATATATGTATACTTTTACAGGAAAATCAATACAGTCACTAATAGTATTTTTTCATCTGATGTGAAAATCAACATTAGGATAATAAATAACATTTTATTTAGAAATGCACTGTTTTCTAAACAAAAATGCATAGTGTTTTTAAACATAATAGGTTGGCCTTCAATTTATTATAAAATAATATTGCATTTCATTTTTCTAAGGTTAAAAGTTATTGGTCATGCAATTCCAAATTGTGTTTACAATCTGGTAAGACACTACCTGAGGCAAATTGAATAAACGGGTGTGATTTCTTCTAACATTTATATTTATGCAGTGCATAATACCTTCCTCTTCATTTATTTTGTGTGGTTGAATCCCAAAATTAGGATGTTTTGAAAGAAAAGGAACAATAAATCATGAGAAAAAGACTTCTAAAATGTTGAATTTTTGCAAAACTTTTATTCTCTGTGGAATGTGAAATAAAATTTTGAAGCACATTATACAGTCAATATTTTACACTCACTTTAAGGCACTTACATCTGGAAAATACTGATGTGATTTCTGGGTCAAGTGCAGATTATTTAGGTCATTTGAAGCCTGGTGATAAAATGTCAGAGTTCTTTTCATGGTCTCTACTCCTAACTCCTTTTAGTAACTACAAAGAGACCTAAATCATTCCGTTTTATTTCTTCTAATGTGCAAAAAACTACCAATTTAATTTCAAACTTTATGGAGTGGGGAGCAGTTCACAAACAAACAAAAAAATCAGTATTTTCTGATCTCTAAATGTGTCACAATTTGTATTCTCAGGCTTGAGTGGAGGAGTCTTGAATGAAAAGGAAAAAGAATATAAAACATGTTAAGAAGAGGACAAGTTATGAGCAAGGATAATATCAGAGATTCTCAGCACACTTCTTACAGGCATACATCTCTCTTTCTCATCTGTCCAAGAAGGTTAACTGAGGAGATGCAAGTTCTTGGATAGCACACGTGAAATAAAAAGAAAATGCCCAGAAGATTATAATATACTGTTCTCTCATAATTTTATGTAAACTTAAAATAGTCTTTCTTTCTTTCTTT
>WEIU01019535.1:71380-93057 GCA_013389925.1 Aegithalos caudatus | reverse complement strand
AAAAAAAAAAAAATCCATAGGCAGAAAAGTATATCACCGCCAAGTAAGAAACAAGTAAACTTAAGTAAAAGGAGAAACATTGATCCTGTTGTTGCTAGGAGGAAAATTAGTACCAAATATTGAAACAGGAAGAACTGATGAAACTCGATCATTTTACTTGACAGATCAATGATATTTCTAATACATTCTAATTTTTTTTTTTTTTTTAATTTGACAATAATCTACAGATGATGCTCAAAAAGAGCACTTAAAACTCACTGTGGAGCAGCTGGTTGAGCAATGTTATGTCATAAAGAAAAATCCTCTGGCCTTTAAGTGCTGGATAGCTTCTCAATTTGATTCACTTTCATTCCTAAACAATTCAATTCATAAACCTTTAAACATTTAATATTTAGCCATATATTTTGATGATAGAAAAATGAATTATTCAAGAATTTCAGAATAATTATAAAGAGTTATTTAGTCACTGTTCTTGGGCATGAGAATTCTGTGTTGAATTGGAACTACATGCAAAAAAGCTCCACTCATCTAAAAACTCTTCTTACTTGGTGTGGGAATCTACATTTTAAACATTGTCCTCTTCCTGTCATGGAATTGTTTTCCAGTCTTGACAGTCCAGAGAAGCAAGGACCGAATGAATAAATTAATTTTGCAAGTGCAGTTAATGTATAAGTAAATTCCCCTGAAGATATGACACGGAACTCAATGAGGACAGAAAAAAAATCCCTTTTATATCATAACTCTCCAGGTTTATCAATCTGATGCTGTGTGAATATTTAGCTAATGTGAAAAATTTAAAAGAGATCGTACAGAGGAAATAGATTATTTTTTATCATACAAAATACCAAATTGACCTTCACAGTTTCATATTCACATGCCAAAATATGAGACATGTATGTTCTAATATTTTGATCATTATTACACAGGATGGAATGGAAGACAAGAAATTATTAACCTTGATTCCTCTTCATATCTTCTAGGCTCATCTTGAGTGGCATTGCCCTTTGCAGCCTTTAAGGCTTCTGACAAAGGCACGGGGCCATGCTGAGCAGTATCACTGTGAGATTACCCCACAAACCTGCTGTGGATTTAGCTCTTGTGTAGCTTATCTTCAACACTCAGCTCAATGCCCTGCTGTCATCCATGGGTGGCTGCTTTCAGTCTCTTGACAAGCTGCACGTTCACCACTTGTCTAAACCCTGCTGTAACATTTCTTCTGCTCTTTTTAAGGACACACGCTCATTCATACTCCATACAAACTTGCATTTAGACTATGCTGTATATTTCCTTTACAGATCTTTTATGAAATTTGACATGGAGAATGGAAGGTAAGGAAGAAAAATGAACCACATTTTATTGGTCAACAGCTGTCCCTGCATTATTTATGCTTAATGTTGAGGTCACAAGTTAATGGAAAGAAGTTAATCAATGCCTTTACAGATGCTAGAAGAATGACTTCTGTGAAATATCTCTTTGAGTTTTGGCTTGCAATTTCCAGACTGAAACTCAGGGACTGCAACTTTCTTTTCATTACAGTGTACTTCATCTCTTTACCACTAAGAAAGTGAAGGAACTTTTTAAACAATAAAATTTTCAAAGTTGCTCTTAAACAGAGCACAAGGGGATGTCATATCAAAATGTCCAAGGAAAGAGGAATAAGTTAATGACATGAGATCTATCTCTAAAACATTAGATGATTTAATTCAGACCATATGTATCAGTATTAAAAATGGTCACTACATCTAATATAAGAATACATAATATGTATGACAATCTCCAGGTGCTTTTAATAAGATTTGTTACTCATATTAAAACTAGAAATGGCCTTGTCTTCATCAGACACTCCGAATTCAATTTAATTCCATACCTTTTTTCTGAGGTATTATTTAGAGAGAAATCACAGGAGAATCTTGATTTGGAAATTTAATGCATATTTTAACAAGGATTTTTAACTGAAAACATGCTTTTGTGAATGCCAGGTATCTCTAAGTGGAATATAATCACCTTAGAAAATGTACATAAAAACTCCTGGACCTAGACAGGATTTTTAGTTGTTAAAATGTTTGAATTACATAAAAAAATTACAACCAAACTTGATAAAGTGTCATTTATGTTTCCCCAAAGCTCTTGTAGACAGGAAAATTAATTTTCTTCCTGATGTTTAAAAGCATACATTTCTCTTCAGCACTGTATATCATGGCAGATGCTATTATCTGCTTCAAATAGAGCTGTACATGAAATGTCTTTGTTGGATTATAATGCTAGTAATGCAAAATTTTACACAACTCATAAATTTCACAGTGCATTTAACCCAGGAAAAAATATGGATTGTATTTCTTTGTTGAAGATCTCAATAGTTTTATACAATTTTGACAGGTAGATTAGTACTACAATTTTGAATTGGCAGGTGTTCAATCCCTGAAATAACATCAAACAATATCTGAAAAAACTTTAAATTTTTTTTCACTACCACAAGTTTAAACTTCTTTCTCTTCCAGTATTAAGAACCCAAAATCTATTCTTAGGCAAAGGGTTAGTGCTCCAGAAATGGAGAACATGGAATTTCTCATTTATGTGCTACACAGTACAGCATCTATTTTTCTCATCCCATTGATGTCTGTTTTTTAACTTTTTTTTTCTTTTTTATTTTTCTTTTGTAGGAAATAACACTTGGTGAAACACATGCAATGGTACAAAAATCATTAATATTATAATTCATTTTTTCACAAAAAAAATTAAATTTCCTTAGTTATGCAGATAAGACCAAACTGCTGCCAGTGAAAGGTCTGAGTTGTAATATACAATATCTTGAAATAATGTCAGAATGTGCAATTCCCAATATTTCAGCACTTCAGACTTTCTTCTTCCTAAACCTGCTGATTGTTATTTTAGACTTCTCTGAAGAGTAGAATTTGAGTATTACTATTTTTTATATTTAATAGCTTAAAAAGCACCATTTATGTCAGAAGAGTCAAAACACAAAAGCAAATCACACAGATAATCAGACTTTATAAGAACTGATCAGCAAAAGCACAATCCAAATATACAGTGCTAAAATCCTTCTCACAAGACATCTGACAAATACTTCACAATAGCCAATATGCGGATGAAAATCAAGCTTTGTTTATTCACAGCCTCGTACCACCTATTCAAAATTGACTGACATTCACAGAGGGAGGTGCTATGAAGTTCTGAAGAGGTTGGGCATCTTCTGTTACTCATCCCAGCACCCCTGCAAGGGAACAAGAGACAGGAATTCTGCGCCCACCTCCCTTATTTGACCTCACCATTATGAAAGCCTGAAATATAAGGATAAGAATAAGAAGAACTTTACCTATACATTCTTTCCAGTCATCAGTCAATTCTCAAAAGCTTTTTGATATGGAGGAAAGGAGTATAGAAAGAAGACTTTCTGATGAGCAAAGTACAAAAAAGTGGACAATCTTCAAAGGTTGTTCTCATCTGTTTGAAATGCTGTCTTGACCAAAGCTCTAATTTGTAACTAACTTTGAAAGAGTGTGAAGACCTTGTATCCAACCCAGCCCACCAAATTTTTATTGGCCTGTAATGGGAAGGGTCAACTTCTGTAACTTTTTAATGCAAGATAAAAAATTATGTAATTTTTTTAGGCTCAAGTGTTTTGTTTCCAACTAAATTGATTTTAAATTAACATCTAATTAACTGAAGGATAATGAAACAAATTAATTCAAATAATAAAACAACAACTGCCAATTAGCTGTAGAAAAATAATCTAAGATATGGTAAAGGAACAGAGTCCTTTGGTGGTGAATGGTTTGTGAATAACCTTTTGTAGCTACTAACATTTGGACAGCATTCCTGTAATTGCACGGTTTATCCTTATCCTGTATCATTTCCGTATTTTTAATTTAAAAAATGGAAGGTGGCTGATGAGGACACGCCTTGTCCACAGCACACATCCAGCTACAATCATTTTACTGAAATTGTGTGGGTATCATTTATTCTGAGGTGTGAGAGATTGAAATGTTAAAGTTTCATGACTTAAAAATTGGCTTTTTGCAAAAGCAGAGGCTGCTTTGATGGGGCCAGGTTTGCACACCCCAGCACAAGGGGAGGAGGAAAGTTTTTCTGTGTGTGATGGTAACACCTCTGATCTGCATAAGAGTCCAGGTGAGGAGGGGATGCACACCCACCGCCAGAGGATGACCATGCCAAACCAGCCTTTGTTTAGCAACAAGCTGGAGTTTTAGCTAGATGAGAGAAAAACTGGGAAGAAAATTTGCTCATGGGGTATCTGGCTTAAGCAAAACCCCAGTGTTGGTCGTAACTCCAGCACTGGTTGCAATACAGCAAAGCCAAAGAAAGCCAAGTCTTGTTGTTTCTAGTATTCACTAGAAAAATTAATTTGTTCATTGTTCGGTAAAATACTAGAGGTTTGTTTTTTGCTTGCTTCCAAAAGAAAAGATGGAGAGAAAATTTTAAATTGTAGAGTGTCTTTATGAAAAAGGCAAAACATCAACTCAGTACAAGTAGAATTGAAATGAATTTTTGAATTTTTAGCTTCCAAAGAGCTTGCAAAGATCTGATTAGGATAGTGTCAGTGAATACAGTAAAAACATTGCTGAGGCACATTTTTGAAGCCAAAAGTATCTTGGTTTCAAGATTTATCCAGAATGAGAATAGAAACAGCAGATTTTCAGCACTTTTGTCCACCTAGAGTCCACATATATAAGGTCACTTTACAGTCACACAAGAAAATACAACATTGTTGTGACCATGACTCTGCCACCTTTGGTACATTATTGCTCTTGGAATTATATATTATAAATCCTCTTGGATTTATATATTAAGTGTTTCTGCCATCAGCATAATTTTTACTTGTGTCTCAGAAATCTAACAATAGCTGGACAGAGAGAAAAAGCAGAAAGTTCCCAAAAGCCAATTTCCATGGAACTGAAATATTGTGTACTGAATAAAACATTTTTTGTTTTATTCTTTGTTTTGTTGCCATCAAGAAAGTAATTCACCATCTCACATTTTTCTGCAACTCTTTAACTTTTTCTTGAAGATAAAGGACAAAGATCCTTCCACAACATAGGTAACAATAAAGACGTAACGCTTTGGGCATTATCTTTAAATCACTGTGTCCCTACAGAGACATAATTCCTTTATTTTTCTTAAATTTTTCATGCAGCTCATTCTGCACATCTGCCTCAAAGTGAGAGCAGCTGAGGTATATTTTTGTGTGAACTGGCAATTCTCTTCCCTTTGCAATCACATGGAGCTTCATGACTTCAGTAGATGTTGAACAGGGACCTACTGAATGAATCAGATTTAAGTCACATATTCCCAAGCATGGGAAGCCTGCCAGACTTCTGTGTGAGTATTTTCCTTATTAACCACAAAGCAGAAACTGCACTTTTACTCTGTGTTTGCCTGGAAATGTGATGTTTTGCACTTGAACCATAACAGAATACAAATTTGAAGTTTTAAATATAATTCTAACTGAATGTTTTCAGAGCTTTATTAAATCTCTGCCTTTTGTTAACATGAAAGAAAAAGAAATTGTTTAATTTCCCAGTCTGTTGTACCATGTTTTTGATCTGATGCATTCAGTTGTACCAGTAATATTATGTTCTGCCATGTCAAAAGAATAATGAAACACAACTGCGTTAATCAAACACAGCAACAAAATAGGCCACAAAATGTAGCAAAGTGGGGTTTTCTGAGGAAAAGGAGACAAAAAAAAGCTCAATATTTTTGTAATTATAATACAGTTTCTTACCTGAACATCAGTTAAAACAAATTTTAAAAAATTATTCACTTTAAAAACATGTTAGATACTGGAGGCTGGATTCATGGGAATTTTCCATGCTTGACCTGGACTTGTAAGTTTTATCACTATGCCACATCATACTGAAGGCACTTTCTAATTTGACAATGCAGTTTTCAAAGTCTTTTAGTACTTTACAAATAACAAACAATACAATATTGTTCTGAATAATAAAGCATACCCAGACAGGTATATGCATGAATACACACAGATTCACCCACACAAAAAAACAAGAGGGTATGTAAAGCTAAAATATATCCCTAAGATCATGCCTACACTGCTCATTACAAGTAGCACCGTTAATTCAAGAGAATTTTCTAGAGAAATTTCAGTCATATTGACGAAGTGTCTTTTCATAATTGTAGCTTATTCTGCATCTGAAGAGTCATTTTATTTTACCAACAGTAACATAGGTTTGCCATGAGTGTTCTCTGACACACTGCAGTAATTTCCCACATGTGCAAGTGTTCCTAATTCTAGTTAGAACTCTGGTGCCTAAAGCCTTGGCTTGTCTAGAACATAATACATGAAGATGGAAATCAATCATGCTTAAGCACTGTGGTTTAACCAGTCTTGACTGCATAAATTATATGTATAGATAACATTTTAAAAAGTACTTTGCCCTCAAACTGAGATACCCCAAGTCCCTATGACACCATTAGCTGATATTAGCTCAGACTTATCATTCTTCTGCCTTTTCTTCATCACCAGTGAAAGGTACACGATGCATATTTTTGCTTAGGATAGGAATACAATATCAATAACTGTCTTCCCATATCACATATAGTAAGCATTCTCATGAAAGATAATTCTTCCATTTGATTGATCATATTGACTAACAAAGGTCCTTGAACCTTGTCAATAAAAGGCATATGGAACATTGAAACATAAACTCCTGAAAAAAGTGATTAAAAAGTTGGTTGTAATTTCTTTTTGGTGGAATGATGTTGACCAGTACTGAGAAAATTTGTATTTGATATAGCAGGGATAATTTAAAGATCAAATTAATAACTCCTCTGCATGTAATCAATGATTTTTTATAAAATAATATGTTTACAGTCTGTGTCTTTATTTTCATCTTGAAGAGGCATCACAGCCACAGTATGTCCTGATCCCGTATGTGGAGTATGATAACATTCAGAGTAAGAAAAAATGAAGGAATCTTACTAATTTCCAGGGACTGATATTGAGACTGATATTTAATGTCTTCATTGCTGGCCTGTAAAATGGGATAAAGTGCAATACCATATTCAGACGGTATCAAACTGAGGGAAGCTGGCGGAAATTTTATAAATATTAACAAAGCTGCATGCAACATCCTGCAAATGCTGGGGACGTACTGGCTAGCAACCAGTTTACCAAAAAGGGTTTGAGATGTCCCAGTGACCAAGTAAAACCTTATTCAAGTGTGTCCTGGCAGACATGAAGAAAATAAGCTCTGTGAGAAAAAATGTAGCCAATAGGCCAGAGTCATTCTTCTTTATTTGGCACTAAGAATGCAGCATCCAAAGTATCATTCCCATTTTGGTCTCCCCAGTACTCAAGAAATATTGAAATAAAAGAATTAGTCAGTGAAGTCCCAGCAAGCTGTTTAGGGGTCTGGAACACAAGATATTCAAGGAAAAGGAAGGAAAGACTAAGGGACCTGATTTTAAGGGACCTGACCTGATGTCAGTATGGAAAAAGAGAAAATGAAAGGAAGATGGTTTCAAATATTCAGGAACAAAATACAGGAAAGCCAGAGCCGAATTCTTCTCAGAGGTGCACCATAAAGATATTACAGGCTATAAACATGGGCTACAACAAGGTAAATTATTAATAGATTTTAGGAAAAAAATTGACACTATAAGTAATCAAAGACTGCAATACATTGCGAAGACAGATCAGTGGTACTTCACTGTGAGCTAAATTTGAAATGAAATATAGATTAGAGGCCGTCCATGCTCTGAGTGGGAGGTTGATTCCTAGGAGTTGCATTAGCGGGCTCCATTATAGGCTTTTTCCTTGCCTTAGATGTTCTGTTTCAAAGAAAATCTTGGTTTTACATATATATATATTGCTATTGCAGAGACTTAAACCATTGGACTCAAGATAAAATTTTATTTATATCTTTAATGTTTTGCACAATGAGATATAAAAGACCAAACAAAAACCCTTCTTACCTATTCTTGCTAGGCTGATCTTTCTTTGTGGATATTCTACTGCTACTTACAGCTTTCTGGATACAATTATCCACTATAATCAACAGGAAACAGTATGGAAGGTATTTGTTCTGGAAACACTTTTATTTTACCTTCATCTTTGAATTTTCATGGCAGAATAAAAGAATTAAGAGAGATGAAGTCTCACTCTTTTCCCAATTCCAACATTCTTTTTCCGGGAGTCTTCTACTTTTATGTTACAACACCTTTGTGATGACAAGATCTAAACCCATTGCATTGAATAAATCTTCCCCATGTTCTTTCTATAACCTCTGAATTTTTGAATGTCATTGAAACCTGTGAAAGTCAAAAATACACATTTTATTCTCTGAAGATTTTAACTGATGGGGAAAATAAAAGCAAAGGGCTCCACTTCTCTAAGTGCATTTAAATAGTAATTTTTTTTATTTACACCTTTTCTCTTAATTTAGCATTAGGCTAGAAAATAGTTCAATGCATAGAAATCAGAGAAAGTGACATTGACACATAGTCAAACATCAAGAAATTTTTGCTTATGTATTCATTTGCATTTTGAGAGTACTTCCATATATTCTGTTTTCAAAAGACATCCATTTTCTTATCAAAGCTTGAAGTATGAATCCTAAATCCAGAATTTTAGTGTTATGCAATTGTTATTCAATTTTTTGTGGGTTTTTGTTTGGTTGTTCTTTATTTCTTGTTTGCTTAGTTTTGGGTTTGTGTGAGGATGCTTTTTTTTTTGAATCATAGAATGCGCTAGGCTGGAAGGGATATTAGGAATCATCCAGTTCTAACCACCCTACAGCGAGCAGGGACAGCTTTCCCTAGGCCAGTTTTCTCAAAGACCCACCCAACCCTGCCAATATTTTATGGAGGATAAAGAGGTGATACAGACACGTACCAGGAATTTATGCTTAAGAAAATGGTGAAGAAGAAGAAGAAGAAGAAGAAGAAGAAGAAGAAGAAGAAGAAGAAGATGAAGATGAAGATGAAGATCACTCTCCTGTGTTTTGAGGAAAAGAGGAGTGCATGCTATGAACTTAAGTGGGAAATCAAGACCCAAGTGAAAGCACAGCATAGTGGTCTCTGATATGCTCTGGCCTGAATACTGTTGGTCATAGGCTTTGCTATGAAACAGAGTCAGTACACAGATGGGCTACCTGCAAGCTCCTCTTTAATCATGGAATTCTGGGTGCTCTGTGATCTGTTTGTGTGGTTTCACAGACCATCAGCATTGCATGAATTGACCACAGTCTGAGAATAAATCTTTTATTTTCTATTTCTCCTGCTAGGATTTTCTATCTTGCAACTTGGTGAAAACGTGAATTTCTGCAACAGAAAAACGGAAAAAAGCAACAGGACAACTAACTACCCTTCCTGTCTATTAACAAAAAAAAAAGTGAGACAATGTAATTTACTTCATAATTCACACAATTTTTCAAAACCTTTTTAGACTTTAAGCAGGGATTAACAGTAAAACTCCTTCCTCCTGTAAAATACTCACAATGATCATTACTTTCTGCCTACCCAAATTTCCTATTCACTTTCAAATGTATGAGTCACTGTTGAGCTGAGAATGTATTTTATTTTGAGTGCTGGTATTCCATCAGAATGTTATCAACAAAACTGCATCCTTCACTCTCTGCCTTATATTTTCTGTGCACTATTTTTGTGCCCTGGTGAGTAATGGGTAGTATGGTGCAGGATGGAGCATAGTTTATGCTGTATTGAACAATGTTTGTGTTTCACTCCAGAAATGTAAGTTTTTCATCAGTGAAAATAAGAAGTTCTGAAACCTGAAAGCATCTAAAAGTAGCTATTTGCTTTAGAGGGACAGGAACATAACATTTAAAATGGGTATACTTCAAAAAAGCATAAGTGTACACAGTGCAGAAAGGTATAAAAGGAATATGTATGGTGGCTTTGTCACTTTAATTAAAAACTGTTCTGGTAACTTGTATGAAAGTGCTTATGACAAAAATGGCTGAGTAGATACAAAGTCTATGGAGACTGTTACTAGGCTTTTCATCTTTATAGGTATTGGGAATTCAAAAATATGCCTTAAAAAAACAAACAAAATGCTTAGCGCTTTGTACTTTGTTGCAATTCTGCAACAGAAAACAGAAAAAAGTGTTGCACCTGGTATGACTCAGAATATTTGTATGAAAAGAAAATCTACAAAGTGAATATGAAACAATGTTTTAATTTTAAATGAAGACATGATTCTGATCTTCATAGACTTTTTTTCATCTTTTATGATGGAGACATAACTGCGTCAAAACCAACCAACCAAAAAAAACCTCAAAATCCAAGCAAAACACAACAAAGAAAAACAATATCCATTTTAAAGTTGAAGAGGTTTTGAGCTGCATGCAGAGATTCCTTTCTATCAGTGTCTTAGTAAGCCACAGTCAGAGACAAGCAAAAGTCTGCATACTCCTAAGCTGCTGCCATCTCTATCAGTGCATCTTACATTTCATTCTCTTGATGTGTCGCGGACAGTAATGCAGTCATGTGTGTCAGTCATGTGTGTCTGTCATGTGTGATGCATCAGGTACCCTGTCCCAGAAATGATGGGCAGAGCTGCTGACACTGGGGAGCAGCAGCAGGAATATAACATCCAGCGACCTCCCTTTGAGGCTCAGATTGAATGATACAAAAGCCCACTTGCCTAACCTACCAAACCATTAGTGACTGAGAGATCATCAGCTGGGAAACTCCTGCTCCTGTCCCTGCTTGCCTCTTGCAGGCAGTGTCAATTACTGTGAAACTCATGGGTTGCAGCAGGTCAAGTGCACAGGAGAAAGGGGGCAAGAGGACATGAATGTACATGGCAATTCACTTCCACAGAGGTAGGGATGTGACAGACAACCAGGCTTTACTCCTGGCATGATTATGATACATTTTTTTAATAAAACAAGAGTTCAGAAATTTGATACCTGAAGATTTTGTTATGTCTGGTTTGATTCTGGCTTTCCTGTTCTTTTTCAGCTGATACTAGATAAGCAACCAGTTTTTCTGTATATATTTTTATCTTGTGGAAGCTTATGAAAAGAACAGAAGCAGCTACATTACTTTCTTACTTAAGGACATGATTAGAAAGGATGGTATCTATGATTTTGTACATTCTCTTACTCTAGTGACCATGTGTTATTAACACACTTGAATGCTTTTGTTCACAATGTTCCATACTGATTTTGTGGGATAGTGGGTGATGTGAGTTCTATTCATATATAATAGACATATTTTTATCTGTTTTAGAGGAGATATGCAAACTTTATTTTTGCCTTGAAAGCCTAGTTTGATTATTTTCAGAAGTACAAAATAAGTCACTCAAGCAGAAAATATGAATATGTTCTTTTTTGTCTGATGAAGAAGCAAACGATAACTAAGATGAACATCTAAAGTATGTATATTTTAAAGATTCTATTTATTTATTTTTTGAGAAATCTGTTTTAAATAGTTTTGGAACTCATTTTCCTCTACTTTCCACCCTTTTTTCTCATAAAATAGGTAATATAGAGGACTGTTTAAATCACTTTTCCTCCCTTCCACCCTCCCTTATATGTCATTGAGATTTTATACGTAAGACAATAAAAAGACAAGTACTCAGGCACTGGTGTTGATGAATGACAGTGGCTTAAGGCCTAGTTCCACCTCTTCACACATTTTAACAAAGTATTTATTCACATAAGCAATGAGTGTTATCAGAAAGAAGGCAGATTCTGGCAGTCTTCACTGCTTTCAAGACATGAAGCTCACTCTTTCTGAAAAGCAAAATATCACTAGTCAACTTAATTAACAGTGTAAAAACAGCTTCATTTAAATTATTCATTGGGAAAAACCTGAAAAGGTAGAGGACCAGAAAGGGTTGTCTGATACTTATGACAGTGACATTAATGTTAAAATTCTTCTCATTTGGGAGTATTTCTATTTAGCATTCCTTGGGAGCCACATGTGACATCCCCTGATGATCTCGTACATCTACCAAAAAATGTAAATACCCAAATTGTTATAATAGTCATAGGAAGAAAATAGTAAAATTAACAAGAGTAGAACATATACAAGAAAATTAATTTTTTTAAAAAAATATTTACCCTCTCTTTTAAGATATTGACAAATACTTGCCTTCTATTGTCCTCAAGCCTTATGAGCACCTAGGCATGGAGGTGTTCATCTGTGATAGCCCATATAAGTGCAAAATTTCATTTAACTCCGTACATCACAGTGTGTCAGACTCAGGCCCTATTTGACATTAACTATGTAGCAAGGGGATTAAAAACAGAGAACATGCTCTTGTGGATATACTCCCTCCTTTCTAAGCAGTGAGTTTTAAATATCTGGTACCATTCCGAGAGCGTACATTTATCCTAAGTACTTCAGAGCTCAAAATGGACAGTTTGTTCTAAATCAAAATCTCTTGTAGGTTGCTGTTAAGATTATTCTTCTTTTTTCCTCACTTTCCCAACCCTAAGTTACATCAATATCTATTAAAAAGTTTGGATGCATAAATTATTTAAAAGTGGTAGTTAGTTGTTACTGGCAAATTGATTCATTCAGAGAGTGACATGAGATTAGTATTTTCCCACTAGCAAAAAAAAAAAAAAAGGAAATTTTAAATGCCGGACTCACTTACCTGAATTAAGAATCAGTCAACTCTAACAACCAGGGTTGAGAAATAGACACATCTGATGGGATGAAATCACCTTTTGGAGCAGACTGTATCTCCTATTATGAGAGTAGAAACTTTACAAGATAGTTAATAGGAAAATACTCAAAAACTAGGCACCTTTAGTTTGACGTATAAATTCAGATAAAACTTTTCAATTCACTACCAACTACATAGTGAGCATAGATATTGACCTGAGGTTACTTTAAATTACCTGTTAAACCCAGCATCTCTCACTACCTCTTCTTCTACTGTCCCCAGATTAAATGTGTATTGATAATAAAAATCAGTGCTTATCCAGAATAAGGAAGTTCAGAGCTTCCATTCAAAATATGTTTCTGGCTTTTTTTGTTGTTGTTGTTGTTTGTTTGTTTGTTTGATTGATTGATTTTTTGTTGGGTGGGTTTTTTTGTTTGTTTGTTTTGGTTTGGTTTGGTTTTGGTTTTTTTGGGGTTTTTTTTGTTTGTTTTTTTTTTTTTAATTTTTTATTTTTTTAATATTTGGCCATGGAAAGTTTTTGTTTTGGGTTTTGTTTTGGTTTTTTGATGTTGCTTTTTTTAATGTGTGTAGGTCTAGTCTCCTCTAAAAGCTGTTACAATTTGTCTCTTTTTTTTTTTTTTTTTTTTTTTTTTTTTTTTTTTTTTTTTTTTTTTTTTTTTTTTTTTTTTTTTTTTTTTTCCCCATTGGCTGTTTTTCTCAGTTTCATGTTGTTTTCCTTCTTGTAGCATCCTTGCTTTCTTTTCCCTGGGCACCCTTCCCTTTCCTCCTCCAGGGTTACCATAGAAATATACAATCATAAATTTCAGCAGAGAAACTCAGACTGAAGTAATAAACTGAAATGTTGGAAAGAACTACTTTGCATAAGTCACAAACCAAATTAGATACATTTAGATAATTATTAATTATGTGATAGTTTTATGGAATTTGGGTATGTCTGTGGAGATTGCTTTTACTGTTTTGTTTTTAGTTTTTAGTCCACTATCTGCATTAATAGCTTTGGCAATAAATACATTGATTTGAATTGTATCAGCTTGGCAAGCCCCTTATCTTCTGCCTATGGTATTCATTTAGACAGCTATGAAAATAAAACTTGGCACTTTCCAAAACAAGACTACAAACAAAGCTAAATATACTATGCACAATATCATATATATATATGTATGTACATACATATGCATACACACACATACACACACATGTGACAAACATCAAACAAAAAAGCCCAAATGAAAAACCTAAAAAGCTGACAAGCAGTAATGAAATCCTGTTTACTGGTAGATGTGAGGTCATTGCGAACATAATTATATCATTATATATATTGATAGTTAAACTGTTTATACCAAAGCCATTTACAAATCTGGCTTGATTCTTCATATGTAGCATAGTGAACCAAACTCAGTTTATGTAAAGTGTATTTCATGCACTACAATACTACAAAAACATTCTGAAGTGGCAATTTTCACCCCTGTAGTTATAGATTGTTCAATTTTAGAGTTCATTCTTCAATTGTTATGGTATCCCACTGGTCACCAATTGTTTTACTTCTAGATTAGCTTTTTGGAACAAGTGAAATAATTACATTATTTATATGGCCCTTCAAATAGCACTGAATAAAACATTATTTTATTAATAATATATATGCATATATTAATTCTAGGCAGAAAAATAAGACAATTTTTTTCTGTCCGATTCAAAATATTTAATGGAAAAAATCATGTAATTATTTATACAGAAAAGGAAATACAGTCCTAAAAGATATGTCTTGGCAGCCAAAATCAGGCAGATGAAGCTGTTAAAGCATTAAAGTGTTAGTCTCTTCTGCTGTCCATTAATGCAGCAATGGTTGATACCACAAGTCATCACCTGCTGACTTATCACAGCATTCAGTCCTGTATATTAAGCTAAATGAAAACTAGATGTTGATTTTAATCTTCTGCCACAAGCCTGTCAGAGTCCTAAGTATCTTTTACTGCATTATAAGCCTATTGCTTTTTTGCCCTATCTTCAGTGAACACAGGGAGTAATTTATTTATTTCTGTTATGCCACTTCTTCTAATGTATTTATAAGCTAAGAAAGATGCAGGGTTTTAAGCAGTAGATTTGTCTGACTGCCCTCAAGGAACTGTGTGCCAATACATAACACTAAGCTGGGATGAAGAAAATGTGAGATTAAGTCAAGCCATAGGGCCGGTGAGCCTTCCAGAAACATTGGGTGTGGAGTTCTCTGTCAGTGATGAAGGGGAGGTTTCATGTCTCAAGTACTTCGCAGAGTTCACTGTAAGGCAGATGAGACAGGTAGATGACTTTATTTTATGTGAAAATCTGTGTGTTTAGGCAATTTTGGCCTAACTGGTGGAGTTTTCCTCATAGAAATATCATGAGCTCTTTTAATTGAATCATGCAATCACAGAATATGCTGAGTCAGAAGGTACCCATCAGGATCACGAAGTCCTGGTCCTGACCCTGCCTGCACAGGACATCCCAAGATTCACACCAGGTGCCTCAGAGCATTGTCCAAATGCTCCTTGAGCTCTGTCAGGCTGGTGCTGTGACCATTTCCCTGGAGAGCCTCTTCCAGAGCCCAAACACCCTCTGGATGAAGAACCTTTTCCTGATACCCAACCTGAACCTCCACTGACTCAGCTTCTTGCTGTTTCTTTGAGTCCTGTCACTAATGACGAGTGAAGAGATCTGCACCTGTCCCTCTGTCTCACCTCCTGAGGATGCTGAAGACAACGAGGTCTCCCCTCAGTGTCCTCTTCTCCAGTCTGAACACACCAAGTGTCCTCAGTTGCTCCTCATAGGGCTTCCCCTCCAGACCCTTCAGTATCTTCCTGGCCCTCTTTTGAAAACTCTCTAATTGCTTAATGTCAAAAATGACAAACTGTGTGATTTGATTTAGGGATACAGCACTCTTTGAATGAGTCATCCTGGTGCCAGATGTTTGAATGCTCTGGAGATTCAGAGATACCTTTACTGAGTGCTTACATTTTATCCATCAAGGATACAGGAGATGCTGGAATATTTCTCTAAAGCACAGAAGTGTGCACTAAAAACAACTAGAAAGAGATAAGATAGAATAAGTGATGCAGCAATGTTTATTTAGCCATCATTCCACAGAAATATTCATTTAGCCATCATTCCTTAGGAATGAAACTGTTGAGACCAAAAAAAACAAAACAAAACAAAACAAAACAAACAAAAAACATAACAAAACAAAACAAACAAACAAACAACAAAAAAATTTATGACAGTATATCAGACAGATGAGTTGGTAAAGGTAAATCAGTATGAATGTCCATGTTATTGACCTGCCACACAGCTTCTCACTACCACTGTTGCAGCACAAGACCATACCATGGGAAGGTCTCTTTCACCATTAAATATATCTTTTGTCACCTTATATTAATTTCACTACATAGCCCTTGTCTAATTGCTAATGAGCATGTGTAGTTCACTCAGCTATCTCAGTTTTCTGCAGTATTAAGGAAAAGTTTGTTTCAAGAGCATGCAAGTTATTGAAAGGTGTTCACCTGAGACTATTGGCCTGTGTGATGTGTTGTTTACTTTCATTTCACAGGAGGCCTGTGCAAGCAGAAGCAATGAGTGGGCAGGGTCTGGGGATTCTTAAATTCAGAAAAATCCATCCTGTTTTGTTAACTGCACTGATATCAGTCATATCATTCTGCCTTTTTACTTATTGCTGTAAAGTAGGGATAGAACTAAACTTACTGTATTTTACTCACCTGCTGTTTTGTTCGCCATGCAGCCTGAGAGTATGGGTTTCAGTGATACAAAGTCTCATCGTAAATATGTGGAAGATATTGTTTGTGGCCTTTCTGTCTCTGAGATGTGTGTGACTGCAGGGAACACAGAAATTCAAAGCCTTAATCACAGGCAGATGAGTGGAAAATGTGGGAATCCAGCCTTCCATAGAGATGAAGGTTAAAACCCATCACAACCATTCATCTGGGAAGTCAAATACTAAGAAGATCATTGATATTAAAAGTTGTCTTACAATTGCTTCCCTAAACTAAGGAGGTGATGACATGGCTTTCCCACCACCAACCCCTTAACCTGTGAGCTGAAGTGGAAGACATATTCTGAGGATTTCAGCAAGACACCATCCCAGCTCATCATAACTACGTGCCTTCTTCAAGCAATGGGAGATGGGTTTGACCATGACAGCCCACATCAGTCACTGTGGACTTGTTGTCAAGACTGCAAGAGTTCTCTCAGCATGATGAGGGAGACCTGGTTCAGGATAAGTGACAGAGAAGGAAGTGAAAATATGCTGGACAGGACACCAGAAGCTGTTGAACATTACAAGTACCTGTGTAGGAAGCAAGCAAAAGTTAGAGTTGTGACAGGTGCCTGAATCTCACAGGTGGTTAAGTGGGAGGATGTGAAAAAATGCCAGACTTCACAGATAATTGGAGGGGAGTGTTGGGAACATTTGTGGGAGTACAGTGTTGTAAGGCAAACAGTTCTCAGGTAACCATCAGCAATACCATATAATGACAAGTTTGCTGAGGAAATGGGATGAGAAATAATGTATTTATTATCAAAACGACGACTAACAAAAAAAAAAAAAATTGGGTTCAGGTGGTTACCTGAAGGAAAACAGATAGAAAAATGGTGGAAAGTAAGGCCAAGAAGAGGAGATGGACTCTTAAGAATGGAACTGCAAAGATGGTGTATTGGGGCCCTACTGCAAGACCTGTTCTAGCTGGAGCAGGACACAAACCCAAACTCTCTAGTCTGACCTTGAAGCAGATTCACCCTGTGCCTGAGTCAGTGGGTTTGGGATGGGTGTGGGGCAGGTTATCTACCTCTTCAGTAAGGGAACATATGGGTAGGTGGATTAAGCATCCTAGTATCACTGTGTTGATGTGTATCAGGCCTCACAGCTTCAACAGCCACCCACCTTTTCATAATGGGAGTGGGGCTTTTTGCTCACATGACTTCAAAACCTGTCATCCCTTCATTTCAAGGCATCAGCATCACGCATCTTTTGTAAGCATTTGCTATTAGATCTCAGTTTGCTCTTTGGTCTGTGCCTTCCATTAACCCACATCATTCATTGGGATAGCCATGAGGTACTATGGGAACCCTCTGTAAACTGCAGTTTTTGTCTCAAAAGTTCTCTTAAGTGAAGTTGTTCAGTTTGCTCTCATGTCCTGTATTCTTAGCCCACTTGTAAGATATCAGCTTATCAGCTCTGTCTCCGCTCTAGCATGAATCATCATCACTTGGAGCAGCCTTTCAGGAGACTGCAAAAACTTGTGAAAGAGAACAATTTAATACAATGAGTCCCTGTACAGAACCCCAAACACTAACCAACTAAATCACAAAATACCCCAAAACAACAACAAAAATCCCAACAACAAGAAAAAAAAAACCATTAAAAAAAAAAAAGCTTCACAAAGACAGAGAAGAAAAAGGAAAAACCAAATGGTCAATAAACATAATATTATTTCACTTGGGCTTCAAGGTGTGCATGCAAGTTTATTCAGAAACGCTGAAACTGGAGTCTTATATTTTCAAGGAAATTGGATGGAAAAGCAAGTACACATGCAAGGTCAGTTTGAAATTGTCTCACTGATCACTGAAAACTCCGTGACAAATTTCACAGATTGTCATTTTACCATCTTCAGAGGCACCCTAGAATCCCACAAATTCTAAATTGGCCACCTCTACTTTTTTTTTTTTTTTTTTTTTTTTTTTTTTTNTTTCTTTTTTTTCTTTTTTTTTTTTTTAATGTGTATCAGTCTTCCAATAGAGTTTTTACTATATAGTCCACTAGGATTTAATAGCAGAATTACAGTGATTACTTGTTTCTGTATAAGCAAGTCATGCTCCAGAGCAATTAAAATTGTAATATTCCATATAAAGAAATTAAAGCACATTCTTCAAGATAACAGATTATTATACACTGTTCATTAAAATAACATGTTCTTGGTAGACTCCACACTGAAATTCAACCAAGAAAATCCAATCTTATTTCCTCAGAAAAAGACCGCTCACTTCAGATCAGATGGATTTTATCTGTTAAGAAAGATTAAAGATTCACATAGCAAAGAAAATTATACTGTGATAAGGGGGGTAATGTGTTAAATTGAACAATTATCCATGCAGACACTGAAAGACACCTTTCAGACCTACTGCAGTTTTAGTACAGTCCTGTTAGACCACCCTGCTGCTCACTCATCTGGACACTCCGTTGGCTTCTGAATTTGCCTTTTACTACTCTACACAGGTGTTCCTGTGATTCCTTTAGTCTGGGAGTTTCTCTGGCATATTCACAGCACATATGCTTTTGCTATTTTGCCACTGAAACACGATTATGTGAACCAGGTGGCCTCATCCCACAGAACAGGTACTGATGCCTATCTCACCCCTACATCTTTTAACTACATCATGTGTTGTGGGTACACCAGGTGAGGATGAGAAGTGAATAAGTAGAGATGGCTGTCAATGAGTTTTAGGTACCTTTTTCTGTTTTTCAGTTCAGCTAGTGAGGCTTATGGATCTATACAAAATCTAAGGTTTTATAACTCAAGATACATATTTTCCCTGTCTCAGCATGTTGCAAAAACTGTAACTTGAAGCTTCTAAGCCTGTGATTTCTCCTGCAGGTCATTTCTGTCGCTTAAGTTTCTGTCTTTCTCAGTCGTGTATTTTATTTTCTTCATTTCCTCAACAATGGTTGTATAGGCCTCCATGATACTATAAGTGCATTTTGCCTTTTACCCTTGTGCTTCCTATAGGGGTCTGTGATTTTAAGTTTTGTAGTAGCAATACAAGAAAGTGTTTGCTCTCCCTTTAATTCACTTGCACTTGTCCTCTACAATAAAACTTAAAAATCAAAGAAATCAGATGACATCTACCCTTCCCTATTCAGTAACAAATTCCCCACAAGTGTTCTCCAAGCCTCCTGTTCCAGATTTATTCAGCAATTAATATCCTTTCTCAAATACTTTTACTAATATAGTTTATAGATGGTTTTCCTTTGTTTCCTGGTGTAAAAATCATGCAGCTGGTATTAAAATACAGTAAAAACCTAGCTCTAAATGTGCAATACTTCTTCAGGGAGCAACAAGATTCAGCACAGATCTTTGTGGGAAGTCCAGTGCCCTCATAAAATTATAGTTGTAAGTCAAACAGGTCTGCCTTAAATGACTATAAATGTTTGCATACAGAAACTGAATTTAATTCCTGTCCTGTACTACCAGCAGAACCTTGAGAGTACTCCAGTTCACCTTAAGTAAAATACTGAGAAAGTGATTAATATTCCAAAACATAAACATCTAGCTATGGGAGGATAACCAGCAGCCTCCAACTGCTTTCATTTAAGATTCAGATCTCCAAGATACTCTCCAACATCACTTATCCCTGGTGTGCTTGCATGCTTTGGACAATGTTGGGCCACACTTAGTGCCTGGTAAGCTCATTTACAAATTACCTGTAATGGCTAATCATCAATGACTACACTGGGAGCTTAGAAAAACAGCTCACATGTATGAACTACAAATAGACTTTTAAAATAGGATAATTTAATTTTGAACTGAATCCCTAATGCAACTTGGACTGGTACAAACCCATGGAATTTGTAGTTTGTGTATAGACAAATTTCTTCATTTCATCTCAGGAACCAAAGCCAGTTTCTTTTTTAGCACAGACAGAAATAGCAGAAAAGTTCAGAAGTTGGTATGGTTTTTGGTTTGGAACTCACTACTTGCTCTTCAGGCTTGTTCTTTCTCACATCATCTTTAAGAAGTGCTCATTAAATGATGAAGGATGGACAACTAGAGAGAAAAGATGAACATCTAATCAACCCAGTGGAAAGAGAAAATGGAATCACATATTAAACTGAATTTTCTTTCCAATGTAGGGTGTTATTGTCCTTTTGTAAACATAATGTAGACAAAGCTAAGAAAATTACAGCAATCAACTGATTTTTTCCACTGTTCTGCTTCTGTGGAACGTTCATTGGACTACTTCTCAGGTGAGCATAAGAGAACACTTAGTTTTGGGTCAGTGCTTTCATTTAGTATTGTTTTATTCAATGAACATTTTATCTGGTAAGCTACAAAGTTCATAATTTAATTTTTAACAAGGACTTTTTAAGTGGAGACAAAAATTGCACACTTGTTTTTTGCTAGTATACACCAAAAGGCACTGTCAGACAACTCAATGTTAAATCACAGTTAAGAAAATAAAGATGGAAAAAATCAAATGTTTGGAGAGGATGAGGAGAAAAGAGATGTGTTTCACTGAAGATTTCATCATACTAAAAAAGCTTTTACAGCTTTTTTATTATCATGGCAGTGTTACAAATTTTAGAGCTTTCAAAACATCACTCAAATGGCTAATATCTCCACAAAAGGCAATCTGAAATGGAGTGAATTCCTGTTATGTTTATTGGGAAGTTTCAAAAGTAAAAATAAGACATTTTTAATAATTAATACATAAAAATGCATTTATATTCCTTTTGGCTGAGAAATATACAAAATAAGGTTTAACAAAAGCCTGTTTCCTCTCATAACTAAAAAAACCTATTGAATTTAATGCTCAGACTGCAATAGATTTAGTTATTTATATTTTTCTTTGCCAGAGGAATAACAGATGTGTAGAGACATTAAAAAATACACTATTTTTCTGCTAAAGATAAACTTTTAACTCTTTACTCACAAATCCAGACATTCATATCAGCGGGATAGATAAAGGGGATATAATGCTCTAAGGAAACTGAGTTTTATCATTAACCTGTCAGCATTAGGTTACAGGAGTCCAGCCTTTAGGGAAGTCATGTGTAATTTTTTTGGACTTTTTTCTTTCACTGAAGATTTCATCTACATCTTTTGCATCTACATCCCCCAGAAGGGATGAGAAAATTGTTACCTCGTGCATACAACTACAAGCTTCTATTCCGAGTTCACCTCCAGGGATGAGGAAATCATTTGCTTTCTACAGTATCACTTAGCAGGTGCTAACAAGGGCACCTATTAAAAAA
>WEIU01019535.1:48698-62982 GCA_013389925.1 Aegithalos caudatus | reverse complement strand
CCTATAGCTTGTCCAACACTGAATATAGGTCATAAACTGCTTATTTGGGGTACTGTTTAAGGATGCCTCCTCTAATATAACACAAAGATTCTCTTTTTTTTCTGTTTCCAAAATCTTCATCTCAAAACTGTGAAATCTCCTTTTTCCTTAGGAGCAAGAAAACTTCATGTCACTTATTACTAACACTTTACATCACGCCCCCAACAGCATCTATATGTTACAGGAAAAGAATTGTCCATTCTCCATAATTACTGGAAATTTCCAGCCACTTTAGGCCACTCCTCCTCCTCCTTTGCCCCAGATAGTCTTTCCACTCTCTCTTCACTGACTTAACTTCATGCTATGTCTCTTCATGGTTCGATCACTTTGCCGTGTCTTCACTCCGGGGAAGGACCAGTGCTTTGGAAATTCATTTGTTGGAGCGAGAGTTAAACGTGCCCAGGCCTGCAGTGGTCAGGAAGTCCCTACCGCCAGAGCTGCCAAGATCTCCGAGCCATGCCACTGGAGGGTTGCTGGATACTTTTTCACCCTTCTGTCTCATGGCTTGGGCGGCTCAGAGCTGCTTCCTCATAGCATGGGCCGCTCGCTTGTGGGGGCAGCAGCTCCATGAGGCCCGAGGGAGGAGGTGGGAGGAGGGAAATTCCCCCCAGCCCAGGCTGATGACAGTGGAAGCTGCTGCCAGGGCTTTTCCTCCCCTCTCCGGCTGCTTGCCATGATCAGACCCAGGCATAGCCGGGCCGCTCTCCCATGGAGGGAAGGGTGCAGCAGTGGCTCCTGGAAGTCCGGCTGGGCCCAGTCCTGCCGCCCCAGGGCAGTGGGGCTTGGCCTTGCCCGGCCCGTGAGGCAGCCACTGCATGGTGTGACCTGGTGAATCCCTGGGACAGAAAGAGGGTGGATCCAACCCATTCACAGCTTAAATGCTATTTCCCAAAGAGTAGCTCCCCTGTTTTTTCAGTAGTCAACCACCTGCTAATAGTAACGAACTGGCCTCTGATAGGTGTTTGTCTTTTCTAAAGAGTTTAAGGTCCTGGCATGGTCATGTTCCAATTTTTTTTTTAAACTAAAAACTAAACCATGTTAACCCATTACAGTCCACTAATCTGTGGTTCATGGACTATTATTTTGGTGCTGCTTTGTGAGTATTAAAAAGACAAGTCAAACAGCAGAGTAAGAACAATTGGTTTGTTCACAGTGTGTTACTTTCAGATGCTCTTGAGCAGAATCTAGGGACCAAAGTTTGCTGGCACATTATCTCTGATTTTGCCAGTAGAGAAATTCTCTACTGTGAGGATGGTGAGACAATGGCAGGGGCTGCCCAGAGAAGCTGTGGTACCCAATCCTTGGACATGTTCAAGGCCAGGGGCTCTGAGCAGCCTGGTCTAGTGAAAGGTGTCCCTACCCATGGCAGGGGGGGTTGGAACTAGATGATCTTTGAGATCTTTTCCAAGCCAAGCCATGCAACATTCTTATGATTCTGTAATTCAAGTAACTGGTCTGTGTATTGTACAAAGCCATAAAATGGAGTGGATGGGTTGTCTTATCAGTTAGCCATCTGATACTTGATGATTGTGCAGGACAAAAATATTCTTTAATATAATCTCGTCTTGTTCTCTTTTAGATACATACTGAGCACATTTTGAAACATCTTCTTAATAGACTCAATTTAATTAGCCTCCTATTGGCCTAATTTTTCTTTTCCCATTTAAATACTGTATTATAAGCACATTTGTAAATCACACTGTTCTCAGGCCCAAACATTTCATTCAATGAATGATTGCTTATATACTGTAACAATTACCCAGCAAATTAATGTTTTTGAATAAAGATGGCACTTAGTGATGGTTTAGCTCTCTAAATTCCTGCACTTATACTCCAGTTAAACAGGATCTGTCACTGCATGGTACTAATAACAAATTAACTCCCACGCCATGGAGAAATAACAACCTATCAATGTTATTCTCCCCCTATAAATTACTTGAAAACAAATTATCTTCTTGGGCAGATTGTTATATAAGGGTTATTTTGTTAAGATCTTGAGGAAGAAAGAACGTATAAAGAAAAAGGAAATTATAATACTCAACCTAACAGTAAGGCATTGTCACTTTCTGAGGCAAAGAGACATAAGTTCAGAGCTGCATTTTTCTTCAAACTCTTCCAAATGTGCATTTCATTCATGCTTGCACAATTACATCAGAATTGGATTATGTGAAGTAATTCTGTTGGGCCAAAACAGGATTAGCAGGGTGAGCATATAACCTTCTGTAAGTCTGATTTACTTAGGGAACTCTATATTTTCCACAAGGGTAGTCATGGGAAATTTATCATCATAGTAAATCCTGTAAGAACTACACTTGGTAATGTTCCCTTACTCCAGGGCAGATGGTGAGGCAAGCTTTTGAGAAACATCACACACATCAGAAAAAGGTGGCTAAAGAAGGAATAAATTTTTGTTGTTTAAAACCAGCTGGAAATTAAGCTCCAAGCAGACACTTCCCTTCCCCTCTCCCCCTCCAGTGAAAAAGAGACAAAAAGGCAAAGATTATGGGTTGAGGCAACAATTCATTGGAAAAAAGAGCAATGAGATAAGGAAAACAAACAGTAACAGCAACAATACTAATGACAACAATGTTGAAAGAGAGTGATTACATTAAAAAAAAAAAAAATGTTCACAGAGGTCCAACTGACCCAACTTCCCATGGCCAGTAACACACAGCTTCCCAAGACAAAGGAGAAAATGGCAGGCACTGCCCTAGTTGGCATTTTTTCCTTGAGCCTGAGTCATGAAAATCAATGGCAGACAAATCCTCCCAAGCTGGACCATCCATGCAACCTCACCCCATCACTCCTCTACTGCTTTTCTCTCCTGTAAAAAGGAGGAAAAATAGCCGTGGTTCTGCTGCACATTCCTTTATAATTCCACCTGAAGCCATACTCCCAGGGATGATGTCCCTGGTACAGAATAACAACCTAAATGCACCCATATGGCTGCAGGCTCCACCTCCATCAAGAAAACTGAAAAAATTACCTCTGTCCAAGCAGAAACTAGGATATATCTTTGCATTTTTTTCACTCTTAAAAGGGGAAATGCTCAGATAAATAATGCAGAATTTTACAGCTGGACAATTAGGATCCAACTTCCAAAGCATCTGAAATCTGCATTTTTCTAAATTCAGACTAGCGGGTTTGGTTAAAGGTTGTTAAGATCCATAGTAAACTTTGCAACCCCACAACATTTCAATGAAACAGAGTACAATTTTCTGTATTAGATACTTCTTTTTAATACACTGTGAAATTATTCAGCTGGCTTAAGAATTCTATGGTTCTTATTGATTGGTTTTATTATTAATTTTTTACAGAGCTGTTTTTCTTTAGAGACGTTGCATGCTAACACTTGGGTTATTTAACACTTTATGGACCTGATCCAAAAATTGGATGATAATAGACATCATTCTGAAAATAATTAAAGTAAAAGGGGGAAAGGAAATAATCTTTGGGAAAATCAGTCTTCACACATGCTTCTGTCACATTTTTTTTTAACACGTTGTTCATATTAGGTGTTAGTAAGATGACAGCTACAATTAAAAGTGGGAATGAGAAATTTAGCATTAGAGATGACCCCAAACTAAAAAAAAAAAAAAAAAAAAAAAAAAAAAAAAAAAAAAAAAAAAAAGGAAATATTTGTCTGCCTTGTTCTATACATGAGCGCCTTATGCTCTGAACTATGCAATGCAGAATAGAGGCTATAGAGGCTTCGAAGACAGACATCATATTATTAATTAATGTGCTTATTTCATCACCATTTGATAGGATATAGGACAATACAGAATTTGGCCTCTTTGTTCTATGGAATGCAGATAATGCTTAAAATGCTGAGAACACCGTAACAGTTTTTATGGTAACAGTTTAGAATTGCATATTACTGGATTAAATACATAAATTGCCATGCTTTTATATAGTGCTTATAAAGTTATAAAATTAGGATTACATATCCTTCTTTTTGCAGTCCAGTAATATGTAGTTACAAGTGATTTCCATGCTACAATACATGTTTATACAAATAGTAGTGGAAACTATTTCAGTAAAATTTCTTAACTAGGCCACCCAGGGAAGACAGCTTAATTATAACTCTTAGTTTCACCAATCAACATTTTTAATTAACTTTAAGATCTCTGTGCCTAATTTATGTGGTGCAAATTAAAGCATTTGTTAAAAGATTTTTTGTTCACTGTGTTTATACATTTGTGTTTGTTTGTATGCTTGTGTCACCTGTGTTCCATAATAGCATGTGTCATTTAATCTCAAAAGTGCAAGCAAATCAAGCAAAAACCAAACAAAGGAAACAAAATAACTTACTTGGAAAAGTGCATATTAAAGACATAGTAATGAAATTCAATTAGCAAAAACCCCAACAAACCCACATCCAAAAATACCACAAATAAACAAAGAAAACAAAGGCTCCTTGATACATTAAATGGTTGTGATGCACTCAGTGCAATTCTACGGAAAACACATTGCAAGTTCAATCCTCTCCTGATACTAGGGAATTAGATTGATTTTTGTTTCTTGAGTTTCTGATATTGGAATTTTAAAGGAACTGATCAGAGCATGGATCTTTACCCCTGTCAAGGCACAATTTCTGGGAAAGGTTCCCAGTGTCATCTTGACAGAAAAGGCACAGCAATTTGGTTTTGTTGCAGACACTATAACAATGATGTATTATATGTACAGTATGTACAGTATTAAAACTGGTGTCACATGATGTTCAAACCATTAACTATCTTAACAATAAAAAAACTATATAGCCAAATTATGTACCTACTTTCCATGACAATCTTGAAACTCTGTTTTAAGGGTTTGTGTATTGGCATGAAAATCATAATCCAGCTGTATTAGCACCTAAAGTTAGATTAACTAGTCTCCAGAGCATGAAAAAAAAAAAAAATTGTTTTGAGCCATTCACAAATTGTTTAAAAGAACAGTACATCAACTTTATTAATAAGTTCAGTATAGCAGTCAGTATAGGTAGCAATACAATCTTACTTTTCTATTCCCAGATAACAAGAAAACTTAATGAAAACACATTAGTATGTGGTGTTAAATCTATTCATTTGCTGTCCTGCTCTAAGATGGCTCATAATCACATTACAATGATCTATTTATTCACATCTCTATTCATTTAAATTTTCCTACCATGTTACAAGAGATAAAAGAGGTAACAAATAACAAGAAGTTTCACTGTGTATAAAAGATTACTCTTGCATTATCCATGAAGAGCATGATTTTCAAAATTCTGTGGTTGTTATCCTACCATTTTTTGTTTCTACATTTCAATTTAAGTAAGGATTTCTTTTAAGAAGTAAAAAACAACTCTGGCTTCTGGTAAGGGGTAATTTTGTAATTATTCAGTTCTACAGACTTTTTCACACAATCTGTCAGGACAGACTTCACCTGTGGTTTGAGATGTGTATAAAAAAGTAGGTGTAATACACAGATGTTATTGGATGACCAAGGATAGCCTTAGAGTTCCAAGGTGAATATAAAGGTGCACAGTCTGAGTTCACTGGGGGCTGAGTTCTGCAAGTGAATTACAGTGGTTATAAGCCCCCAGCATTGCTAAGGCATGGGCATTATAATGGATGTAGTTGATGGATGTAGTTCCTTGCAGAGGTAATTATTGGATTAGAATCTAGAAGCACAGGAAAGAGCTGTTTTTCTATATGATACTGGGGAATTGAATTCTGCTCCAGTGCTCTCCTTCTGCTAACAACTGTAGCAGGGAAGCAACTGAACACTGTAGCAATTGGTCATGAATAATACCGAACTGCTGCTTTTCACGGGTAAAATAATTTGTTAACATATGCAAAACACACAGTTACTCTCATAGGTAGCTTCTTCTATGGTCAGAAACACTTTATGAGAAGCTGTTAATGGAAATTTTAAGATTTTGTTATAAGCTAACTATTGATCAGTTAAAGAACAAAGTAATGCTGTTCTTCTGAGCAGCACAAACATCATCAGTAACTGGCAAACCAAGAGTTTCTAGTATTAAATATTAAACAGACTGTCCCTATATATTTGACAAGGTCCAGTTCTCCTCTAACCATCTGATTTTAAGTGTCTCTTTTATTACTGACAATTTATTGGGGGAATTTTATTGTCTTTTCATCTAAGTACGAAAATAGAAGTATTCTAGATTAAGTAGGTAAAAATTAGGCAGAAAGCAAATGGTCTGTATCTATGAAGCTTGTGGGGAATCCAGTGGTCCTATGATATGTGTTCAAAACTTCAGCCTAAGATAGAAAAGGTTTAGTGTTCTGATTTGGGAAACAGAAAATTAATTGCTCAAAAAGCAATAATAAGCATTAATGGCCATGATTATTTATCACAAGGGATCTTCATTTGTAGATTTCTGCATGAAGAGATTGGATTCATGGATGGCTCATGTTCCCACTATCATTTAAAACATAACCAGTTTAGATATACTTCTCTGTATTGGTATTGTCTAGAAATAGTTGTGGGGTACAATCTTCCTGAAATCTTGGCTTTTCAGAATTTCATGTTTTGAACTCACTGGTTCTGAAAGTTAGCCTTGGACTTAGAATACATACTTTGAAAAGGCAGAAGCTAAAATAAGATGGAGAAAAACTCCATGAAAAAGCTAGGCAGGCTCCACATGTCTCACACTGCACTCTGTAGACTCAGAATCAAGGTTTTCTTACCAGTACTTGCTTTATCCTTAGATTTTTTCATGTCAAAATGTAATTACATGCATGGGTTACACACATGCGTCATGTGTAATTTCTTTTTCATGTCATATGCATTCAAAATCTTCATCCTTTTTACTATTCTGCTCATTTCTAATGGGAAAAAAAAAAAGTATAACATTTCAGCTATATTTTTAATTCTGGGTGAAAGGAGTAGTCAACAGCAAGGCTTTAGAACTCTGCAGAAGGAGATCAAAAGCTCTTTAAAGAGTATCATGTAAGAGAGAATTTACTCCGAAGGCAAGATAGTACTCTAAATTTCATGAGGGTTTGGCTGAGTTGTCAATCAGACATGGCAATAGTTTAGAAATTAGCTACTCCCTAAAGGGGAAACTAGTTAAAAATCCAAAGATACAGAAATGTTTAGGGAAAAAATCTGTCTTGAGAGAGTGAGAGTATCAGCAGTAACAGGGAAAGCAGAGAAGTCATACAGGCTCTCCGGTTATCTGGGAGTAGAGAAGCAGAACTTCCCCACAAGTGATGGAGAGCCAGGAGCTGTTAGTGACCCCGGCATGGGCAGTGTCCCCACTGACGTGGCAAAGTCATACAGCAGCAAAGGAGGGCTTGTGTGGCAATATATTGCTCTGGTTGTCCTTTAATTATCTAACAAAGGGAGTTGGAGCCTGGATAGACCAAGGAAGCCCACTAAGTGCAGCAGTAGACAGGACCAGAGATGAAGATAACTAGAGCATGGTTGAAGACAGGTCTGCCAAAGCCTATACTGAAATGGAAGCCCTGATCCCACGAGCAAGGGACTCAGTGACCAGGGCAATTAAGTCCTGTTAGTGCCCTCAGTGTCCCTACAGCAGCAGCTGTAGTATTCCCATGGCAAGGGAATGTATTCAGAATAATTTTTTTTTTTCTGTAGTTTTCTTTGAGAGGTTCCTTTTATTTTTGCAATTAAGACAATTTCAATGAATTGAGGAGAATCATGAAGAGCATGTATCATGACATTCTAGAAACTCTTCATAGATTCCTGTACTTTGTCATAGACTTCCAGCTCTGCCCTATCTAGATCTTCAGTAGAAGTGTTACTGCCGTGGCACTCAAACCATATCACAGAATCAAAGAATCACAGAATGGCTGAGGTTGGAAGAGGACTTTGGAGATCATCTTGTCCTCTCCTTCACACCCTACCATAAGACATTTATAAATATTAGGCTCTCTTAGTCCATTCCCTTAGCTTTCCTCATAGGAGAGATGTCTCCAGCTCTGGAGTCCCCAGTACAGACCTTTTGAAGCAGGTCCAGACTCCTCTGGACATCAAAAATGATCAGAGGAATGGAAACTCCTGTATGAGCAAAGGCTGACAGAGTATGGATTACTCTGCCTGGAGAAGAGAAGGTTCCAGGAAGACCTTATTGAGGGTTTTTTTTATATTTAAAGGGTGCATATAAGAAGATGGAGACAGACTATTTAGCAGGGTCTGTAGTGATTGGACAATGCATAAGAGTTTGGACAAGGGATAAAGGAGTGTTGATTCAGACTAAACATAACAAAACAAGTGTTCAAGGAAGGTAGTGAAACCCTGGTAAAAGTTGTTCAGTGAAGCTGTAGATAAACCATCCTTGGAAAGGTCATGTTAGACAGGGTTTTGAACAACTTGATTTAGTCACATGATCTTTGTGATCATTGCAAGTGTGTTGAAATAGATGACTTTTAAAAGTCCCTTTCATCCCAAATCATTCTGTGATCCTGCTGAGGTCTTTATGGATGACAGCATGACTTGCTGGTGTTTAAGTGACTCCTCTCATTTTGTGCAACCCACAAGTTTGCTGGAGGCACACCATCATAGAAATCATTAATGTTAAACAGGACTGGAGCTTGTATTTACCTCTGGGGTACAAGTTCAGCTACTGACCTCCAAACAGACTCTACACTGCTGACCACTACTCTCTGGGTCCAGCTGTTCAGGCAGCTTTCAATTCACTTCACTCTCTTCTCATCCTGCTCACATAATACAAGCTTGCTTCTGGTGCTCTTACAGGAGACACTTTTCCCCTTCCTGAGGACTGGGTAGGTAATATCACTGCTTCCTGTTCATCTACTAGGACAGTAATTTATTCAAAGTTTTTCAAAAGGTTTAAGAGTGATGTTTGCAAGCCTTCAGGTACTTGTCCCAGTCACACTGGTCAACTGAAGTTTGTTAATAGTGGTTAGGCAGATTTTACTTGACACGCCTGCCTGACCCCTCAGCATTTATGGGTGCATTGCATCATAGCCTCTGAGTTTATTCATGTACAGTTCACTTCAGTGATTCTTTTGCACCAGGGCTATATCTGCCTTGCTCCAGACTTTTCCCCTCGTCTCTGGGTCCTCATAATTCTGGAACTGGGTCTTCCAAAACTGAACTGAAAAAGATACCTCAGCATTTTCTGTCATTTTAAACTGGGTGCCTCATTCAGTAGTGTACTAACATTCTTGTTAGTCTGTTTGTTACTTACATCCTTACAGAAGCATTTTCTTCCTTCAATATCCTCTGTGACATTCAGCTCTATCTGGGTTATGACTTCCCTAAGCATGTCTCTACATTATCAGACAGTGTCTATATTCTGAGTTACCTCTACCTACATTCATCTTCTAGTCTAAGTTTTGCCAGAAAATAATTTTTTGTCTTTGTCAGTCTTCTGCAGTTTTTGTCTGATATCTTGGTTGTGGGGATGAATTGTTCGTTAGCTGAAGGAACTGATCCTTGAATGTCAAACAACTTCTTTGTATCCCTTTTCCCTCCAGAGCCTTATGCCATAAAACTTTTTCAAGCAGACCTCTGAACGGAACAAAGTCAGTTCTTCTGAAATGTAACATTGAGATCTTGCTTTTTGCCCTTCTCCATCATCTCAGGATTCTGAACTCCACCATCTTATGGTCGCTATAGCCAGGGACAGAAAGGCATACAATCACAGTGAGGTTTGGGAGACCAGGGAGAGTATTTCATTTGACCAATGCACATGGCTAGAGTGACAGCAGACAAGTTTTGAAGTACTGGAAAAGTTCTGTATGGAGGAGAAGAATTTAAAATTAGTTCACACATTTGGCCTGCAATCAACAATGGAAGAAACTCTGATGATCTGGTCTCAATCTGTGCTATGTGTCGTGAGTAAAAGCTTGGGGCTTTTTCCATTGTATTTCTTGGTTTTGGTTTGGTTGTTTGGGCGTAGTATTTTGTTTTTTGGTGAGTGGTGTTGGTTGGGGTTTTTTTTTGTTTGTTTGTTTTGGTTTTTTTTTTTTTTGTTGTTTATATTTGGTTGTTTTTGGTTTTTTTGTTTTTGTTTTAGTTTTTTGTGGGATTGGTTGGTGGGATTTTTTAAGATTTTTTTTAGGTGACAAAATACATATTTTATTTTGAAAAGGTATTTCAGAGATGAACTCTGCAGCACTTCTAAAATTCTTTGTTTATCTGAGATCAAAAATCACCTTTAAGAGCAAGTATCAAGCATTGAAAAGAAACTTAGGAACTAAGTTTGATAAATATTGAGGTGCCTTTTTGTTTTAATTCAACTGAAATATAAGGAAATTTCTGATACCTAATGGAGTACATTTTCTTCTTCAAATTCATTCAGAGTTTAAAAAACACATCAGGGCAGACCTGATGCAGATGAAAACTGCAACTTTAGCTTTATTTCACACCCTGTGAGCTTTTCCACTTCCTCCATCACATGTTCTTGCAGGGTAGAACTCATTCTATGGTTTAAACAATGATTAACTAAAACCAAAAGAAATTACTGTAGTGAGTATAGTCTTCAGTCTTGAAATTGGTCCTGATATATGTGAGAGAGCTGTGCAGTGAATGGCAAGATCAGTTTGTAGCTATCTTTTGTTAGCTGAGCTTTGCCTCGGGGCTAGCTAAAAAAAAGTAAGGAAATGCACCAACTACGGTACAAAATAATTTTTGTCACTCATAGTCCTTCTCCCTCACCTGTTCAGTTTTTTCCACTGAATCTTTAAGGGTATATTATTGCCACTCTTCTTTTTGTTTTTCCCTTTTCTCCTTTTTTACTTTCCCCAGAGGACTGTTTCTCTGAGCAATGTGGATGAGTGCCCCCTGGGACATTCAGGGCATTTCTTTGCTGCTGTGTCTGAAAACTGCTTATGGCCTTTTCACACACAGTTTGTCCATCAAAGGGAAATGTATAGGTGCAGAGAGGGAGAAAACTGCAGAGAGCCAGAACAAGTGCCTGGTCTGTGTGAAAAAGAAACTTTAGCAGCAGTTGCAAAGGACCTGATTGTGAACAAGTCACTTTATACTCCAAATTGTCTTTTTAGTCAGAGCTCTTTTACAATTATCTCTGTTAATTGCCAGAAACTTGGGCAACAAACCAGATGTTGCTCTTCTCATCTTGTCATCTTTCACCACTTCTAAGGCAGTGTTTGAGCCAAAAGTCTGCACAAAGTTATGTTCTTAAGCTGTCAGTTTACCATTTCCATTTAGCTTCATTGAGGGCTAATGTCTTCCATTGTTTCCAAGTATAGCGTAGTTTAGCTATTCCTGGGTGGAAGTAATTCATAATTTCTCACAGGTTTAATATTATTAATAATGGCACATGGATTAAAAAACTACTATGAAAGATTTATTGAAAAGAATACTTGCAGCTAGAATTCTGAAGCCTTTTTTTTTGCCAGAAATCCTAAGAGCACTAACAACTTGTGTTTCTCTGGAATTTTATGTAGATATGTGTATCTGTGTGTGCATAGGCATATGTGTGTGCTTATAGACTTAGATAAACAACCTTTTCCTAAACCCTCACTCACTCTGACATATGTATTCAAAATCATTTATTTTACCAAAATGTCACATCTATTTATCAAAAGTCATTCAAATATGAAACTTAGTTTGATTTGCATTTCCAAGGCTTTGACTTAGGTAATTATAAAGATATTATAATACCTGGCACTTCCAAAATATAGTGGAACACACATATTTTACAGTCAGCACGATTACTCTGTGATTTCTGCAAAATGTAAACTGATGGAAATTTTGAATCCGACAGTGAAATTGCACAAATTAGAAGGCAAAATTTAATTACTATCTTAGGTTGAAGTAGATATTTAGATCCTAACTGGGATTTCACATTGTATCTTCTGAAAGTATCACTTGGAAATCAGTAAATTTATCTTTGTAACAGTGAGAAATAACTTTTTCCGCAATCAAAGCAATCCAAGTGAAAGAAGATTGTACAGTGGAATAAGGCTATGTTTTGTGCCCTGTGCAATTTCACTTGTCATATAAAAGTGGTTAATATAGGTGCAGCATTGCAACCTCAGGGCATAAGAAATTCTTTGAAGACAACATGGATGTTGTGTTGGATATTGGAGAAATGACTTTGCAAAAGCTTCTCATTCTCTTTTCTGCTTCATTCCCCCAAAACATTGCAAAGCCTGCATATCTGAGTTGTGATATTCATCAGAATGAAATCCCAAACATTCAGAGTTTATTAGCTCCACACCAACAAATCAGTAAACAAGTAGCCAAGTTCTGACCATGGAAAAGAAACCCTTGACCTAAACCTCTTCTCTGCACCATTTGAAAATAGAACTCCATTTTCACAGCCTATTGCTCCATTTTGTTGAGAGTAGTATCTGGATCTGAATACTTTAACAATAAAAAAATCACTTACATTTTTAAAAACACTTGAAAAACTGTTTTTCTGGTACGTAAAATTCTACACTGTTAAAAAAAAAAAGGATTAGATGGACAACATTTGAACTTCTAATGCAACACAAAGATGTCCATTTCTATCCATTCATAAACAATAAGACAACATCTTTCATGATCATCAATTTATTCTACCTACAAAAAAGATTGACTAAAAAAATCCAGATATTTTTCAAAAGGTAATCCATTTTAAAGCTTTCAGAGGGGGTTATTTTTGGCATTTTCTTCTTTACAAGTATACACATAAGAAAATTCTTCTTGTTGTGTTTCTCTTTTTAATAACTCTACAGATTCCCTAATAATTATGGAATTCTAAGAGATTTAAGGGAAAACAAAGCAGGTAGGAAAACACAGTGCTAAAAGAGCAATCTTCACAGAGTTCTTCCCCTTCCTTTTGTTTCTTACAGAAGCACCTTAAACAAAATGTCACAATCTCATTTTTATGCATCTGTCTACTTTTATCACTGCTTCATTTTACATCTCAGCAGGTCTGACTACCCTGAAAAATACACCTGCATAAAACCTGCAAGGAAGAGAGAAAATACATAAGTAGGGGTGAAAAATGAAAAGACAGCTAGCTCTCTGAACTCTTATCACACCTTTTAGCATCTATCCATTTGAGGTCTCTTGTGATTCATTCACCCTTTCACTATGTAAAAGGCCAAGGCAAAGCTGCAGTGATAGTAGCATCCAAGATGAATACCAAGGAGGCCGGGACTAAGAGGAGAACAACATTAAGAGCACCCATGGGAATAAAGGTCACAGAAAAAGGAGAGTTTAAATAGAGCAGTATGGAACAATCAGTCAGACAAGTTCTTGCATCAGAGTGGTCTTAAAAAAGCAAATGATAGGAAAGGAACATATAAAGAACACAAAGAAAGCATTTTGCAAAGATGTTGCTCATTATTGTTGTGTTTTCAAACCTGGACAAATTAAAATATTGTTTTGTAATAAAGTCAAACAGGCTTTTCTTGAGATTGAGATTTAAAAAAAAAATGTAGAGTAAGCTGGTTTACGCTTTCCTAAAGGGCAATGTATATATTCTTGAGCCCATTACTGGGTTCCCATACCTAGAGAATTTCCAATGTGTCTTCAACCAGAAGCTGCATGGCAGGAACAGAGTAGTTTCTTTCTCAGAGCAAATGACTAAATCCTGACTCTCCACAAAATGATCCTTTTGTTTACTACCATGTGTTTTCCATTTCCTTATTGTACCAAAAATATTATTGCTGTCACTTTCCTCAGTCATTAATCCTCCTTCATTAATTGTCCAGTTAAAGAAAAGACATAAGACTGAGGTATCCAATCCCATGTGGCGCTTCTGCAGACAGACTATGTGGGTAAGGAAAACTGGGGGCTAGTGGTAGAAAAGAAATGGTCTTAGAAGTAGGAAGGGGACCAGGAAAGAAATAGGTGAAGACCCTGGCTAGAGGGAAAGTCCTAAAAGTGGTGGGTTCCTGGAGATGTGGGAGATGCATGGAGACAAATCCTAGGGGATGCACATGATGACAAATACTCCTGGGACTGAATTGTGAGTGTGGATTGGCATGATTTCTGACTGAACTTCCCCGACCAGCAGTGACAACCTTGCTGAGAAGGAAAGTTAAGGTCTAGTCAACATAGCACCAAGGACAGTGAGCCAAGGAGTATATGGAGTATACAAATAGGATAAAAGTTCTCTTCTCATTGATTCTTAAATAAATCCCAATATCCAGAACTACTATGGGTTGCCTCTTATTTTGTTCTGCCTCTTACTGCTAACACCAGAGATGATTGGTTTACAGTTTGAATAGTTATCTGTAGATTCCTTAGCAGCTGCTGCTATTACTGCAATTAAATTTCTCCCAAAAATACCAAATTATCTGAA
>WEIU01019535.1:35996-48665 GCA_013389925.1 Aegithalos caudatus | reverse complement strand
CAAATTATCTGAAATCTCCATTTTTTTAATACAGCAAAGTAAAAAATGTTTATGTCTTGTAAAGTAAAATTATTATACTTTTTAATATTATTTGATATTTTTGAACAGATTTTTTTCATAGATATATGTAATTTTTTGTAATTTTTTACTATTATCTTCTTTTTAAACCTTGCATCCTTTCCACCAGTCTGAAACCCTGCAGACTACTTTTGGAAGCTGCCTTTTTATACATTTCCCAGCAGGCAGGCAACTCCTGAAATCTGCAAGTGAGAGATCTCCTTCTCAGCTAATGGCAGCACGCTGACTACCTATAGCTTTCTGACCCTGTTTCCACAGAAACCACCAGAACTTGTTAACTTTAAGCAATCTTATTAGAATAATGGAATGTTTTCAATTTGAACAATATCATTTTTAGGGTAGAAAATGCTGACCTTTTTTCTTAGTTTTGCATTATGTGCCTTCAAGCCATTTTGTGTTTGTCATCCTTTTTTTTTTTTTTTTTTTTTTTTTTTTTTTTTTTTTTTTTTTTTTGTGTGCTTTTTAAAAATTTNTATGGTAGGACTTGCATAAAGATTATTTAATTAAGTAGATGATGTGCTATGATATGTGGTCTGCCTCTAGTAACATGGAATTGTGAAGTTTCAAAAGACTGAGACAATTTTAGATGCAGATTCACCTATTATTGTTTTGGCATGGACAGAATGATGAATAATGACCTATAGAATTATAAAATAAAACAATGGAATGAACACCCAAGCCTCAGTAACATCATTTGTTATTGAGGATAAACATATTACAAAATAACTCCTATAAACTGAAATATCTCTATATGAAAGTACATTTTCTCACAAGCATTTTTGCAGGGATGTTTGGGATCTCACTTCTAGAAAGGCCAGATATTTTCTTTCAATTGTTAGCTTAAATTTATGGGCCTATTTGTTCTTTTCAACATTGCATCTTCTATGTTTTATAAGTTAACATTTATTGGGGGGGGGGGGGTTGTTTGGTTGGTTTTGTTTGTTTTTCTTTTTTTTTTTTTTTCCTCAGTGGAAGTCACTTACAGATGCAATCTGAAGTATGATCACACTTCACATGCAGCCACATACTTCTAGCAAAATACCTGTCCTGTGCTCTGTGACCCTGCCTCATTTCTCAACAGGTTCTTCTTGTACCCTCATTTCCCATTCCCAACTTTCTCCTTTCTCTCCCACATCTAAATATTTTATAAAGAGTAGCCTAAGGTGTCAAAGCAATTTACACAACTCAAGTATTCCCTTTACTGTCATCACAGAAGACTTGTCCAGTCAAAGAGTAAGTAGTGCTCCAGGAAGGTTGCAAGGAGACAGAGAAAGTGGAAATATTGGTGTTTTCTTTATTTCTCTTGGCACGTAGTTGCCTTCTTAGGTGGACACTGACAATAGCCTCTCCACATTTGTCATTCAGTTTAGCAAAACATCTAAATTACTTGGATTGTATCTCATAATGGAGACACTCCATTTGTCTTCTGATAACCTTATCTGTTCTATTTAGATTCAGCTTCTGCATGGTGAAGAGGATCAGAACTACGCCTATCCTGAAAAAAAAAAAAATTTTTGGTGATGGTGCTTCATGCAACAATTTTAGTAATTTTGACTTTTACTGGCTGTCACAAGTAAGGACTTTTGTCTTGTGTGCACCATTTTCATGCATACAATGTATGATTAAGTCTAACATATGCTTTTCTTATTGTTTAATTTCTAGTTCAGATATTATCTTTTATAAAAGAAATTCGTATTATTAGATCTCAAGTAGATAATCTTACATTCTGCACTGTAGCACACCATAGAGTTTTTTGAATTTCAATAATTCAGTTATTTTGAAAACATGCTCTTATGTTTTCCCTCTGGATTAATGATGTACCTTCAACAACTACAATTTTTGCATTACTATTTTTTTTCCCAATGCGCTTAATTACAATATTAGCATTAATTGGTTTGGCCAAAAGGAAATAACATATACTATCCTCAGACAAGGTTGCCCTACCTCAATTCACTAGAAAATACTGAATGCAAATCAAATAAAAGCATTTTAGAGTTATTAACATATAAATGAGAAGTAGAGAAATATAAGCATACCACACTGTGTCTTGCTGAAAGGCATGACTACCACGACTTATAAAATGTAAAGAGTGAAAACACTTAATGGTGTCTGTTGGGTCTCTTATGCTTTGGTGATTACTAAGGAGAATTTGGAGCACCTTTAACACAGCCTATGAATCTATATTAAAACAAACAGGTTAATAAAAGAGAACAAAAGAGCTGTAATAGAAGATCTATGTGTTTTAAGTTAGAGCTGCCTGAACAGTGATATAAGAGGTAACTAGTAAATTCTGAAGTTCATACTGCAAGCCAAAACAGGATTCAAGATAGGGCAAAGATCAATACAAAGTATAATATCTTATTTTTTGATAATGGCAAATAATTCTAATTGAAATAGTTCAGTAAAATACTATGTAAGGCTGCCTTACCTTATGGTAGGAAATCCAGTGCTTTCATCCTATTTGTTGGGGGTTGGATTTGTTTCTTTTTTGCTTGTGGAATTTTTTTCCTGGTGGGTTGTTAGGGAACTAATTGCTGGGTGCTTATGGATGATTGACCAAAACAATAGAGTGGCCAAGCATGAGTTTTGGGGCTGATGTTTTCTGATAATGGGCCATTAACAATCACCAATGACATGAGACATTACATCATCCCATTGGGAGATGCTCCACCAAGCTGGGAGGAACCCAAGCATTCCTATGCAGATAAAAAGGGGAGACATGGGAACATGAGGACATCTGGTTTTCCACTGGATTCCTGGAGAAAGACTGGACTCATCTTGCCACCACTGGACTTTCTTCAGGACTCTCTCTACTCCACAGAACTGCATCTGTTACTCCAGGAGGATTCATCTGGACTGCCTCTAACACCCTGACCAACAGGGTGTCAGGTCACATGCCTGACTCTGTCAGGGTTTTCTAGGGTTTTTGTTTGTTTTGTTTTGCTTGTGTTTCTGTACTACTACACTTGTATTTTTAATATTCCTAGTAAAGAACTGTTATTCCTATTCCCAAATCTTTGCCAGAAAGCCTCTAATTGCAAAATTATAATAATCTGAGGGAGGGGTTTACATTCTCTATTCAAAGGGAACTTCGAGCTTTTGCTGGCAGATACCTGTCTTTTCAATACCAGAACAATATTCTAGAGAGCTTCACAGAGATTACTTTTCCCTTGATGTAATGCACATTTCCAAGTTCTACTGATACAGTGGAGGCTCTTAGAGCAGACATAAGATTCAGGGACTACATCTATGCCATTTAAATTTGCTATGACCAAGAACATTCCTGGGCATTGAGGATGACCAATAAAGAAGGATCCACATGCACATGGTTATAGTAGCAAATTCTTTCACTCCCCAAGTAGGCTGTGTGCCTACTGTCCTATTGAGGGTGATCCCTGAGCTGTTTTACCTGCCAAAGGTGATTGGAAATTGTTTGATAAATGTGATAGAAGTTGGTATAATTCACGTTTTATTGTACATGTATAAAATAAGGTATAAAGCATTTCTGGTTTAAGAAAACAGAAATGGCTTGAGATTGCAAAGCCAGCTGCTGGAAACCCAGCGAAACAGGGTGATTTACAACTGAACAAGGATGGCACAAAGACAGGATGGTTCCACCCAGACTACATGTGCTTGCCAACAACTCAGCGATTAACTCCTAATATCAATCTGATCTCGCTGATCAGGACTGTGAATCTGAATGTCCAAGTTCCTGAAAACCTACTCAACCACCCTTCCCTTCTCAGAAATCTCATCAATGGACCGGCAGCAGAAAATGAATAAGTAACCAACTCAAGCTGGAAAAAAAACTAAAGTCTTTGTAGCCATAGGCTTGAAAAACTGTCTAAGAGCTGGCTCTCTGATGGCCAGTTTGTGAACTTGGGGGGATCAGTGCACCAGAGGCTGATCTCAGGTTCACCCAGCGTCGACCTCTGGCTTGACACTGACTTTGATTGTGGCTGTTCCGAAATTCGATTTTTGTAAATTATCAATAAAATTCCTTATTGATAAAATTTGGCTGATTTAATTTATAACAATAAGTGATGGTAATACATGCTGGAGCATGGCCTAGCAAACCACCAGGACAGACAGTAATTTTCTTAACTGCAAGGATGTTCCCACATTAATTCCCTAGGTGAGAGGTAGCACTAATCTGCTGTAGCCCATGGTTACCATGTGTGAGGTTCTCCACATGCTATGGGGAGATCATGGCCATGGAGATGGCGCACAGGAGAGATCACATCACTTCAAAGTCCCCATCATAATGCAGCCATGCCTGAGCTCATGATGGTTCTGCTGTTCCTGGTGATAACCCAGGGACTGATGTCCTGCCCCAAGGAGATGCCTGAGGACTGGATGGCGTCATCACCCCGGTGTGCAGGGAACTGTTTTAGACCCTATGACCATGATGCCCTAACCATGACTCAGAATAGCAAAATAAATGTTTCAAATTTGAGGAAAATTTATTTATCTCTGAAATAGCAATACAAAGTCACTATATTTCTGAGTCAATTTCTAAACTTATATGTCCTGGTTTTGAAAGGACAGGTATCTGCCAGCAAAAACTGGAAGGTCCCTTTGAATAGAGAATGTAAACCCCTCCCTCAAATGATTATAATTTTGCAATTAGGAACTTTCAGGCAAAATTTTGGGAATAGGAATAACAGTTCTTTAAGAATATTTAAAAATACAAATGTAATAGTACAGGAAATAAAATAAACATGCAAGTAAAACAAACAGAAAACCCTGACAGAGTCAGGCATGTGACCTGACACCCTGTTGGTCAGGGTGTTAGAAGCAGTCCAGATGAATCCTCCTGGAGTAACAGATGCAGTTCTGTGGAGCAGAGATGGTCCTGAAGAAAGTCCAGTGGTGGCAAGATGGGTCCAGTCTTCCTCTGGGAATCCAGTGGAAAAAAGGATGTCCTGCTGTTCTTATATCTCCCCTTTTTATCTGCGTAGGAATGCTTGGGTCCCTCCCAGCTTGGTGGAGCATCTCCCAATGGGATGATGTAGTGTCTCATGTCATTGGTGAGCAGTAATGGCCTATTTTCAGAAAACATCAGCTCCAAAATTCATGCTTGGCCACCCCTTTGTCTTGGTTAAGTACCCAGCAATTAGCTTCCTAGCAACCTAATGGAAAAAATTCAACTAACACAAACGAAACAGTACCCAACCTCCAACATGTGAAACAGTCAGCACTTAAAATTTTCGTTTTGATTTGAGGTGCAGATGAGAAACTTACTACCAGGAGAAAAATACCTTCTTTCTCAGTTCTATCTACAACTAAGGTTTAAAAGGCCAGAGAATAAAAGGAAAATATCTACCTATGATAAGAAAAGAAAATCAGAAAAAAAATAAATCTATTTAAAAATACTAATAAAAGATTCCTGAAGGATAGCAGTTGAGTCATTTTCAAACTATTTTTTTTCTGAACCAAGTCCCAGTAACTGGCATATAACCCAAGCCTTTTTTCAGCCACTCCTCCACACAGACTCTTAGAGATCTTTGAGTTTGCCTAGTTTCTGCAAAGCCTACAATCCTGGACATAACTTTCTAGTAAAATATAGTGAAAATGAATACTAATGAAATGCAAATATGCTGTCTACTGCTAGCAAAATTAATTGGGCTTACACATATGCAGTGAAAAGTAAAAGGAAATATATATATATATATTAATTGGTTCATATCAATTAAAAGAAAATATATACTGAGAGATTCCAAAATTTTCCCATGAATACCAAGCTAAGAAATGTATTTTGAATGACAGAGTGTAAAAGTCTTGCTACCTGAAAAGCTCTTTTGATGTTATTTCCATGTAGCTTGACTGCAAAAATGTTCTCTTTCCAGGAAGGCTTGTAGCCCTCTTTTTTCCTTTTCCTCAAAGGGCTTCCAAGGTGGAGCTTGGAGTATTGAAAAGAATTGCTCTCAGGTTTCTGGCAAGGAGATGCAAATGAGTCTTCACGGCCCCCCATTGCTAGGTTCTGCATACACATGTAGTAAAGATTTAAACTACAAGGGCTTGACCCTGCAAATACTTCCACAGCTGCTGCTTAACTTTGTGAATTTTAAAAGATCCTTTGAATTAGCTGGTAAAATCAGGCGGGTAGGTAAAAGGTAGGATTGAAGCCTGGTTTAGACCACACAGGGAAGCAAAAAGAAATATGTAGACAAAGACATGAAACTTGATAAGCTATTATTATGTAATTTAGTTACTAAGCTACTATTTTGATGTAAAATTCTTTGGAACAGAGATTGTGTTCTTATCTTGTCTGCCACTTTCTGATCTGTAACAGGAATTATTCATACAAAAAAAAAAAAAAAAAAAAAAAGGTTTATACAAAGAAGTCTTTATATTTCCTCTGTAAAGAAAGAAATATTTTTGAATCAAACTGTGTCTTGGCCTAGAACTTCTCAAATATAACATTTTGATCTCTTGCCAGGCAATATAAAAACTACACTGATTAGAAGTGTATTTGTCTATTTAAAGAGTATACCTATAAATGTATGTAACAAGCAGTGTGCCTTATGAGAATAAAGACTTGTTGTATAGAGGACAATTAAAAATAGCAAATAAGCTCATACTGTCAAGATTAAATAGCTAAAATTCAAATGAGGGTCAAGATTGGAAACCTAATCATTAGGAAATACCATATTATTACAATGGAGCATTATTTAACTATCTGTTGTATCTTGCAGCTCTGTCTCTCTGGGGCAGCCCCTCTGGCTGTGCACCCAGCAGCCCTGGCTGCGTCACAACAGTACCTTTGTGTGGGTCAATCTGCAGCACCGATCTTTCTTGCTGTAAGGCCGTGAACAGAAGGAGTGACCTCTTTCGCTTCTCGTGGGTTTTGGGAGTAGTTCTTTATTTTGGGGTACACAGGGGAGTTCCCTGGACCCAGGTTCAGAGTTTCCCCAGAGAGCGAGAAAAGGCCCCGACCCTGAGTCCTGGGGGGGTTTTTACCAGTTCCATTCCAAGGGGGTGGGTACAAGTTCAAGACCAATAAAACCAAGCCATGTACACATTCCAACATCATTGCAACAACAAGAACAAATCAAGCTAAATTGGGGTGGGGGCTTTGTTGTGTCCACCAACCACCGTCTATGCACTAGACCTTGGAGGTAATTTATGGATACAAGTTGCCAAGGAAGGAAAAGGGATGATCTCAGGGTGGGGGGAACCAATCTGGGCAAAAGCCTGGGTTGTCTTGGAAACCTTTATCAACTTCTGATAAGAACAGGGGGCCCAGCTTACCTACTCTCTAACCAGCTAAGCTAAAATTACAGTTTACAATAAATGCTATCCTAACACTTATAAATCCACACAACACTACAACTATCCATACCAAAACCATTTTTTATTCAGAAAAAAAATTATTTTAGACATGAACTTATATACAAAAATTAATTTTCCAAGTAAAAATGCTCAGAGGTCTGTCTTGATACAATTAAGTTTCTCACCCATACAATATTCTGATTTGGATGAAATTATGTCTTTCAGATGAAACATATTTAATTTTTTAATATAACAGTATTCCTAAGGATTTTATTCCTTCAATTTTCATGCACAATAAAATTCTTTTCTGCAGGGAAGAAAGAAAAAATCTATTTATATCTTCAAACAAAGAAAATTGTTATAGATCTTACTGTATGTAATTCTTATATTATCTTCATAGATTATAATTTTTGTTCATCAGGTACTAGAAAGTAAATTTTAGTTGACATAATCTGACATGCTGTTGAGAGTTTTTGCGTGGTAATAAGGCCATTGATATCTTATAATCCTGTATTTTCTTTTCTTTGTACTTTTGGTGTGTCAAGACCTTTCTCTTGGCTTACATTAGTGACACATTGCACCATCTACTAATGAAAATCCATATTAAATAAATACTATTGGTTCAATTTATACACATGCACTTTTGAAAATTACCAGGATAACGTAAATCAGCTTACCTTAGATGACAATCTAGTACCTATTATTTATATCATGTTTATATTATTTTAGGCAGAAATCTTCTTCAAATGAAGGAAAAGGTATTTCCTTTTAAAAAGTTATTCTGTATTGAACATCATAAAAATGGTAGCTGCTAGTACATTGTTGGAGGTTAGGTATTGTTTCGTTTGTGTTAGTTGAATTTTTTCCATTAGGTTGCTAGGAAGCTAATTGCTGGGTACTTAACCAAAACAATAGGTACTTAACCAAAACAAGCACAAGTTTCAGAGCTGATGTTTTCTGAAAATGGGCCATTACGGCTCTCCAATGACATGAGACACTACATCATCCCATTGGGAGATGCTCCACCAAGCTGGGAGGGATCCAAGCATTCCTACGCAGATAAAAAGGGGAGACATAAGAAGAGCAAGACCTTCCCATTTTCCACTAGATTCCCAGAGGAAGACTGGACCCATCCCGCCACCACCGGACTTTTCTTCAGGACCATCTCTGCTCCACAGAACTGCATCTGTTACTCCAGGAGGATCCATCTGGACTGCCTCTAACACCCTGACCAACAGGATGTCAAGTCACGTTTTTCTGGGGTTTTTGTTTGTTTTTACTTGCATGTTTATTTTATGTACTATTATATTTGTATTTTTCATATTCCTATTAAAGGACTGTTATTCCTATTCCCAAAACTTTGCTTGAGAGCCCCTAATTGCAAAATTACAATAATTTGAGGGAGGGGGTTTACATTCTCTATTCAAAGGGACCTTCTAGTTTTTGCTGGCAGATACCTGTCCTTTGAAAACCAGGACATGCATACACATCAGTTGCCTGTTTTGAAAGTAATTCACCTGATGTTACTGAAATAGATGAAACATTTAAAAAATGACACACCATCAGAGTCTGCAGTTTAGGTGTGTAAAAGTATGCATGGTAAAGGGAAATACAAGAAATTATGTGAAAAAGTTTTGTGTGTAGTTTTGGTTCTCTCAGAAGTGGGACCTCTATCAGCATGACAGTGATATTTTATTTCCACATAGTCAAGCAGCAGCTAGTTTGCAACATGTGCTGCAGCTGTCAGAGAGATGATAAAACCAGTAATTCTATTCTTGTTTTATAGTACTTCGAGATTTATCAATTTTGGAGGGGATTAAGACAAGTTTGTTTAGAAAAAACTTGTGTTGAATAAGTAACTTCAGTCCCAGATACCTTTTTTTCTAAATAGAAAAAGGTGTCTTTTTGAAAAGTAGAACTATTTCAAGAGTTGAGGTTTTCTCTTGGCATTAAGAGGATAAGATTTAAATTCTTGTTCTTTTGACTTTGTTGTGGGATTTGAACCTGAAGGTTTTGTGTGCTATGTGATGTTTAGTCCTCCTGTGTGAAAAGACAGTTCCTCACCACCAAAACAAATTTTGAGCTATTTTTCTATTTTTGTCATTTGAATACATTTGGAGAATTCCTATGATTAGGAACCAGCAAGAACTTGAAAATGGACCTTTCAGGGTTCACAGAAACTGTAACTACTGATTATATCTATCAGCTGGTTGTAGACAAAATATTCAAACTTACTTCTTATTTTAAAGAATTCCAAACCCATAAAAAATTGTTTTCTTTCCACAAAAAAAAAGTAAAAAACAACAAATTCCCTGAAGTTTTGCTGAAAATATTTTTTTGTCTGACCTCTCATACAGCCAGCAAGCAGCTGCTTCAAATGAAGGATTGCAATCCCTTTCATTTATTTGTTTGGGGTTTTTTGTCTTTTTTTTTTGGTTTTTTGTTTTTTTTTTTTTTTTTTTTTTTGGTTTGGTTGTTTGGTTTTTTTTTTTTTTTCCATCTGGGATGTACTGGTTTAGATCATTAGCTTTCATTTGTCCATCCTTGTACTGGGTATCAGGTCACAGTTCTAGACTTGGCTATTGCCGTATATTACCAATGTAGACTTATTTTACATTCGGGACATGGAGAAATACTGATAGATTGTTATGAATCATAAATAAATATGAAAGGCATAAATATTTAACACGAGGCTGGAAAAAAGTAAGAATGCGACAAATAAAAGGTCTAAGGGCTGCAGTCAGAGTGTATCTGAAAATAGGATGAATTTTGGAAAGAGGATGCAGAACAAAATAACATATACACAGGTCAAACTAGCATTAAATTGGGTTGGCAATAAAAAGGAATGCAACAATGGAAGCCTTGACTATTATGAAAATGTTGTACTATGTTCTATACGTTTCATAACAAGGATCATGCTCTGCCCAGACTACCTGAACAGCTAACAGGAAGAAAGCCAAGAACTACAAAGAAGTTTAAGGAAATAAGGTGCAGAGAAATCAGGTCTGGAGGGTACAAATTTTTTTCTGATTTTGAAGGAAGATAAGGAACAAGGTGTCAGGCTCTTTTTGAGGAGAGATATGGGACAACTTGAGGTGTGCTCTCAGATCATTCTCCTGTGGCTTCTGTCTTGCAAAATCCCCAAGCTGAGGAGACCTGATTTTGTTCTAAGCTGACTGTACCTTCATTGTAGTCAAGGAGAAATCTGCATAGCAATACCACAGTTCAGAAACAGCCAGGTATTGAAGAATGAAACCCCTTCAGGGGGTTTCTTTGCTTCTTGACTGTCCATCATCTCACATTAATTCTCTTCCTCCTCCCCTTCCTATATATTAAGAACTTCAAGCACTGTTTCCCTTTGCAAAGAACAAGCAAAATTAATTTGTGCAAAATTGAGCTGGTTTTGGCAACCAAAGTATCCAGAATAAAATTAGGCAGATCAACGTGAGTGAATATTAAAGCAGAAAAGGACATACAATGCTGATGTTGAGGCAGAAAGAGAAAGTAAAACTGTCACAAGCCTTCACCCAAAAATTGGGAGGGGATGAGTTGTAAGAGGGGAAGGTCATTGTGTTGACATCAGGTGGAGTAAAGGAGGAAGAGATAAAAAGTCTTTTACTTCATCAACCAAAACACAAAAGCTAGAGGCTGGGAAAGAGAATAAGAAGGAGGGGACTGTATGCAACCTTTATGAAGAACCTGTTTAGGTTTTTCTGGTGGGCTAAGGAGGCTGTGGTTATTTCACAGCTCCACAACAATTACTGAGAACTGAAAACTGAAAGAAAAGCTGCCAAAGTTACCTTAAGTCTGTGAAGTGGGCACTAGGCCCAGTTTTTGGGACTGGGTAGAAAGACAAAAAGTGGCAGTAGGTCCAGCATAAAGAGTTAGATTTTCTTTAGAGAAGATGCTCTAAAATATTATTCTTCAATAACTGTATGGAAGATCATATTCATCTGTGTTGTAAGAGTTTTCTTTACATCTTTAATTAAAATTGCTTTATAAACAACTTTATTGCCATTTATGAGTGTGAAAAATTATCTCCCACAAGACCAGGAATTTCAGTATAACTCTCCCAAGAATTTTTGTAATAATCTCCTCAAATATGAATCAGCTTGTTGTTGTCAATCAAGACTTGTCAGAAAGGTTACAGTGGGAAAACCTAGCATACTGAATAAGAGTCTTTGGTACAAATAGAAACCAAGCCAAGATCTCTCAAGTCCCAGGCTTACTTTAACTTCAAGACTCCCAGGTGCCTCATATTTAGCAGATGTTTACCTAATTAGCAGGAACTAGCTAATACAATATATGTTAAATCTAGCACCTGATGAAATATAGCTCTGAATATCTACACCATTATATGTTTTCATTTCTGGAGAACTCACATTACTTAATCAGAACTGGTGCACAATGGTGAAAATAAATCAGTTTATACAAAGGTTAAAAATCTGTTAATTCAAATGAGACCAACTCCTTTTTCTACAAGCAGACCCATAAATAAGGAAAACATGACAAAAGTACCACTGAGGCTTAATTACTCCTTTAGGATGCTACAGCATTCAAAGAACCCAGTTTACATTTTTAATGAAAAATAGCCAGTTTTTCTGCCAGGGTCATTGAGTTCACTAGACTTAATTAACTAATAAGTCCTGTGATGATGATTTTTCATCCATGAAATGTTGTTTCTATGACTTGCTCCATCATACCTATAAAAAAGTTCAGAGTAAAAGGGTGCAAGAGTGATGTTACATAGTGCTTCAATTCTCTAGATCCTAAGTCTAGGATTATACTTGTCTGTTTCCTTGCTGACAGTAAGCACAATTTACAGGCCCTTGTAACAATTGGTATCAAAGAGTTATCCCAAAGGTGGAGAAATTAGAGTTTTGCTTGGCAAATATAATTAATTGAAAAGGACTTAAGTTCAACTAACTTCTGATGAACTGATGGCTCTTTTTCATTGGAATTCACCTAGACTTTTTTGTGGGTCTGGGACTTTGAAAAATTATGAGACCCTGGGCCAAGGCAGACAGTCCTGAAAACTCCCGTGTTTGAAATAGCACAAAAATGAATTGATTGTCCTTAAAATTATATCCAGTTTATATGTCATTTTGAGAGGGGGAATGTAATCTATTTGTATAATTATTAAATAAAATAAAGTAAAATAAACTGCTGCTGTATCAGTCTGAATTTAATTAATTTGTCTTTAAAATACTGAAACATTTTTCCTTCAATTTAAAAACTTAAAAACCACACTTCAAAACAAACTTAAAATATTACATTAGAGCTGTCAAAATGAGATGTCTGTATCCACATTAAAAA
>WEIU01019535.1:21326-35939 GCA_013389925.1 Aegithalos caudatus | reverse complement strand
CTTTCTTATAAATATCGTAATAATTTCTATCACTATAAAATTAATTTGGGGGACCAAATTGCCAATAATTGGAAAATACATTTAGCTCTGTGGACAGGGAACAAGGAGCCCCCATAGAAACAGGATTCTATATTCTTTTTAGGCTACTAGTATTGTAAATATCTATTAATTTAAAGATTCTTTTTTCCCCCCATCTCACTGTATTCCACTGAGCTTTTCCAGATGGTACTCCCTTGTTAGGAAACTGAGAGCTTAGGTCTTTGTTTCATATAACTCTTGTTTTACCCTTGGTGGCAGCATTCTAGATAAATGACATCCTTACAAAGAAACCAACAGACCAACAACCCCTAATCTGTGTTTACAGGGCAACTGTCACCCAGCGCTCGCCATCATCTACAGACGTTTAATACATAGCACATTTTCACTGTGCTCACTGCTGTGAGGAAGCCAAAAGCTGATTCCAAGGAAGGAAACCTGCCCAATGTACAGATTTCCTTGGAAGTGTTCTAATGTGTCAGAGCACCCAATTCCTACCTTGTTTTACCAGGATTGAGGTTGTGATTATAAACTTCTCAGATAGATTTACCTTCAACTATCTAAGCATTCTCAATAATCTGTAGAGCCAGCAAATCTGTTTTATCCATCATTTCTGCCTTGCAAAAAAATCACTAAATCACCATATAGAAATTTTACTGCTGGTATACTCTCCCTTGCTCCTCTGACACCAAGTATTTAAAAATATTTATAATAGCCATGGACTGCCCTAGTTTGTGGTATTGTCTGTTTTCAGTCAATATGAATTATTTTCACCATTATAATTTCCAACATGGAAACAATATATTTTTTGACTTTACAGCCTTGTAGTTCTATCTAGACTCCATATCAATGCAAGAGGGGAAAAAAGTCATTAAGGAAAGGATTAATTCTGAAAATGTTAAATTGAATTATTGATTGCAAGGTTTCCTGGTACTTTGTCCAATCCCAAAAAGACCCATAACTTGTCCACTCTTGAAAAGCTTAGAAATCCCTTTCCATTACCACAAAGGAAATGCTGTATAAATAGCCTGAAAGAATATTTCATTATGTGATTGTGTGCCATGTGTAGCTCTGTGGATCTATCCATTATTGACACAGTGTAGCCCCCCATAATGAATCCTTAAAGAAAATAAAGAGCTTTGTTCTATTATGCCTTAAATACTTGTTCATAACACCTAAAATGAAGGCAAAAGGGATCCTTATCATACATTGTTTAATTCTTGCTGATATTCAGATTCCTAGGCCATGAAATTTGCTGAAGAATATGCTCCTTTGCAGGAAATTATGTTGAAACAGAACTCCAAGTAAAAAAGTAAATATTACTAATACCTTGATATGAAAGGGAAGCTATTGAACAAATCTACTCATTTTCATAATTCACTTGCTATAACTCTATCTAACTTTGAATCTCATTGATGTCAACAGGGAACTGCAGTCTATCACAGAAACCCTCTTTTAAATCTCCTGTAGGAGCACATGTACTGCTTGAAACTTCACAGAGCTTTGTTTGTGAATTGCCATAATTGATACAAGATGCAGACAAGGGATAGTGCAGGAAACTACATAAAAATTAGTGAAATACCTTCAAAAAGCAAACTCATAAAGCATGAACATTGTCTTTCCAGCTGTGTGTTTAGCAGAAAATTCTAAAATTCTCTGAATTGCTTTAGCCCTGGATAGAGTAACAACATAGATGACACACAGAGGAAGCTCCCCAGCAGTCCACACATGAAGGCTTAGACTGAGCTTAGCAGGAGCAGGGTTCTCCACATGTTTCCCCTGTGCTTAGTACTGCTCACAGCTTTGCTTCTTGACTGTCCAATGAACTCATGCATATTCCATGAGAGATTAAATTTTAAAACAAAGAGAACACGATTGTTCTTAAGGATAAGCCTAAGATTTTTAGAAGAATAATTGGCTAGCCTAAGCTTGTAATATAACTTGTAGATAGACCCTAGAAAATAAGTTTATAATACATCTGCTTCCTTATTTTAAATAGTTGAAGTTAGGTAATATTAAACTTTAAAAAAAGGATACGTAATAGATTGGTTTTGGAGAATAAAACTTCCTTGGTTCAGTGTAGTAGGATTGAGTTGATTTAACCTGATGTTTCTATACTAATCAACCTCAGCACAATACTCATTCAATAGACAAAGCCAGACAAAGACTGAGCTGTGCCTGTAACTTGTGTTTGACAGAAGAATTATACCTTTGTGAAGTATATTTCTAGGAGTTCTAGATGAAGTCTGAGATGTAAGAATACCTATTATCCTACAGAAAATGTGTGACAAGTGCAGCTGACGGGAGAACCACTTGCTTTATTTTTCTTTTCTAGGGAATTCAAACATTTTCTTATTCTGTTGAATAATACAGTTGGAGATGAGAAACTAGATGTGGTGTTAAAGAATGAGTGTGACGGGGTGTCATGGTTTAACCATATCCATCAGCTCAGCTCCAGACACCTGCTTACTCACTGCCTCACCATGGGATGGCAGAGAGAATCCAAAAAGTAAAACTAAGAAAACTCCTGGGTTGAGATAGAGTTAAAAAGGCAGAGGAAAACTGCATATACAAGCAAAGGAAAAAAAAAAAAAAATTCACTTCCCCGTGGTGTTCAGCCATTCCCAGGAAAACAGGGCTCCATCACATGTTACTCGGGAAGACAAATGACTTATCTTGCAATGTCCCTATCTTCTTCCTCTTCCACCAGCATTTTACTGCTGAACATGATGCCATAGGGTCTGGAACATTCTTTGACTGACTTGGGGCTCTGTTCCCTTCCAGCTCCTTGTGCACCTGCAGGTTCCTCACTGTGGGGTGAGGAGCAGAAGAAGCCTTGACACTGTATTAGAGCTGCTCAGCAGTCAGAAAACATTTTTGCATTAGCAATACAGTTTCCAGTACAAATCCAAAACACAGCCACATACAATTTATTGAGAGGAAAATTAACTCTATCCCAGCCAAAACCAGCACAGGGGAATAGCTGCACAGCTCTCCAGCGATGCCTGCCCTCTTTCTCACAGAACAGTTACATGAGATGCACTCACTCTGCCAAATACCTTAGTCCTAAATTCCCAGCCCTTGGGGACTGAGCTTCAGATTGCTGTTGCTTCATTAACGTTTCTAGGGCTTCCCTGCTACAGGGCCAGAAATGACATCTGGGTGGAACTGCAAGTCCCAGAGCTTCTGTCTTTTGCAGAGGCTGCTTGTCCTGAAAATTATCCTCTCCAGCCTGTGCTTCCAGGTTTCCTGTATATTATGCAGGGTGCAGAGGTACACTTTTATCTACAGTTTGAAAGAAAACCTGCAAACCGGCTGACTCAAAACTGTGAATTAGATATTTACAGGTTCCATGACAAGAACTGGACTTATTGTCAGAATCAGGTTTGTTCCCCAAATGTATCAGGTAGAAACACCAATGCTGAGAATGCAGGCAAGTGTGCTTGGCATCAGCACATTAGGTGTCCCAGAGCTGCTGCACGGGGAATAATATGACAGGAATCTAGACAGAATAACGTGGAGCTTTCCTGATCTTTCAGTGCAGGTTTGCTTACTGAAAGCTCAGGAGGTTTTCAGTGAAATATTTATACTCCACCAATTCATATTTTCCAATGAAACACTGCTTCATCACAAAATATCTCTGTGGTTCTTGTAGTATATGATCGCCTTATATTTCTGTCTTAGCTTTAACTGGTGAATAGATAGAGAGGTGTACTGGTTTGAAAGTAAAACCAGAGAGAGACCGCAAGTCAGAAAATACAATTTAATAGGAGGAATAAAAGTGAAATGAAATAAAATAAATTAAAATTATACAACCTGACACCCTGTTAGTTAGGGTGGTGGTAGCAGTCCAGATCAAGTGGTTTTGTTGAAGCAGTGATCCCATAGAAAAGTTCTGGTAGCTCTGGTCCTCCAGGAGTCCAGCAGGACCAGTGCCCTCTCTGCTGTCCCAGATTATATCCAGGTGGGAATGCTTGGCTCCTCCCCCTGGGTGGAGCATCTCCCAATGGGCTGATATCATTCTATAAGTCATACAATGGGTCCTTGATTGCCCATTAACAGAGATAACTCCCAGAGGAAGTTACCTGTGAGTCATGTGGCAAGGCATTGATGGCCCATTAACAGAAGATAGCCCAGAGGGAGGGGGTAAGGGAAAACACTGCCCCACCTGGTTTCAACAGCTCCTGAGGGTGGTGATAGAATACATACTTTGGGCACATCTTACATTGTAACCTAGGACAAGAGGTAAAACAATCTCCTATGTCAAGATGAATGGAGGGGTTTTTTTATTTGTCAGGGTGGGGTTTTTTTGTTTTGTTTTCTTGTTTGTTTGTTGTTACATGAACAGTTATGCTAGTCTGTGCCCTTGGGCTTTTCATTACCAAACCAAATGACTGCTGCCCCCTGAATGCTAGTGCTGCTACTAGCATTGAAAAGTAAATCTCCATTTCATTTTTTGTTGAATTCACACTTGGCCATGGTAGCTTAATGCCTGCCACAAAAGTCAGTATCACTGCAATAAAATGTATCTACCTAAATGGATGTGCTTGAGAGTACAGAAAAGAGTAGCACTTTTTTTCTCTTAACTGTGATTTTTTTTGTTTGTTTTCTGATGTTGACTAGTCATTTTAAATCTAGTATCTGCAGAATGAGTGCTTTCTCCCAGTTTGAATTTTGTTGTTTTCAGCACAAAGTTGCACAGTCTGACATTTGTGGGCTGCTCACACCACATACTGTTTTCAATTGCTTATATTGCCATCTTTTCAGGCTTCTGTGCTTTTTGCTTTTTATGACTTCAGGGACTCTTCTAATAGCATCCTTATTATCTTCCATTATTGTCAGGAAAAGGCAGTTGCAGAATTTTGCTCATCATCCCACAGGAAAGGCAGGATTCTTAGTAACATAGAGAGTTTAAAAAATTTAAAACAGATGTGCAAATCAGACCTGGAATTCAGGTATAAAACTTCCTCTGATGTTTTGGTACCTTTGTTTATATCCTAGTAAAAACCTGAAAGGATAATGTTGTACTAAGAGAACAAGTACAACTTGGAAGTCTAGAGCAGTTTCTTTATGAACACCTCTTCATGGATATATGTGCCTTTCCCAGCTAGTATGGGTAGATTTACAGTTCACAATTCTAAAGCTTGAATTTATAATTAAATCCATCCTAGCTTTTCACATTACAGAGCAGCTCTAAGGCTGTGCATACTCTCAGCCCATGGCAAAGAAAGGTCATTGAAGTTAGGCAAGCTATCAAAGAAAAAGAGTGAAGGTGAACTGTGTTACTATACATTTCCCATAGTGCATAAAGGGACAGGTACCTGTAACCTGGTATATGAAAAATTGCTAAACTGTAGTAATTTGAAAATGTGTTGAGGTCCCAAGAGTTGAACACACTTCGGTACCCCCCGTTTATGGTTGTGGCACTTCATGCTCTTTAGCTTAGAAGAACAAGTAGGAAATTTAATATCATGATGCTTGAGCAGCTTCTAGTTCTCTTTTAAAACAATGCCTACAATCTACAAGATTAAGCTCCACTGGTAAATAGAAAAGGATATTTTATTTCATTAATGATTTATTTGTAACAGAAAATGTTTAATTTTTCTAAAAATATTGTGTTGGGACTTCACTTCTGATTGAAATGCATCCTAACATCATGATTTTTTTCTAATACAATAGGTTGACTTCTAGGATTTTGTTTAATCTTTAATCGGAATGACAGTGATCGAGCACCATGTTGAAGGCATAAAGTAATTGAAAAATGAATCAGAACTGTTTAAAATCAAAATAGAGTTCATGATTGCCTGTATTTAAACAATCAAATGAACAAAAGTGGTACATTCACCTCTTTTCTACCCTGGTCAATTGAAATGAGAATATAGAGATGTGCATATTCTGACAGAAACAACAACCATTTAAATTGCTAAGAATTAGTCCCCATTTCTGGATCCCTATTCCTCTTATACTTACTTATTTAGATGTAGTTTTCTTTTTTATTCCTTTTAACCATCAGGTGGTGAAAAAAGCCAGGCACAGTATAAGGATCAGATTCAACACTCATAAAGCACTTTGCTTCTGAAACTTAAATCATAAAATCTAGATCTTAATAAATATGTTGGGTGAAAAATGCAAGGGAGAGAGCTGGTCTTGGTTTTAACACCTTTGTAACTTCATTGACTTAAGATTTTCAGTGGGGGAAAATAGACAAAAGTTACTCCTCTTGTCTTTATTATGAAGAAAATATATCATCAAAAAGTATCCTAATGTCCAAAAGTTACTTAGGATTCTACATTCCTTTTACTCTCAATTTGCATCAGTACTTAGCAAGCAAAGAGTTTATATTTTAATAAATATAGACTCATTAATCAGCTGGGTACCTTTAATATTTTTATCCTGTGTATATTTTGCTCCTCATGACCACACATTAAAAGGTTCATTCTTCACTATCTCTCAGTCACTACAGAAGGTACTCCATATGAGACACTAAAATTGCCTTTGAACCACATAGCTCTCAGCTTGACTACTTAGGCAAAGCTTCCTATAAAAAAAGAACTCGGTGTGTTTCTTTTTTCCCTTCTGTTCAGAGAAGGAGTTCAAACCTCCAATCACAATAGATTTAATCACATTTTGCCTTTTCCAAAACTTGGACATAGAGCATGAGTTCAGTATACACAGCAGAGCTACTCTTGAGGGCAGACCTGAAATGGAGCACACATCTTTCCATCTGGTTGTCCCCCTGAACATTTCTTTCACAGTGTGTATTTGTATGAGTGTGGGTCCTCTCTTAGAAATATTGTCCTCTCTAATGTCTACTTGATATTTGTGCTGATTGGATGCAGTGTCTTTATGTAATGTGTGAAAAATTACCAAGCAAGTCAAAACTTTTCCTGGGTATTGAAAGAGGTAAAAGTTAAAGGAAGGAAAAATGATGGTCTACAATGAGTCTTAGAAAGAGCCTGACAGAGTTCTAGACTGCAATATAAAACTGAAACTCCCCAGAGGAAAAAAAAAAAAAAAAAAAAAAGGAAAGAAGGAAAGGAAGAAAGACATAAGTAAGGGAAAACATGAAAACTGTAAATCAAATTTAAGTCAAGATACCAGTGATGCATTTATATTGTAATGCCAGTTCTCCTTATGACCAGAATTGTCAAGTAAAGAGTAGTTTTTCTTCCTTGCTTACAGTTTGTACCAGAAAGCAGAGGAAAGAGAACTAATTTCCTCACTTGATCTAAAACTAGTCTTTATTATCATATTTATAAAGCAATTACTGCAATGGGAAAGAAGTCACATGATATTCTTCTTCTATAAAAATAACTCTAATATGTTTACAGCATGTGTATAAAGAAACAGCTTCCTCCCATTTGCTGAAAACAGAATGATGCAGCAGCCTCTTTTTCTTGGTGAACAAACAACAAAACTCAAAAAAACAGCTTATTATTTATACAAGAAAGAAGACCTAGATCAAAAAGTGTCATCCTCAATGTCAGTAGCTGACTTGCAATCTCAGCTCCTCTAACACTGGTGCAGTAAGAATTGCTATTCTTGTCACATTTGTAGTTGTGCAGAAACTCTAGAAGACTTTCCAGGATGCACCACAACCCCGCTCGCACGGCCTATCGAAAAAATTTCTTGAAAAAAGCTGTAGAAATACTGGTCATATTCTGAAGAAAAGTTTTGTTTTTTTTTTTCCTTGTTGAAAAATGTAATTTCATTGAATGGAATATTTTTTAAGGAAATAGATTTGATAAATTTCTAGGTAAAGAAAACAAAACAAAACTTGTAAACTTAACAGCAAGAACTTCAAATACCTTGTTTAAAGGTTTTGAAAATGAAAAAAAAAACAAAACCAACCTTAGTTTTAAAATGTATAGTATAATTAAAAAATAAAAATTTTGGTAACATGACAACAGCTGAACTAGAATCTTCTTTTAACTACCATTTAGTAAATATGCACATATATTTCTGTATAGTTTTTTGAGATAATTAAATACATAAAGACATAAAGACCCAGAGAGAGTCAGAGAGAGAAACAGAAGCAGAGGTACAAAGACAGAATTGGAGGAAAAATATTACATGCTGAATATTTGTCCAAAACAGAACAATCGTCCCCCTCTCTGGACAGTTCTTGAAGTGATAAATGCTTCTGTGCCCCAAACGTAAGGGCATTTCTTGAGCTTGAAGGAAAAATATTTGAATTCAACTGTTGAGAAGAAATGTTTCCACAAACATTAAAAAAGTTGACATTGCTTGCAACATCTGCTTAACATTCATCCTGTGTTTCTCCCTGAAAGTGAAACAGAGCTGGGAAAGTCTGGTGGGTGGCCACAGCAGGCTGAAGGAAGGAGGTTGCCCATGAGCATGACATAATACAGAAACTACTGCTGGGAATCTGATGAGAGCAGGAATATATAGCCACATGACTTCTTTCTGAATACATTTCCACACACCATAACGACAGTGAAGAATTTGTCTGGTTTGTATTTGCTGCAAGCAGAAATGAAGACTTTGTCCCAAAACTCTTTTTTTTGGGGTGAAAATTCAGTCTACCAAGCCTGGATGTTGAGTTTTAGGACTATAAAGGGTGCTGCATCAACAGCCTAAACAGTTAAAGTGGCCTTGAATAGATATAATAAGGACTGGAGTGTTAATCTAAATGTTAGTGTGTATGTAAGGATGAAGAGAATTAGGGTCTGGCTTCTCAGTGTAAACAGACAAGTCTCAGAATATTTTCCTGAGGGAGATATTTGTTAAGTACCTGACTTCTGAGGTAATTGCATCCAATTGTATGTACATTCCAATTGCACTTCAAAAAATGCTCTGTGACAAAAACAATTTATGTGAAGAACCACAATTTCTAGCAGTGACAGAGAAGTTGTAGTCCTCCTCACTTAGCTCTGTGCTGTATTTTAATTTTTGACTGTATCCAGGGTTACTGTTCAGAATGTCACTCCCAGGATTTTGTAGTCACAGAGATACTCTGACCCTCTCCTTGAACCTCTATTATTGGCATAGTTAAATTTGAGGAGTCCTTGACAGACAGGTTTTAGGACAGCATAGCATTCAAAACAACACAAACCCAAAATGTTTTCCTAGTGAGCTAGTCCCAAATAAATAAAGGAATGTTGTATTAAAAGTCCAAATGAAGATAAAACTCATACATGATCAAATTTAATCACATCAACTAAATTAAGGAAAATCAAATTTAGGTGCCTGCCTTCTGAGCACCTTTTGTCCTTCAGTAGAAGGAGGTTAACACCTCCAGAGGGAGAGAGCCTGCTGAAGGCAGAACTTTGCTCTCTCTCTGTTCAAAAGATAGAAAATCCAGCAATTAACCTGCCCTACTTACATGGAATTAATCCAGGATGAGCCATCTACTTTTTTCTATAGATAATAAAGAGTGTTCATAGAAGGGAGTTTCCTAATTGGACCAGTAAATTAGATACTAAAAAGAAAGCAGAATGAATATCCAAAACAGGAATTCAAGCCCAACCGCTAACTTCTGGGGGAAAAAAAAGAAAGGAAGCCTTTTCCATATTCATTAAATATGTTAGTCAGGCCTACGTCCTCAAAATAATCTAAAAATTTGGGGTCATAAAGAATGACAGATGACAGTCACTCTTAGTCTTGCTTAGTCTGGGTCACTACAGTTATTTCAGCATGTATACTTTTCAATAACACCCTGAAATATGAGTAGGACCATTCTTAATGTTAAGCAAATAGTCATTGCCAGGGTGGGGATGGGCTTTGAGGCTCCAGCCTCACACTGTGACATAAAGGAGCTCTGAAGTTTTAGAAAAAGCCATTAAAACATTACACAGCTGATGTAAAACTTTTTTGTGACACCGGTGTAAAAGTTTCTAACCCATCACTCTTATCAGCTACATTATTATCTACTCCTGGCTGTTGAGGAGCTGTGGTCCATTGGGTAGAGCCTGAGTCATTTCACATCTGTTTCCACAGGGAATGATGAGGATAAGCTGTTTCTAAAACTCCACACCTTTACTTAATTGTGTATAGCCTTTAGACTCTGCTGTAACTCAAAAGAAGGCAAGAAGCCTAAGTGTCCCAAACAGGACATTTGGTTAAGCCCCTTCTGAAAAAAAAAAAAAAAAATAGGTTGTTTTGTTTTAAAAGAATTTGAAGTCCTGTCATATCCACAAAGATATCTTTATGTGTCACTTATACAGAAGGCTAGAGAACTAAATTCAACTCCTGTGCAGGCTCAAAATGAGTCAAATCCACTTATTTCATTTTCCAAAGAATTAGATCCCTACAGAAGATTTCAGGTTTTTCTGGAGTTCAAGATTTTCCTATGTTAAGTAAACCATTAATTGCTTTGCATATGGTATATGGAATTACTTTTCTTCCTTTTCTTCTTTTCTTTTTCATTAAACTTTCTTTATTTTTTCTCTTTTCTACAGAAAGTCTATGAAGCATAACTAAGAGGTGAATATTTTCTTGTTATTTCCAGGTGGCAAAAGTTTTTAAATATTTAAGAAACACAGTTTCACTCAGCTTAATCTGAAAAGAAGAAAAATCATCCTTGTAAGGTTTACTTCCCAGGGAGAAATAAGTGACTTGCAATCCCAGGAAGAAAAATTTTTCCTGCATTTCTTTTCCTTTACTCAGTTTTACTAAGTGTAGCCTTGCCAGCCTTCAGCATATTTGTCAGTAGCTTGAAAGTGAAAGAAAGATTGTCCAGACAGTGTTGAATTGGCAGGAATTGAAGGAGAAAGTAACTATTAATCTATGTACAGAAGGACTTACATTAATTTAAGTGTCTGGTCTAATAAATAGAAAATATAACCCAAACAGGTAAAACTGAAATAAATATGTTTTGAAGCAATAGATAAACAAAGTTAATCTATTATAAAAGAAATGCTTCTGACAAAGGAATAGGATTTCACAGTTTCAGAAAACTCTCCAAAGCCTTTATCTTCAGAAGAAGTAAACATTGTTAGGGAGGAAATTACAAGTGGAATATGAGAAATCAGCAGAGCATATCACCACTGTGCAGTGTTACATTCCTGACTTCTAAGAGTAAAATCCCTTTGCAGACCCACTGGCACTGATAAGCAGACCTCACTAGGGCTTTCATCAAATTTATCCTTAACGCACAGAGAGACAGCACTAAATTTTTGAGCACCGGGCTTGGACAGGACTCAAGTGTTCTTGATGTCCCATGAACATAGTAAATAAATAGCCTTAACTGTAATAAGAGTCAAACATAATTTTTTTTCCCTGATAAGGAAGTCTGGGGGCTGGGGATAATTGTATTCCCTAGCAGGATCCATTTGTTGGTTTAAAGGAACTAAATAACCAGCAAGTACCTTCAAAAAGTAAATAACTTAATGGCAATCACCACTTCAATCATTGTACAATTTGCTATTATCCAATGCAGGAGAAGTGATACAAGCTTACATAAAGATATGCCTTGACTTTTGTAGAATGAAGATATGTCAGAGAAATAAAAAATTCACTCATCTCTGAACTCAGTCACCTGTGAATTACAAACATGAGGTGAGCAGTGACAGTGATAAACAACAGCTACCAAATACTACTAAATTATTGTGTATATTGTTCACAGTGCTGCATGTCCCAAACTTTCATGGGAAAGAGTACTCCAGAAGAGTACAAGGCATTGAGGGTAGAGGGGACTGTCCTTAGATAGATCCAGCAAAGCTATTGTAGAATTGTGATCCAGCTCTGGTCCTCAGAAAGGCTAAATAACATCTATATTCCACTAATTTGCTTCTACTGATTCCAGTTCTGCAACCAGCTTTCTCTGAGCTGTGCTCCATTGCCTGCTATTCATGTGCCCAAAGATTATTTAGTGATTGGTGAAATGAAGAACCAAAAAACAGGTTTAAGTGAAAGTGGACAACGGAGAAGTTCTTGGTCTGGTGCCTGCCCAAAGGCAGCCCTGAAGTTCACTACATCCATGGAGTATATTTGCTTTGGCTTAACAATTTCACTCATTTTGTTATGAGTGGTCATGGCCTCATGTTCAGTTGTATATAGCTACTTCAACACCAGGTCACAGCAGAGTTACTAAACAGCAATTATGTCTTCCAAACAATCATGTAAGGTACATGAGCACCTGAGAATCTGCCACCCCACTGTAAAATGGTAAATACATACATGGAAGGCAAGTCAGGGGAGTAACCTCCTAAATGTTTTATACTCCTGCCATTTATTGCCTCATGCATAATGCAAAGGAAATTTGTGGTCAGAGCCTGGATGTGTCCAGTCTTCCTGGGAATGGCAATAATTCAGAAATTAAAAGCTAGAACAATAAAATTAATCATATTCATTGATATGCATAAAATTACGGTAAAAATAATAATGTTACAGACTGGGCTGTGTTGATGAGGCATTATTAGAAAGAAATAAAATTTTCCCAGTATGTCTTACCTGAACAATAAAATCTGTGCCGCAGACCAGCAAACGCACCACTATTAAGTACATCCATTCAAAACTCAGAATTGGTTTGGTTGAAATTCAGTGTGCAAAAATTTTTAATTTGCCAAGAAATCTAAAGGCAAGAAACATTTTGAATTGTAGTAAATAATCTTATTTGCAAAATCTTTTTTGATTTTTTTCTTGAGAAATATATATTGTGATTTCATGGAAAATGAAGGAGAAGAAAGTGATTTGACAATATTCTTATTTCCAATTTGTGCTTTTTCAGTCTAAATGGGTGGACAAGCAGATCAGCCAAAAATATTACTCTATAATCATGCTTGGAGGGTGGTAATTAAGGGGACGTTCTCTATGTGGAGTTAGGTCACAGTGCTGGGACTGTCTTATTCAATACCTTTGTGAGGGATCAGTGTATTCCCATCAAGTACCAGATGACATTGCTCTAGGGGAAGGTAGTAGGTGGTCTCTAGGGCTCCTCTACCATTCAAAAGCATCCAAGATTTGCTGGAGGAATGAGACAGCAAGAAAGTAAAGAAAATCAATAAGGACAGATGTAAAGCTTTTTATCTGGAAGGAAAACCCCTGCAACAGCACAGGCTGGGCACTGACTGCCTAGGAAGCTGCCGTGGAGGAAAATCTTTTGAAGATCCTGCTGGGATGGAACAGAGATGATCATGGGCCCCTAGGTTTCTCTGGAAGCAAAGGGGTTAACAGCAACCTGTAGGCACAGGGCAGGGCCTGGAGATCCCAGGAAGGAACTATTCTCCTCTACCCCACATTTGTTAGGTCATAAACACAGTGCCCAGTATGGGGCTGCTCCCTACAAGGAAGACACTTTTAAACTGCAGATACTTCAGTGGTGGACACCAAGATGATAGGAACAGGAATATTGGAATATTTCTCTGGAGAAACTGGGAAAGCTGGGTTTATTCAGTCTGAAGCAGAGGCAGTTTTGGGAGAACCCAACAGCAGCCCCCACTGACCAAGGGGAAGCTCTCTAGGAGCTGTAGCTGAGCTCTTCCCTCCAGTGTAGGAATAGAATGTGGAGGAATAGAAGCAGTATAGGTACAGAACGAAGAAACATTTTGCCCATGAGGACAGATGAGCACTGATATCGGTAACCCAGGGGTGTTTTGTAGTCTCTCTCCCTGGAGGTTTTAAGGTCTTGACTATATATGAAACCATGAGAAATGTGGTCAGATCTCTTGGAGACTCTAGTCAGAGCAAAAGGTTGTTCTAGAAACCTCTTGAGGTCTCTTCCAACATGCATTATATTGTGATTCTGTGATTCTCTAGTTTATAATGTGAAAGAAAAAGACATTTTTTTTGTCATAAAGAAATAAGAGGTCAAAATTCTCCATTACAATTAAGAAATAAAACTTTGTTTGGTTTGAAAAATTTATTGTTTTTTAAATTTCAATCCATATTTCAGCAAAACCAAACTCCCTGAGGAAGTTTTGATGCTGATGGAGCAGCAATCTTGGATGAAGGATGGTCCTTTAGGAAATCTTCGAATGGTTCCTGAAGGAGTTATTTACATCAGGAGAAAGGCCCTTAGTTTGCTGTGTTTTATTGACATAGATTGGAAGTGATCACTGTGTGAGAAAGCTACTAATCTAAGAGACACACAGGACAAAACAGAGAGAGGAGTCTGACAGTGGGCAGCAACACATTTAAGATTTAACTTGTCTCTGCATAACTTGGCTGCATATTTTTTTCTTTCTGAACCACATCTGTTAGTTCTTTATGAAATCTGTAGGAAAACAAATAGGAAATTCACAGTTCAGTGGCTTTTTTTCTTCATATGGCCAGAGGTAGGAAAAAGAAGACTTTGCGGTCTCCCTGCTTCATTTGCGGTAATGAGGGACCCACAGAACAATAGCATTTCACAAGGTGAACAGTAATATTTGTTTTTGGTGAAATGATTAAATCAACTTTGTGATAGAAAATATTAAAAGATTCTTTCTAAAGCAGTTCAGCAGTGGCTCAGGAAAGCTGTCTGGAATAGCCTTACTCTTAGTCCTCTTTCTTCAGACTTGGCCTTCTCCACAATGTTCTTCTCTTCTCTTCTCTTCTCTTCTCTTCTCTTCTCTTCTCTTCTCTTCTCTTCTCTTCTCTTCTCTTCTCTTCTCTTCTCTTCTCTTCTCTTCTCTT
>WEIU01019535.1:0-13256 GCA_013389925.1 Aegithalos caudatus | reverse complement strand
AGTTGTACTTTGCTCCCAGATAGGGTTGAAATGTTGAAAGGGAGACTGTAGTCACAGTGGTTGAAAGGTATCAATGTCTCATTGCCCAGGAGGTTTACAGAGACTCTGACTTTGCTAGTCAGATTCAGTGTTTATTGTACCCATGACAGTGGCCCCCAGCACCATTTCAGAATTGCATGTGCACTCTTGGAAAACAGCTTGATATTTGTCTAAATGCTCATATATTGCTGGATTTTACAAGCTTTACTGGTGTTGAATGACAGAACTATTATGGCCTGGATGATCAGTGCTCTGCTGCTGTGTGGTTGTTCAGTCTCCATGATGTTCGGTTTAACATCTGACCCGAGCAGGAGAGAATTGGTGGTGAGCTGTTGTTGAGATTCTTGGTTTGAGACACAGATTGGGCTGAAATGCTGTTCACTTTAGTTGACTTGGAGAGTTTGGAACAGAGATGTTCCATGAGTAGGCACTGAAAGAAGAAAGTGCAAGCAGTTGTGAGCAAAGTTATATAAGAACTTATATAAGGTTATATATACAGGTATATAGCTTCATTATATAAGGTATATAATGAAGTTATATACCTTTTTAGGCAATATGGTTGGAAAATAGTCTGTAAGATGTGTGTGAAATATAAAAGATCATAAATAGAGAATTTAAAGATAGCCACACTGTTTGTCAAGAATCTGTTCTGTTAAGTGTGACTCTTTGCTTCTCTTTCCAACTTTTTTTGCTGCTACGTGATATTTTGGTTAGGTGGAGGTGAACACACTTTGAATTTATTTAGTAGGAGATACTTTTAGTCATTAATTCAGTAATTAATCAGAGGGAGGTTGGGGACCTGAAGTGGCTCCAGCCTCTGTCCAACCCAGACTCCTGTAAACTTTTATTCTGTCATATTTTAAAGGAGGACAGACAGACATCTGAGTTCTGAAGGCCTTATATATCTTCTGAATTTAACAGAGATTCCAAGTTGCTTATGACTTACTAGAAAGTGTCAGCCAAATAAAGACCCAAATAGGGTAGGAATATGTTTGATTTTTTTTTTTTTAAAGCTGTCCTTAAAATCCCTAATATTGTTGTATTTTAGATAGAGGACTTTATCTTGAAGACCAGTGAAAGTCTAGACAAGTGGCTGAAATTATATTAGCTGGCTCTCTGTCTGTGCAAAGATCAGAACCTGTAAAGTTTTCAAATTAACAAAGACAAAATGTTAGGCTCATTATTGTTCTGTTTTACTAGTTTTGATCCCAGCTCCATGATTCAAAGACAACTTGTAGATATATCTTGAAGCATATCTACAGAAAATAATCTCTGAAAGAATATCACTAAAAGGATTTATTTGTTATTTAAATGGAATTTTTGAGATATATAATATTTCATTTGAATTAAATACTACATCTAAATTAAAATATGCTACAGGATTTATAGTATAAGTAGTATAAGGATAAGTAACAGGAAATCTTGTAAAAATCACACCATCACTTTTTCACATTGGATTCATAACATTTTGTCTCTTCAAGTATCCAACTATCAGGTATTCTAACTGCAAATATTCTGCCTCCTTATTTGTAACTATATTATGCATGGAGATTTCTTTCTGAAGCTGGGTAGAAAGAGTTAACTTAAACTAAGAATGACAAGGGAAGGCAAGAACAAATAGCAGCACTGCAAGAGACTTATGGACAGGGTCAATGGGAAAAGGGCATGGGGTGACATGACAAGAAAGCACTTGCACATCAGCAAGGAAGTGTCTAAAAGGCACCATTCTGGGGAGATCTCCCAACCCTTTGCAGGAGCTCAGCTTGGGATTGTTCACTGAAGTGCCTGTATACTAAGGCAGGCAGCATCAGAAATAAAAAAGGAGGGCTTTGATCATGTTGGGATCTTGAGACTTTTCAGGATGCTTCCCATAACTAGAGTGTTTCTATGCAGGGATACAGGGTCATTAAGAAGGACAAAAAAGGCATACAAGGAGGGATATTTTCCCTTTTTGTGAGAGGACAATTGGAGTGCATGAAAGCTGTGTCTAGGATTACTGGGGTTGAATCCAGAGATTAAATTAAAAATGTTAAAGTCCAAATGGAAGTGAACTTGTTAAGGGATATCAAATATAACAAGAAGAATAGAGATGACAATAGGAAGCCCAAATAAACATGGGCTCATTTCTCAAGAAAATAGGGAGCCTGGTTATGGAGGATGGAACCAGGTTTGCTTTAGTGGTTCCCTGTGACAGGACCAGAGGCAATGGGCACTACCTGAAACACAGGACATTCTCTCTTATCATCTGAAAACACCTTTTTTACTGTGAGGGTGACTGAGCACTGGCACATGTGTCACAGAGAAGTTGTGGAGCCTTCCTCTTTGGAGACATTCAAAAACTTCTCAATATGGTCCTGGACAACGAGCTCTAGGTGACCCTGCTGTAGCTGGGGAGTTAGACCAGATGACTTATGGAGGTCCTTTACAATTTCAGCTTTTCTGTGATTCTGGGATTATGTGTCTCTCTGAAATCAATATACGATTTTCTGATTCTATGCATTATTTCAGATAAATTGTAGATAATCATTGTGCATTTATTTCTTGTACTCATTATTCACTAACTCTTCTGTTTAATAATAAGGAACAAATGTCTGTTCTCTGGTTCCTACAGAAAGTTCCTAGTCATTAATCTAAACTTTGGGAAAATACGGAATTAATTTATAACATGGTCAGCTTGATCCATGTATGTTTTCCAGCACCTCAAGTTTGCCTTCATGTCAACAGAATGAAACACCTTTTCACAGTCATAGTCTTTCTGCACAGGCAACAGTTTCCTATTTTTCTTTATTTTTGTCTTCATTGAAGAGGATGGACTACTTGGGTTTGTAGACTGCCTCTAACCAAGATGTTAACAAGCCTCTGAGATCAGATTCAGACACTCTGATTTTATTTGCTTTGAAAAATATTGCAACATTATATTTATACAAATTTTAAATTCTCTGACTAGTTCTTGATATCATATATCACAACACATCTTTGTCAGACAAGAAAAACCTTTATGAACCAACATTATTATGCTTGATCTTGGTTTTTTAGGAAATACTCTCAAGATAAAGTTTTCTGGTTACAGTCATTGCTAACAGAACTACTCTTTAGGCTACCCTTGTCATTTCAGAAAGTTTAAACAACTCCTGGCAATAACTTCGTAGCTGAAATGTTTAAATCAAATTTTTCCCGTATCCCTAGCTAGCAAAAATAAATCCACAATGGATAGTTAAGGCAAAGACTAAGTCAGTAAAAACCCAAAGAAGAAGAAATTGATGGAATGAAACTTGGTATTTAGAAATGATACCTCAATAATGATTTAACACTTGTCAGTAGAGGTTAATAATATATTTTCTTTCTCCAAGTAGCTGTTCTCTACCATCACTGGTGAGTTTCACAGGGTTGCCAGTGCTGGGTCATTGTTTCACTGCTTGTATTGGTATTGACTGATCAACAGTCATTCCCTGAATGTCCTGGTCAGGCCATGGACTTTGTTCCAGGATTGAATTTGTCATTAGGTAACTATATTTGACTTTTTCAAGTGGGGTTCTTTTCCTTTTTGATAATATCAATTGTCTCCATATTTCCTATATATGGTGAACTGTATCTCCTTATCTCTGAAAATCCAACAATAAAAATGCAAAAAGAAAACCTACAATTATAAAAATTATAAACTGCTATTTTTATATCTTGAATTTGCCTTTTACGTACTTTATAATGAATTTTTCTGTCTGGTTATTTTAATTGGCTGGTTCCTCAGTGTGTATCCTAATCACATAATCAGGTTAAAGTTATTAGAAATGCCTTGCATTCAGCAAAATCTATGCATTTCTGAATATATAATAGAACTTGATTTTTTAGCACTATTAGCTAGCACCTAGTGTCTTAATTTGCACAGCTGTAATAAATTAAACCTAATGTTTGCATAGTACTAATTTACCATATTCTATGAGGATAGAAAACTAAAGTTCTGTCTGTTCTGTAATCATATGTAGAAAGGAACAAGAGTATTTTGAGGTATTGACCTTTCACCGTTTTCAGTTTCGTGGTCATATGAAGGTTCTATTTTTGTATCAGGCAATCATAATCTTTTCACATTAATGTTTTTGCTCTGGTCTGATTAGCACTCCTCCTTTAGTTCTGACAACTCCATGACAACTGTCCACATTTTTGACAAAATCAGAACTTTAGTCCTATTTTTGAAATAGCCAGAACTCCTGTTGTATCACAGCATGGGGAGAACAATCTGTCAAATTTTTTAAAGTTTCTGCAATAAACTTAAGTGATGATTAGTAAAATAATTAGGACTTCTTTCCTAAAATCAAATCAATTTGATTGCAATGTTATTTTCCCACTTGTGCAATAATCATAACATAGAATCAAATATCTGCAATATTATCACTATTTCAGGGAAAGCCAGAGATGCACTATAGGCACCCATACAGCCACTTTTTAAATACTATTCTCTAGACAGAAATAACTTAATTTTTGGCTTACTCAATTCCATGGCACCAGCGTACACTGGTTCTGGTTTCTTCCTCAAGCCTTTATTCCTGGACTGAAATCCATTTCTATGCAGCTCTAGTGTGATAAATATGTGCAAGACATGCCTTTCACTATGACACAAATGACTGAAATATCAGAAATTTCACCATGGATGAAAAAAACTCCCAAATCTTTGTCAGGGAGATATATCTAGGGTAACCACATAGAATCACAGAATTACAGAATGGATGATGTTACAAAGGATCTCTAAAATGGTTTATTACATCTCCCCTGTGCAAAAGAGTGTCAGCTAGAACAGGTTGCTGAGGCTCTTGCTGATTCAGGGGAGATAGAGACTCCACAGCTTCTCTGATAAACCTGTTCTGCTTTTCTGGAAACCTGGAAGACAACTTGAGTGATGGTTGTTTTGTCATAGACACCGTTCTTTGATGCAAAAAACTAGTGATCCATTGCTTATTGTCAGAGCATACATCCATGCTCAGGAAGCCACTGCGTCCTCTCTACAAACACCCAGGAGTCAATGGCCATCTCTGCTGTACAGAGAAACACAGGCAGGCAGACTGAGCCAGGCAGACTTCTGGTCCTTTATCTTGCACCAAGAGCTCCATCTGTCTCTGCAGACATAGCTGCAGTGCCTACCTCTGACACAGGCAGGTCTCCTTCCTAACACAGAGGAAGTCTCTACATAGAACTGTGGCATGTCTAGATGAGCCACAGTCTTTCTGTTGCTGGCACAGTTTTCAAGAAAATCCCATTCCTGTCATGTCATGAATCTCTGTCAGCAGAACAATACGGCTGATGGCCTCCCTATACACAGCTGTCTGACCAATACCACACCTGCCTTGTCATACATTTATCCAGCCCATATCTCACCAATCTGGCCTTGATAAACAACTTTGACTTCTCTTATCAAAGCAATGACTAACAAATGCAGTACAGAGGGCTGCCAAGATTGTTAGGAGAGTGTGAAATATAAGAAGTGGTTGACAGAAATTATTTTCTTCAGCCTTCAGAAGAAAAGTAAAGGAGAGAGGTTACTCCTTTCTTCAGCCCTGATGAAAGGATGTAGAGAAGGACTTTTGTAAGTCGTGCTCAGTGATAGGAGAAGAGGCAATGAACCCAAGCTGAAAATTTTCAAAGTGATTTGATATATGGAAAAATGGTTTTGTTGTGAGTAGTTTGTCACTGACGGTTTCCCTTGTAGTTTTTCAGGAGAAGGAGCTGAACAAGCTGCTTCAGGAGGACCTGATCTGAGCAGGAATGGGACTACACAGCATCTGGAGGGTCCTTTCAACCTACATGGTAACTTGATTCTCTGATGTTTGAAGATACACAGAATTGAGATGATCAAAATCACAATTAATTTTTTTTTTCAGAATTTTGCACAGAAGTGTAAGAGCTTTTTGTAATCCTAGAAAGACTTATAAACATACTTTCACTTTATGGAATTTGAACTACGTTGACTACTCTACAGGCTTAATTTACAGGTTTCTGAATGAAGTGTGAGTATAAATCTTAAAAGTCATATTACTCCCTCTCTTTGTAAAAGAAATATGTGTTTATTCTTGAAGTATATGTATAATCCCTTTGGACTGTTCTCATTTCTAAATTTTAGAAGTAAATTGCAAAAAATATGAGATAAATAATGAAGCAGTGTGTGTTTTGTAGCTTGCAGTTCAGTATATCTGGATTCTTTCATTGTGCTCTTTGCAGAATTAACACTCTTATAATTTATGTTATGGGAGAAAAGTTGAATAAACAGGTTCAAATTCAACCTCACTATTTTGCCTTCTGATGTTTCAGGAAAGAATGCTTTCATTATGCAGAGGAAATAGTTTGAGCTTTCATTTTTTAGCTAAGTTGCCATTAGCTGGAAAATTGACATAAGAAAGGAACTTCTACATTATTAAAAAAAAAAAAAAATAAAAAGAAGCACACTAGGTGGGTTTCCACTGGAATTTGAAAGTACTTCTAAAGTTTGTTATAAAATATTTCCTGACTAATTAAGAATTTTTACCTAATGCCTCCCCCCAGCCCCTCCATTTTCCAGATTTCACTGTTGGAAATCCAATGATAAATTAACAGATTTCAAATAAGATTAGAAGACTACCATTTTCTTCAGAACTGAAGAGCTTAATCAAAGTGTGTTTATTTTAAATATTTCCCGGGCTGATCATTTAAGATAGTCCTCAAGATTTTCACCATAACAAAATTTAATTTGTTGGTTTCTATGTTACCTGTGTGTCCCTGCAGTTTCTTTTAAACTGGCATAATCATTATTACTCAGTTCTCAAAACCAATTGCAGATAGCTAGAAATATAGAAGATTTTTTGGGGGGGGTTTAGATAGATGTTTGGAGCTTTGGTATTTTCTATATGTTTAGCCAAGCCTACCTTTTTGAAAACAAGCAAACAAACAAAAAGCAAAACAAGAAGCCAATAAACCAAACTCAAATACCCCAAACCATACAATTATTGAATTCATGTTCCTAAGCAACATATTCTTTTTTTTTTAAATTTTTTTTAATTNATTAATTTCCATGGAACATATGTTGCCTATATCTATGCATTCCATTACTGCTAGATGAAATTTCCAGAGTTGTTTCCTCACTCAGATGAGTGTATTTAAGCTATGACCTATTTATCCTTCTCTCTTCAAGATTTGAACATTCTCTCTCCCATCTTCATTCATGACATATTTTTATATTTATGAAATACACTGATGGGGGTGCAGATGGTGGCTTTAATTTTTCCTACCTTTGCTAAGCCCAGCAGCCGCCTCTGTGCTATGTTTAAGCAACACCTTTGAAAGCAGAGACACAAAAGTGTGCTTTTTCAATGCTAATTTAGTATCAAGTAAGCAGCTGAACCAGTTGACTGGCTGCATATAGATGTATGGAAAAATAATAAAAGCTTCAGAAGCTGTTATAATATGATAATGATAACAATAACATGATAATACTTGCCAGTGGGTTTACCATGCTGTACAGGTACTATGCAGTGTGGAACATTCTCTCCCCCAGTAAAGAGACTGGAAATATGTAGGGAAGCACTCTACATCCTGCAGGATAGGTCAATACACTGAGATGGAGTCTCCAGCTGTTAACACTCACTGAAAATGCTGTTCTTTATCCTGAGAACAAAAGAAACATGGGAAAGGCAAGTTTTTTCTTCATCTGATACTGCAACACGTTAGAGAGGTCTGAGGTCTAGTTTTGGCAATCAGATTAAGCCATGCTTCCTATGAGACATAATTAAATTGGCCTGGAGCTATAGCTAGAGAAAGTAGGTTTCTTTTGAGGATAAAAATATACATTAATAGCTCTGTTTACATCACTTTAAATATGTTTTATCACTGGACTTAAGTATACAAAACCATAAGCCCTTGATTCTTCATATGCCTAAGAGCCTAGCTAATTTTTGGTCCTAAGCATGTTTCTGGATCATGGCCCAAATAGTTTAATTAACTATTCTAAAAATACTTATAACTGAAAAATTAAGAAAAGAAATAAAAGCACTTTTTGTAACAGTCAGAAAAAAGTTGTACACCATCAGCTCCCACCCATCTCCTCTCAATTTTTCCTTACTGTTCCCAGTTACTCTCTCACAACTGCCCTGAACCCTTCCAGCCTTTGAAGCTCTTGCTGAGTTTTTCAGATCCCTGAGACCCCTCTCAGCTTCTTTACCCATTTAGTTCCTCAAACTCCTTTGTTCTTTTCAGCCATGATATTTTACCTCTGCCAGACAAATTCCTTGCTCTTCCTCTATTTCGGAACCTGCTCTGTCACCACTCAAAAACTGAATTAAGTCCACATTTCATCTGAACACTGAACCTGTTCAATGGCAGTGTTTTGAGCAAAAGCTGCTTTGGGTGGCCTGTATACTACTCAAACAAAAATTTTCTGGCTGATAAAGAAAGACCAATGAACAAAAAGGGACAAGAAGAATAAGAGAACAAGAGGGACATAGAAGAATAAAAGAGAGGAAAAGTATTTTTATTTTTTCAAACAGATACTAAATAAGAGACTATATGTCGCTCCTGAACTTTTTGGTATTTATGAAGCTGTATCTATTACATTTTTGTATTTAAATGAAGACTTTTTTGTGTGATTCATCTATTACAAAAAGAACTATCCTTGCACAGATAAGTATTATTACTTTTCTATGTTTCCTTCCAGTCCTGCCTGTAACAGTATCTTGTCATCAGAATTCACCCAATCCTATAAAATTTTTACTTTTTTTTAATTGAGGAGTTGTCTGATCTGTGGAGAATGGTGTTTCTGTCTGACGCTACATTGTTTGGTGACACTAATATGGCTCTTATGGTATAAATAATTATTTTGATTCATTTTTTCAGACTTAAATATTTTAACTGTTTCTTTTTTAGCCATTCTTATGTGCTTTCTCAATCGCTGAAAAAATCTGGATTTTTGACTTCTTTGACTAATCTAAGTTGCTGTATATTTAGGCAGTAAATCATTTAAAGGAAGAGTGTCAATGCTTGATGTACAAAAATATGAAGAAAATGTGAAGAATTTCTTCTCCAAGTAGCTTAAAAGTAGAAAGGTGTGAAAAATTAGAATACAAAATCTCTACTTAACTAGAGTGAAAGCAGTGACATTTCTTCATTGGAGAAGAGCCTGCCAAGTGAAAATGAGCTCTCTCCAACTCTTGTGACAATTACAATTGCAATTTTACAAGTCCTGGGAAATGTGATCATTCCTGATTAGAGACATTAATCCTGTTATCAGTCTGGAGGGAAAGAAAAGTGTACTTAGGCTGCTCCAATACTACCTTCCGTCTCCGCTTTAAAAAGTGCCTTAAGATGGAATATGCATTCTGGCTTGCATCACAAAATAATATCCACACCTTCAAAACAGACCATCTGCATGTGTTCTTCTCTAGCTTTAGTTCTAGACACAGTCCCACACATTTCTCATGTTGTCCTCATGAAATGAAGTTCAGCTGTTTTATCCTGACCCAGTGCCATTTGTGTTCTGAAGGATTGTCCTCTATTGCCTAGGACTTCCAGACTTTCCACGTTTTGCTAATTAACTCTCCATGAATCTTTAAATCTGAGCTTGTGGTTTCAGCTGCTTGTTTTCTCACATTCAGTGAGTCCAGAATACGTAGCAGCAGAAATTTATTTAGCATCATGAAATACCTTTTAAAATAAACCAGATTTTGTAGTTAAGTGCAAGAAAATATCCATGATGCTTCAATGGTTTTTGTTTGGTTGGGGATTTTTTTTATTTATTTTACTTACATATTTTTATATTCTTTACTCAAGTTTCATCATTAGTTTTTTATTTTTCAATGTTAAATCACTGGGGTACCCAGTTCACAGCGCACAGCATGATATTCCATGAAATTTGCCTCATATCAAGCCCAATATTTCTTGACCAATACTACTCTTACCAGAATTCAGAAAAATTAAATTCTTCAGTAATAATAGATGCAGTGAAACATTAAGTCTAGCAGAGTCAAAGATACTTTTCCCAAAAATACAGATTTTGTTTTCCTAGGTTCTGGGCAATTGGTCATCTGGATCAAATACTGGGTCATAATTTGGCAGGCTCAAGGATTCCATGAACTAAAACAGGATCAGGCACCTGTCTGGGATTCACATGGCCAAATACAAAGCCTGTAATGTGAATTTCTATGTCTGAGTGGGTTATGTCCTTCACAGTACGACTGGAAATAAACTTTTATAGTTTAATTGGGGAAAAGAACATCTTGAAGGAGGGGTTCATCTCTTTGCAAAGTACTTGCCTAAAAGAGGTCAGATGAATAAATGCTTTGTAGGTGTCTCAACGTCAGATGAGATGAATCATGCCCTGATTCATTAGAGACCTGAGTAAGCTGTGGACTTCTCATTATCTCGATTGTAATTTAGGCAAGTACTTGGCTGACTGAAAGTGAGAAAAACTGGATGTTTCTGTAAATTAAGTCTTATTCTGGACAGATGAAATATTGTTTAACAATGGCAAGCAGAAAAGATGGCTGGACATACAGATGAGATAATATAATTTGATATTAGATTTCCTATTAGTTTAGAAAAAGTTAATTTTTTTAGTTCAGTTGGATCTTCTTATAGTTTATGCAGCTGTCCAGACTTCTTCTCACTTTGTCTATACTATTTTATCCATCTTTTAACTCTGTCAGCACTCATTATACACCTCTTTTATTTTTGCTACTGGAATATATCTGTTTATGACTTGGTCACAAGAATGACAATCTCTCATAGCCCAGTGTTCATTTCTGTTTGCATTGTACGGAATCATCTGGTTATCTTTAATTATTACATACTAAGATAATAATAACAATGTTGTATATTTATGCCAGCAAACGTTTACTGCTCTTCTAGTGTGTTAGATAAAGAGGAAAAAACCTTTGGCTTTGCACTTGCTGTGTATCTCTTCATTCTTCAGATTAGTATTCAACAGCTCTTTAGTTTTCAGTGTTGTTTGCTGCACACACAAAGGCAGACTATCTGCTGACTTATGTATAGCCCCTCTAGTAGGTTTTTCAACATGAATTACAATCCACAAAATGGACACTGGTCCCAGTTTCACATATAAGGAAACAAATGAAAAAAAGGCCTAGTTCAAACACAGAAGCAGTTGCAGTTAGAAACACGGGAAAAAATGAATACAAAATCTTAGTTCCACTCCACAGACTACACTCACATATCAGTTTTGAAACCCAAACCAAAAGTATAACTGCATGTAGGTGGAAAAAAATTTCAAATTATTTCAGTGTAGAGTATTAATGTTGGGATCAGTCTAGGGGTCTTTTGTCAACATTAAGAAATGTATTTTTCATATTTTGTTTATCAGTTTAATGGTACTACAAGGTCTGTCAAGTGAAAGTGCCAAGTAGGATTGAAAAATAAGATGCTAGTAAGATGCCTTTTTTTAAAACTTAAAAAAAAATTCTACTGTTGTTCTTTAATCTTTCCTTTAGTTTCAGCAAGGTTCTCTCTCTCTCTCTCTCCTTAAAAAAAAAAAATAAATAAAGGATATGTCTTTTGTAAATTAGTCTCTGGCAACTAAGGAAGTGGACTATAACCACCTAACCTTATGGGAAATGCAATGGCAACCAGAAAGATCTATATGCATAATGTAATACTAATATGATTGTGCAATCTATAACCCCAACTGATGGCTGGGCAGCACTTCAGCAAAATAAAAATATCCAATTAAAAAACAACAAAATATTCTTCTGCATAGTAGATCTCACTGAGAACAGATGAATTATTTTTAGGTTAATTTGTAAACAAAGTCGATTAACTCTACTCTCCTACTGGTTCCTGAAAAATTGGTATTATTTCTGAAATTATTTAAATAATTTTACATCCTGGAAGATGATCTTATGTTAATATTTCATTACACTAATCATATATGCAATTTTAGTAACATCATTATAACAATATAAATTACTCAATGACTTTAGAGTCTTTTCCAACTGAAGTGATTCTGTGATTCTATAGTGATCTCTCTCCATTTCATTCATCATAGATTACAAAACAATATTATGATGAAATATTACAGTATAGTTTTACTTGTCACACATGAACTGAACGATATTATTAGCAGCTTACAATTGCTAAGAGTCAGTCCCCTTTAAGGTTAAACACTCAAAAGCTGGAATGAGGGTTTCTTATGAAATTTTATCATTTTAAATTTGGCCTCAATCTGAGCAAACCATCCATAAATCATTGTGTCAGAAACAGGCACTTAGAGTAAATCTAAAATGAAAGACAGTCGTTAAGATTCAAGAAGCAGGTAAATATAACTGATGTTAGCTTTGTATTTTTCCTGCTTCTAACCTTTGCATTGAATCCATCTTTGTCTGCATCTTTTAATACTTAGTCACTCTGAATTGTGATTTAATTGTCATTTGAGTTTGTCTGACTTAAACATGAAGAACAGTGACACTGTACAATCTATTTGCTACATAACAGCATTTTTTCATTTTTCTCTTTACAGTCTGAGTTTGAATAATTAGACTTGATACAATAAATAATGATCCTTGCTTTAAAACTTGGAATTTGCCTTCTGTTTCTCAAATTTTCACAAATGCACATATGATTTAACACCTTTATTTCTGCTGTATAACTTGTGATTGTTTAGTATTCATTATGATTCAATCAAATTAGGACTTGAACAATAGGAAAAGATAGGAGAGGTTCACGGTAGATTATGTACTTTCAAGTTTTTACTGGAATCATAATAAAATATATCTACATATCCATAAAATAAAATATGTTACTGTGTGTATATGATAATCTGATGCATCAGTTTGATATTTCAGAAGTTAAAATACTGTTTTCATTGCCTCAGTAGCCTGTTGGTCTGAAAAACTGATGTCCCATTCTTAAAAACCCTCCATCTTTCTGAAATTATTTCAGGTTAAGTCACCACAACATAATTTTCTTTCTTCTTCACAGAAACAACTACACTTGACCTGGAAAAAAGAAGAAATTGCATATTTCATTCAGAGAACATTATCATTGTGTCAAATGAGTCTTATTGAATCTGGAGAAAAAAATGGCAAAATCTCTGGGAAGAAAATGGTTGCTGGGGGGTGCGGGGGGGGAAAGTCAGCAAAAGCAAAAAATAAGGTTAATAAAAAACTGAGGAAAACATATGGTCTGGTAGAATGCAAAACCTTCTGACATTAACATTTGTAAGATGAAATGTACTGTCACGATATGACGCAGAA
>WEIU01019533.1:37316-56883 GCA_013389925.1 Aegithalos caudatus | reverse complement strand
AACAATCTCCAAGTACTTATGAAAGCATTTTTAAAATACAGAACTATTAAATGACTCTCATGTAATCTGCAAAACAAGTTAATGGTATCCTGCTATATGACCCTCATTAAGACCTATGATTGTATTCCTTGACTTCTTACTGGAAATCTAGTTGCCAATATCAGTTAGAAAAGTGGTGGAAGAATTAATGTTTATGAATCTATTTGATGAATATGTAGAAGAAATATGAATATAGAAAAACACTATATCAAATGTAACTGGTTGTGTGATTTATCAAACCAATTCAGTAGAGGTTTACAGGTTGCAAAGCTACTGAAATTAAAGAAACAGCACTCTCAAGATTGTTCCCTCAACAATAATTTTGGTTTAAAGACTTTATTTGACAGTCATTAAGTCTTCTGACACCCAAGCACCTAGTCTGTTATATCCAATATAATGCCCTCATCAATAAAGTGTGAAGCCTTGGACCATTAATCTTCAGTGCACAAAACTTTCACAAATTTCTAATACTTTCTTTAAGCAACAAATTATTAGAGATTGCTATAAACTGTAGCCCCCAATATACCAGTTGCTCTTCATAATGCAGAGAAATAGAGGACTGTGTGTCCATACATAGCACAGGTCAGGATACCAACTGCTTTAACTTTCAGAGACATTGTCTCAGAGGAAATGCAGTTAACAGATGGTAACCTGTGTCCATCATGTCAGACATCTGGATTCTAATAATAAATAATGCAGGGATTTTGTTAAGGTATAAATCTCTGATGTACAAAAATGTCACAAAAGACATTATTAATATTTGAACAATATTGAACACAGGGTCTTCCTGTTTACTTTATTTTCCCCAGTCCAAAATGAGTTAGGAAATAGATCACAGGTGCTAAATAGGAAGTCTGTTTGTCTGTGTATTTTCTAGAAACTTAGTTACATGCCATACAGAAGAGAATTCTCTAAACCATGCTCAGTTTTTATTGAGAAAAGAGTGATTTTAGCAACATTTCTGTTTAATCACTTGAACCAAAGACTTTAAATGGCAGCTTTGATGTCTGTAAAAATCCAGATGGATTTTAATATGAGAAAGAATACATAATTTCTTCCTTGACCTTCTTGACAAATCTGAAGATATTTTCATGAAAACGTCAGAAAGTTTCAAAAGTGATCATGCAGAATGACCAATCACAACATAAACACTGAGAAGCAGAGAACAGGCATAGTGTTAAATCCAATACCATGATTCATGTACTGTTGCAAAATTACAAGACAACTATATATATATGTGTATATATATATATATCAGAGGTCTGCTTCAGGTTTGGAACTTAAAAAAAATATTAGATTTTTTTATAATACTTAAGTGATGCTAGTACCTTAATAACCAGTTAATCTGTGAAAATAAACCATCTGCTAGAGATATAAATAGGAAATTAATTTCTTTTTAAATCCTCTTATCACTTAAACTTTCTATTGTGTATTCAGCACATGGACAAGATCCACCCCTCTGCATGCAGGCATCCTTCTGGTGGTTGGTTTGTATTAGGAACACAGTTCTTGCAGGACATCTTTATGGAAAGGAAAAGGAAAGACTATTGAATTTTTTTACAACAAAACAAAAGTATTATTGGAAAAACAGAAACAACCAGGGGATGACTGAGCAGGCAGTTTTCCTTTTGTTCTGCTTTAAAGCACTAGGGAAAAGTAGATAGAGTTTCACGAGTTTTCACTAGTACATCCAAATGTACTAAATACCAATATTTGTGTGAGACACTTGGAATCTCTTGCTTTGTGAGAGGAAGAGTGCTGAACTTTCATTTTTTTTTTATTTTTAGATGGGTGGCTGATGTTGAAGAAGTTTCTAAACTGGAAGAGCTGTGTCTATGTGCAGTACTTGTTTGATGTCTGACATTCTCCATGAGCAGAACTGAATTGGATGACAATGCATTGCCAGGGAGCAGAAACGCTAATTTGTAAATGCAGTGCTAGATCAGTGATGCTAAGGAAAGCTATCTACTCATGCAGCTTTACAGATTATGAGATAACATCTCCTCTTTTGTTTCTTGTTGAGCCTCATAAAGAACAGAGAAACTGGGAAACAGAGAATTCAGCTTAATTTCAAATGCTTCTCTGAAAGTGGGACACAGCTAATTTGGTTTATGGAGGTGGAAGAAAAGATTGGTGCATGTAGATTTTAGTTAAAGCTGTTACACTGTAAAATCCTGAATGGTTATTTTTAAAGATATAATTTCCATTGTAGCTGGAAATCAATCTATTCCAGAGACAAGAAAAAAAATGGGGAATGGTTATCTGAATTCTAGTTTTGCTTTTAAGAATGTCTTAAAATCTCCCTTTTCCTCCCTTTTCCTCCCTTTTCCTCCCTTTTCCTCCCTTTTCCTCCCTTTTCCTCCCTTTTCCACAGTTTGAATAAAATTTAAAAAGCTTCTGGGAGAGCAGAAAAATGGAGAAAAGCTCATGCCTTCTGCATGCATTTGCAATGTTGATAAACAAAACAGAATAACAGGATCCCCCCTCTTCCTCCGCTTTAAGCACATTTTTTTATAAAACAAGTTCACTTCAGATTTCTAATCCCTTGGAATTTGTTGTCCAAGTATACTTTTGATCACAGATAACAACACTTGAATCAAATGTGATTTTTTTTCTTAGTCTGAAGTTTTCTAAAATTTCATCTTTGACTAAAGTCAAAAAAGTCTGATAAAAAATCAGTTGTAATTTTTTATTAATATTTTTATTATTACAACAGACATTATGTTTGAAGATTTTAATTTAGCTAAATAGTTGCCACTAAAAAAAAAAAAACCACTCCCATACTAAGACGTTATTCTTTTTGATGTATCTGGAATCTGATATCCACCTTATGATACAAAGTGAGTGATGCATGATAAATCCACTGTATGGGGAGACGTTTTAGGGAAGGACAGAAGGTTTCTACCTCATGGTTTTTTTAAATGTATTTCTGTAGTCTGAACTACCAAGGTTCACTGGCTTGATTCAGGCCAAGAGACTGAGAAAGTCTGAGTAGGATCATCTGTTACTTTGACAGGACCTTGTCAGACTTAATTATCTGTTCAGAAAAAATAAAGTACAGAATATGTACCTGTTATTGGAATACACACACCCTGATATTTGTCTTTACAAATGCATTACAGACCAGTAGCCCAATATGGACACAAAAGAGAAAAAATTTTGAAAACTTGGGAAATAATGACACTGTATATAAACGTCTGGGAAGTTTATTCGGGGTTCATCTGGGACTGTGGTGTGGGGTGGCTCTTCCTCTTTTCCTGATGAGCATTGTTAATCATCTGATAGGGAAGAAGCTGCCTGCTGTCAGGGCAGCTGTGTCCAGCATTGGCAAGGTGCTCGGATGAAAGTATATTTATTGATAGGTGAATGAAAACTGCTTTGCACCATTGCTTGTGCCTGTACATTTTTTGACTCCAGAGTTTAAAACTGATATGCCATCCTGAGAAATAACTACTCCTTTATACCTTCACTATTGTGACTCAAACTGCAACAAAAATCACCTGCAACTACTGAATGAAACTTACCCCCTCGTTTTCTTGGTGCTAGATTTTCAGCTTCAAAAGACATTACTTTATTTAGCTAAGGATTATATATTTTAAGAGAATCACCCAAAAGGAGAATTAACTCAAACTAATAAAGCAGGCAATAGAAATCAAATCAGTTTAAAGATCACAAACGCTTTGAAAACAATTAGCATTAACTCAGATCCCATTAAATATTATACATTACTTGGCTAGAGGGTCTAAATTAAGAAAGAGAAAAGAAAGAAAACTCCAAGGAAAAGTAATTAAACTGATTAGTTTTGCAAAGACTGGTGTATATATATTTTTCATTACTTTTTTTTTAGCATTTTTCCAGTTCACGTAAACAGTTATGATGTTCATACATCATAGGCTGATTCTATTTCTTGTTCACTATGTGACTTTTGTTGTAGGCCAACACACTAAAAGAGTGTATGACCCATTTGTTTGCTTTGCCTTCTGGGCTTCTTCCTGTCCCTGAGCTAATTATGTGTTACTTTCTGTATTAAAAATTATTCTGAAGAGTCTGATATTTTCACTTCTAAGCCAGAGAGATGGTTAAGAGTGGTGATGGCAAATAATATTTTATACTAGTTTGAGTTATTATTCTTTGTTCATTGATTATTAAATAAAATATGTTCTTCATTGAAGATTTTCTTTAGACACCATATCATCTGCAACATTTTAAATTCTGCAAATAATCATGTTAGATTTCTTCTACTCCTTCCAACCTCCAGACACAGCCAGGCTGACTAGCTCTTCAGTCTTTTTGTCACCTTCATACTTGGATTTAAAAACTCACTTGAGTGCATTTGCTACCTTTTTGCCTTCCATTTGACAATGAAGGTTATCACACTCTCACTGGATTTATATTTTTAAAGTGTCATCTTGCAATGATCAGTATGACAGCATGTTTCATACAGTGTCCCATAAAACCTTTGGAGAAAACCCAAGAGAGGATTAGTGCTTGTGAAAGACAAAGTTGGGGGAGGGAAGGAACCAAAAGATTTTTTTTTTAATTTAGTATTTCATACAGGAGGAAAAAGGACAAATTCTCCTCCTCCTCCTTGGAGTTTATTTGATGATCAGTGCCACTTGTAGTACTTCTTTAATCCCCTAGATAGCACAACTTTTCAATCAGGGTGAAACATAATATCATTTTATTACACAAAAGATTAAAACCTTTAGACAGGAAGACCCAGCTTCTTTGTATAGAGAAATCTGAAATGAATATTAATTTCTTGGATTAGTGGGACAGAAGATATTGGTAAATTATTGTGTTGGAGATTAAACAGTACCAAAACCCTTTAGCATGCTATAGGATATGGCAAAAGTCATGCAGGCTGATAATTTGACACAGAGATGTGTCATATCATATTTGGTGTAGTGGGTTCACCCTGGTTGGGTGCCAGATGCTCACCAAAGCCTCTCTGTCACTTTCCTCCTCAGTTGCATAGGGGAGAAAAAAATATAATGAAAGGCTCATAGGTTGAGGTAAGAACAGGAAGAGGTCACTCACAGATTACCATCATGGGCAAAACACGCTTGGAAAAAATAACTGAATTTATTACTAATTAAATCAGAGCAGGATAACCAGAAAAAAAAAAAAAAAAAGTCTTAAAACACTTTCCCCCCACCCCTCACTCTTCCCAAGCCTAATTTTATTCCCAATACTCTACCTCCTCCCTACAGCTGCTCAGTGAGATGGGAATGGGGACTGTGATCACCTCATCACACATTGTCTCTGCCACTCCTCACAGTCTTCTCCCACTCCAACATGAGTCCTTCTCACAGGCTTTGGTTCTCCACAAACAGCTCCAGTATGGATCCCTTCCATGGGGTGCAGTTCTTTGACAGCAGGCTGCTCAAAGTGGGTCCCCTGCAGGGTCATATGTCCCACCAGCAGTCCTGTTCCAGCTTGGGATCCTCTCTCCCTAGACCAACAGGTCCTGCCAGGAGCTTCTTGAGTTTGTAGAATGATGGGATCACTTTGGCCATTCCCCTGCTCCAGTGCAGGGTCTGCAGTGTGGGTCACAGGTGGATCTCTGCTCCACCATGGACCTGGGACTGCAGGGACACAGCTGCCTCACCATGGTCTGCACCACGGGCTACAAGGAAATCTGTGCTCCAGTGCTCCTCTGCTTCTTCACTGACCCTTGTGACTGCAGAGCTGTTTCTGTCAATATTCTCCCTTCTTTGGCTACAGTTGTTCAGGTTTTTTTACCCTTCTGAAATATGTTATCCTAGAAGTCACCACCATCATCATGGATGGGCTTAGACAGCTGCCTCCCATCTGGCATTGACTCTGTCAATCACAGGGGAAATTTTGGACAGGTTCTCACAAAATCCACATCTGTAGCCCCCCTGCTACCAAAAATTCCACACACAAACCCACTACACTCAGTTTACATTGATGACTTCAAAATTAGTTGTGTACTGTCTGTAGACAAACTACTCTAAATTATAAGTGTAGATATATAAAAATAATTCCTTTAATCATGGGGAACTACAAAAATCATCTTGAGATGAGTAATAAGTCATTGCTTCCTGACATATAGGCTTTAGTGCATTTGATCTCTGTGGACATTTTTCTGCAATAGTCACCACAGTTATTGCTGGGATTAAGTAGAAGAATCAGGCATTCAGAAATTCAATACGTATTTTCTAATACCTGAGTCTCTGTTGCAGATTTTCAGTCATTCCTGATGTCTGGCCTGTCAGTGTCTCCAGGTGAAATTCTATTCTCTGTTACACCAAAGCCAATCCAGAGTTGACCAGAGTCACTGGGAGCTGATGCAGAGCAGGTTAGTGTAGCCTAAAAGAACAGAGAAGAGAAGAGGATCTCCCTGCTGCCATTAGTGAAAAGGCTCATTTTACTCCTTTTTTGAGGTGGGTGGAAAAGTTTGTTATGTTTCACTTTTTTTTTTTCCTAGCAGGAAGCTGAAGTCCTGTATGTTGGAATGATAACTGAGTCAAAAGGGGAAAGGGAGTTTAGAGGGTGGCAGATGATGCTATGAGAGACTGTTACTCACTTTGTCTGGCTGAGTAATAACTGCTGTGGATGATCTGGGTTGGAGGATACATTTTGCTGACAGAATTCCAATGCAAACACAGCAGAAAGAGGGAAAAATGCTCCAAATCATGGGCAATTTAGCAAGTCTCTCAGGAAGTTCTGCTAGAAATTGAAGCTGACTTAAATATGTCACATCATGACTAACCCAAGAGCTGGATCTCAAATATTACAGAGTTCTTTTGGTTCTTCTGTATTCTCCAATACCATAAACCCATAATTTTAAATCAATGAGCTTAGTGGTAGGATAAAGTCTGCTCACTCTAAATTTAAAGGGCAAGTTATGAAGCAATGGCTATTTCTCCAGGAATCTGAAGGAGGCAACTTGCTGGGTCATCAGGTCTCACTGCTGAGAACAGCAACAGATGTAGAGAGAGTAATGACAGATGCAAATCTTTCTCAGAAAAAGTACAGCCCAAGTAGCTCTACCAATAAACTGTGAGACTCATTCTGTTTTCTGTAGGTTCCTCAGCAAGCTGTTGCTTGTGTTGTTATTGCAGATATAGTCAATATTTCATAACCAGGCATTTTATGTATTTTTTCTGTAACATAATAAGTAAAATAAAGTTTTCTTCCTGAAACAATTCTTCTATACTGAGCCTGCTTGTGCTTTGTCAATCTTATGTCACTGCAGTTCACAAAGGAATTTTTTCTCTTAGTTGTGTTTTATTTTTAGTGGGAAAGAAATGATGGATGGAGTAATTACAGAAGAAAACTTATTGAATAAAATTCTGATCATTTAGTCTCCATGCAAAGGTGCTCATATGGTGCTCATATTGTACCTTGTTTTTCTGTTTAGTCTCTTATGAAGGTAACATATCTTTATAAATTTATTTCTTGGTCTGAAGCAGCTAATGAACAGGATAATAATTTATTCATTCTTATAGAATAATAATACAGTGGAAAAGTCAGGATACAGGAGAAAGACCCGGAATGTGACTTGAGACTGTCTGGAGGAAGATTGACCTTCTTGAATTTAAGTAATGCATTCCTTGGATGTCATCATGGATTTGTCTTTCAAAATTTAAAACTTCCAAGCATTTTGAAAAATGTTTAACATAAACTGTAGGAACCTAGAAGCATTGCTCTGCAAGATGCTGAAACAGCAATATCCTCACAAAGCCTGGAAAGCTTTTTAATTTTGTATATGTTCTTCCAATTTTTTTTTTTTTATAGATTGAGTAAAATATTACACAGAAATAATGAGAAACAAGAATTATGAAATAATGAATTACTTTTCAAAAATACCTCTTCTCCTATGGTTTTTGAATAGTTGAGGGTCGACTGGTGAGGATAATTTAATTGATCCATTTTTCTTGGAAATGATCAGCATAGGAACAATAAAGGAAGTATTCTTGCAAATGCAGTTTGCATGGCGTATTGTTTACTGTATATCTTTATGATTATTCCCTTTGTATAAAAAAGGACGATCTGCTGGGCACAGTAGATGGTTTGTATTTTCAGCTAAAAAACAATTAATATGACAGTTCAAAATTCTAATTCACATTTGAGCCCATGAAGGATGCATTAAACTGTCTGTGATACAAGACAAAATTTCCTAGATTCAAAGTTTAGATTTTTAATTCCTAGCAAGTGGCTTAAGTATTATATCATCACATCATGACACCTTCCTTTGGAATTCTAAAATGTACATTTTATCTATTTCAGCAATTTAAGGGGCTCTCCACCATTTACTCACAACACAAAATGCAACCATCTTCTATCGAAATGTTCATAAACATATTTCAGTTTTATGTAGTGTAATTTGAACTAGAAAGAACTGAGGAATGATCAGTGAGCTCCAGTGGCTATTTGTGGCTGTAATAAAGCCACTCTAATATTGCACACTTGTTCAATGCATCATGTAATATAAATGCGATCACCTAACTATGAAGAAACACACCAGCAAGATTAACAGTTCAGGGAAGGGCATAGAAAATTATTAGATTCAGGGGGTACCATTCATGTGATGAGTTGTCTTGTGCAAAGAGATTAAAGCCAAGGCATCATCAGAGGGAAATAACTTTGTACAAGGGGAAACATTGTGTAGTGCTTGAAATGAAAAGAGCTACTGCTGTAGGACAGAGCTCAGAGTTCCTCTTCATATGAAAGGAATAAAATGATGGCCTCTCCTGCTTCAAATGAAGGTACTTAGTTCTTTCATTGTTTTTATTCACAGGAAATTGTGAGTGACACGAGTGCAAAGGATTTATCTTCTCTGGCTACATTGAGATGATACAACAAAATTGTCTGGTTTTGTCCTTGATGAATGAAGTTGAAAGTGATTTACTTTCTCTTTTTACTGTGAGTGTTGTCTAATCAATTTTCTCCAAGACTGTAGGCCTTCTAGTAGGTGGAAATCTTTCTTTAGAGAAAGCACTGCTTTGACAGTTTGTTTTATGTCACTGTGTAATGTAAAGCTTAGTTGGCACATTAAACAATAGTGTTGGGAATTAGATTTTCAGCAGGAAATCTGCCACCATCTTTCTCTTAAAAAAGGCTTGTCTAAGTGAAAGTGATGGCCATGCAGAAGAAGAGACTATCCAAACACCAAGATAACACAAAATAATTTTGCATTTTTTTTTAAATAAATCTCATGTAAAGCCAACCACTTCTTATGCTGTAATCTGTTCTTTTGCTCTATTTTAATTGGGAAATTAGCATTATTAGGATATGTTTGTTCCTTGACTCTGATATTATCAGAATGTTGATAAAAGCTTTCCTGTGAGGCTTTCAATGATTGCTTGGTGTGGATTGAAACGCTGTTTATTTTCTAATATTATTTTCCTATATTATAGGCATTAGCCACATAATTCCATTGGTGAAATAAAAAAAAAAAAAATCACATATACAAAAATTTACATTTAAAATTAATCTTGTGTATCAACCCTGCAGAGATTCTTGTCCCAGCATATGAACCTTATAATCTCAACAGCCTTATTATAGTATCAAAACTTTTATGTACATAATAAACTGCAATGCTTCTGTGAGATATTGTGTTAATGTAGTTTTATGAAAAAGTTTCTGTTGGATGTGTTCCTCTATTATAACTCAGGATTTTCCTGCAAATGTAACTATTTCCACAATGTTTTACTCAGGAAAAGACTGCTAATTCGAAATTCTTGTCAAAGCAGAAACTATGAAGGTGTTCCTTTGTGCTCTCCTCTTCAAAGAACACAGAGGCATTCACAAATGTATGTGTAAAGGCTCTCCTGTAAAATGTCATCTACTAGCTATGGAATTTGCCTTTTCTTACAGGCAATTATTTAAATCTCTAAATCATTCCCCAGTAGACTGTATCCTATGTGAATATTCTGAGTTGTCAATGATTTCACAAAACTTCATTTTTTCTTCCTCCTCTTCTCCTCTTTGCCTCCACCATCCTAAAAATCCCATACTAGAATACTAGGAAAAAAAAAATTCACTGAAGAACTTCTTTGAAAATTGTGCTTTATTTGGATGTACAGATGAGAAATGGTTGTGAAATTTTATTATTATTGAAGAATAAAAGACTTTTCAGATTACTGCTGTTGTTCTGCTTTCTCCTGAGCATATAAGCCAGATGAGGTCTATGTGCATAGTTTTCTAGGGATTACCAAGGTATAACAGACCCCAGAGGCAGATCAAACATTTCAGTGGAAGGGTGTGCTTAAAATATTGCTAAGGAAAGGTGATGGATTTCATATGGGATGAAATTCTCCAGCCTCCATTCCACCTTATGGAGCATTATGAATGAACAATATAAAATAACTTTTAGAGCTGAAGAACAAAAATAATTTCTGTGTTACAAAGCAGGTCTATATTTTGTGAAACTGGAAGAGCTGGATATTAGGATTAATTATTCTGACATAAATCACATTATTCCATACAATTGCTTGATTCTCTACATTTTCTGTAGACATTGTGAAGCTGTTTTGTTTGTTTTTTTCTGCTGTGTGCCTGCAAAGGTGAAAAGTCTTTGTGTTTTGTAGTGAAAAGTGAGCTATTTTTTTTTTCTCTCCTAAATCAGTTTTCTAATTGCACGATCCTTACAAGAGAGGAATCAAATTCTTAAAAATAAAAATTAATAAGGACTACTACAGTAAATATCCCAAGCCATGCTGCTGTTGCTCTAGCTCAACCTTTTTGTCTCTTTTTCTTTGCATTTTTGTTCATGCACCTGATCACATAAATGGACTGAGTAAATCACACATTGCTCACTGTGTAAATCTTAAATAACCATTCTTATTTCTTGTGGAGCAGTTCTGAGTTCACACCTGCTAAGTTGAGACTATTTTTAGATCCTGTTCTGAGGAATGTCCCCTGCAGCTAGATAGTCCATCTGAAGAATAAGAGAAACCTAATTAATAAAATAAGATTAATAACTAGAAAATTCTTTTGTAGCCCGCTCTTCTTCCAAATCCCACTGAAAATTAGAATATTCTGTCTATAGCTTTCATACATCATCATTTCTACTCAGCAGCACTGTGATCATTTAACTCATTTCACACAGTTTGATTTCATTCTCTTTGAGGTAAACTATCCATGTTCCTTTAAAGTTTTCCCTGGAGGAAGCTCAAAATTAGTGGTCCATCTGACAGTTGATGGAATACATCTATGCCACCAAGACATCCAGATGCAGGGTAGTCACACTATGAAAGGAAAAGTGAGATTTATAGGTATACAGGTATCCTGTGTTGGAGGAGGTCCCCTCATTTGTCTCCACACCCTGCTGTGTTTTATTGCTTTAGTCCAAGCCAGCAAAGAAATTGTGGTAGGAAATCAAAAAAAGCCACCTGTATATCCACATCCATCTGGTTTTGGCAGGTAGAAGTATCAATATAAAGTAGTTAAAGTATACTGGTGGTTAAAGTATGGTCCCAAGTTGTGGGAACCCTCATTAAGCTGGTTAGAAAAGGACTGCAACGTCACCTCCCCACAGCCCCTGACCACTGCTCAGCTTGCTTCGCGTCAGCTTCATCTAGTCAGAAAATGTGGTTGTTGTGCAATAAAATTTCTGGATTCTGAGAAGTACTACACATGTAATCCTCTTTCCCACGTTACATAATTAAAGAGGGGTTTTAGTAGTTAAACAGAGGTTTTATCAGTCAGTTCAAATAAGCACTAGCTGGATGTTTTATACTCTCCCCCACACTCCTGTTCTTGGAAGGGGAAAAATCAGTCATCTCCTTTGTATGGATGGACTTCATAGAAACTGAGAAACAGAGTAAAGAGCTTCTGACAAACCTGAATGGAGATAATGATGTTTTATTAGTCTCTGAACCTAGGGAAATTAATGTAGTTTGGAAGGGCAGAGAGCATTGATTTCCAAATTTTTCTAAGTTGATTTATTTTCCAAGTCTTATCCTCTGATCTTAGGAAAGGTATTGAGTTGTTTCTGGAATTTTATAAAATGAAAGTTATTTTACATTTAGATTCTGAAATTACATTTTAATCCACTTTATTTCAAGAAACATAAAAGAGCTGTTCAGTTTTGCATCATATATTAACTTTTTTTAACCTGGAAAAGTATCCTCATTAAAATAAATCCCTCTCTTATTATTCATTCTCTATATTATCTGTCAATGACTGACCCTCTGGGGTAGTGTCTAATGGAGTGAAGGTTGCTGTTTTCTTCTTTTTTACAGAATTAATTGGTTTCTCAAAGCTCCAAAGATTTGACCTATTGTTTGGCCCCTTTCAAGTGAATTTAACACATTGTAGTCATTCCAATAATGGACAAATAAAATTCTCTTAGATTCTTTCAAATAGGTGATTAACTAGCTAATACATTCTCATATTTAAGAAAGTATAAATGAATATTTTTCAGATTTTTACTATTATTTTATTCTACTTGTTGAATTACTTTCAAGGATTGTAAGGAGCTATTTTATCAAAATCTTGCAGGTGAGATTTTGATTGGTTGCTTGCATTAAGAAAAGAATCTGAATAAGCAAATAAATGTAATCAAGATGAAAATTTGAAGATAAAGTGACTGAGACAAAATTATATTTGTGGTAACATGTTCAATGCCATTGACATTGCTAGAGAAAAAAATAGTAAAATTATTCTTGTTTCATAATATTTACTAGCATATGTATATAAATTATTCGACATATACATGAGTATTTTTTTACAATTTTTTTTTCAATGTTCTTTTAAAAATTTCACTTTTTAAACACTGTTTGGTTTAACACATTTGACATATCATCATACCAAAAAAGATGTTTTTGCATTTCCATACAAACAAAATTCAATATGTTAATTATTCAAAACAGTACTAAAAGCTGAGATGACAGTCAACATACAACTTTCCATTGATCTGTGCCTGAAAAGAACTACAAGAGCCATGGAATCACAGAAGAGTTTGGGTTGAATGGGACCTTAAAAACATCTAGTTCCAAACATCCCTCTTGTCCAGTACAAGTTCCAAACATCCCTCTTGTCCAGTACATTTTTTTCCTTTTGTTTAGGTGAAGAATAGATATATATAAGTGGATTTATCTAGTTCTTTTTCCATTACTTGACTTCAACCAGACTCTCATTTTCTTCCTCATTGCTAGATTATTTTTTTCCCTCTCTCTTGTCTTGGTCACCAAAAGTAGATCTTTTGATATAGGATGACAGTACGTCATTCTCATTTTTTAAATAATAATACACTGAAAATAGAATCAGGAATCTATTTTTCTAAACTTAATTCTCATAGATTCTTATATTCTTTATTTCAAAGTAAGGAGAAGATGTTCAAAAGCTGGATACATTTGCTTCTCTGAAATACATCTGCATTTTGTTATATAATTTTTCAGGTTTGTCCAATGACTTTCTGATGCTAAAAATAATGAATTGTTGAAAACGTTCATGAAGCTTCCTGAAGATGCTGTCTATCTTCTCTGATAGGTTAAGAAATTCCAGAAGAATGATTTTATATCTCTCTCTTCCTTAATTTTTATTCTGTTTTGATATTCTTTTTAAAAATATTCATTTCATCATTGTATCCAAGTTATTCATGATAGTCCATTAAAAATAACCTGATTCTCTTCAGAGAGGTGTTTTTCTTCCTGCTCTTTTACTGGAAGAGGCAGTGGAATGATATGATAAAAACAGGAAAGCCATGATCGTTCTCAAAGGCTACCCCCACTATATATTAGAACTTGTTTCATCTACAGGCCCTTCAAAAGCTATATTAGGTGTCATAAGGGAAAAATTACATTTTATGCATCCTGTTTTAACTATTTCTCTTTAGCTCTGTCAGCTGAACAAAGTAAAGATAGTGCAATTCTTTAATCTCGATCAGATTGCAAATGTCAAATGATCTGCTTAAATAATAAAAGGAATTATAATTGAAAATTTTATTGATATTAAGAATAGAGTGAGACTTTACTAACATATTGTAATCCGTATCTGACCTTTCTCATTATTTTTGATTTTTTCTCTAAAAACATCTGAGCAGATACAGCAATATTTTTCTTAGTTTTAAGACTGACATTGAAAAGTTAGTGTAATTTTATACATTTTATTTTATAGCTAATCAAGAGATCTTTAACAATTTCCCCCTACATCTCTTAGTTCAGTCTTTAATGGAGAGTAAATTTAGTCCTGATTTCTGACTTTTGTTTATTTGCACACTTCACTCTTGATTATTTAATGTCATTGTGTGGTTTATTCTTTAAAAGTGCTCTTCAGCTTCTTAGGCTTGTTTAAACTAATGTCTGATCTAGAGACTGAAACTAAGAACAGATATCAGCTTGCACAGACATAGTGGCCCATGTTGTACATTACCCGTTCTACAGAAATTTTGTTCATTAGGACTAGTGCTAGGAATTCTGTGCTGTATGAAAATTCATAGCATATAAAACAAGATTTGAGAAGGAAATTGCCTTTGTTTAAAGAATAATCTTTTATATTAAAAACATATTGTGTTTAGAAGATAAATGAAGAAAAATTAGTGTTGCAATTGGCAACATATTATAACATTTTTAATCCTTATTGTGCAATGTAATTTTTTTACATGTGTGAGAACTTCTGTGGGGTTATTTTCCAGCTACAAGTAACCATGTTTCACACATTTTTCCCGGTAATGTAAATTTGCTGTCTGATCAACTAACATATTTTTAGTTGATCTCACCATTCCTTTGCAGTACTTCATTGCACGCTATTTTCCCCAGATTTTTTTTAAATTTCTTCCTGCATCATCTGAAAGTTTTCATCATCCTTTAAAAATCTGAGAGTCAAAAGAAGATATTTCACAATGAGGCATTTCTACCTTTCACAAAATTCTATACACAGAATTAAATCAGTCTCACTCAGAACCTCCCTGGTTTACACAATATTTGTATTAGCACATTTTAGTTACTCTATTGCCGGGGATTTGCAGCTTACTTGCCAAACAGAGCAAAAAAATCTATTCAAGGTGACTCTATTCCTAGGATATAGATTGCCATAAGAAATTAATTTACTGGATTTTACCTTTCAGTTATGTGATCATGCTTCTATTATGTAATAATACAGTTTCTCTGACTTAGATAACTTTATCTTATTGACTGTTTAGTATGAGTTTCTGTCCTTATTTTTCACTTCACATGGCCTGTATTGTTCCAGATGAATACATATCCTAGTCCCAGTGTAGCAGAAGTTTAGAAAAAAACTCTGTACTAAATTGAGTTCCAAAATTATAGTACAACTAACTATTTTCACAATTTAAACTTGTAACCCAGCACAATATGAATTCATAACAGTTGAATACATTTCCAATTCCTTAGAAAACACGTGTTGATTATCATTAATTATAATACTATGCTTTATTATATTACATTTTTAAAAAAAAATTTCAATTCTATTTCTGGCCACCCCTGTGAGTGCTCAGACTTTCAGATTCTGTAAACGGTGGGATACATTCATTCTCAGGTTTTGAATATGATAGGTTGTCTTCAGGGTGCTCCCAAGATCAGATTGAGAAAATCACTTAGTTTGTTCTGGAAGGCTTGCAGGAAACAAACAGCAAATACAGCTGGCTTGGAGGGACTCTGCTCTACATCAATAATTACTAAAAGTTAGGCACTAAAGGTTGATGATTTAAACCTGCCTCTCTGGTAGGTATTTGAAGTTTCCTCACTTAATTACAGCAGTAATACTATTAATCACATTATATTACTAAAAGTATTAAAAAAAAAGAAAAAAGCCCAATGGAATGTAATTTCTGTCCTGAAATATTAATATGTAGCAATACTAACACTTTATCTTCTTTCTGCAATAAAGATCTGCTCTATCTCTAAATACCCTCTTGTTCTTTTCTTCTTTGCTGTCCTCTGAGTGGCCAAGGAGAAGGTTTTTTTCTATTAGATACTACTACCTTTGCTTATTTTTTTCTTTCCATATAAGCTTGATCAACTTTTTTCATTATCCCATATGACTCCGATATTTTTCACCCATGTTACAAAAGTATAGAAACATTTGCAGACATCTCTGGGATTTTTATTTTTAATTTTTTTTTCTGTATTTGTCATTGATTCCTGCTCCCAATTTTTAGATGGATTGATTTTGTAATAATAAGATCAAAGAAAAAAATATAAATAGTCATAATAGTAGAATATCAAGTAGTACTTAATTACTAATTACACAGGGTTTTTTTCAAATTTAAATAACATCTTCCATTTATTTTCTCTCCTGCTTATAATGACTAAAATTCAACTGGTAAAATTCATATGACTGATCATGTTTCCGCATATGTCAATAAAACTACAGTAGTAAAATTAGCACAATAAAATGTGAAAGAATTTGAATGAGGTTTTTTATACTAACTAGGGATTAAAGGAGGTAAGAGCTATGCATAAATGTGAATATTCTGTACTGCATTTCTGTTCTAAGCCACTTCTGGGCAAAGAATTTGTTTATTCTTTAATTATTTTGCACTTTTCTACTCCGTTCAGATTTCTACCCTTACAGATATACAGAATTTCCTATAGGAAATTTTTCATATAGGTGGTTTCAGGTGCCATATAATAAACAGGAAAATGAAATATTTCTGTGAAAGTGCAATGACTTAATAATTTAAAACACTGTAAACTAAGCACTTAAAACCACTGTAAGTTGTGCATGAGCTATATCTACTTAAGAAAATATTTGAAGTTTGGAGTAACAATTCTTACTAAGAGAAATGTAAATGTATTTTTGCATTAATATACTGTGAAACCAGTGAATAGAAGGATAAGCAGGTCATTTATGGTCAGAAATTTTAGATTTTTGAAAGATAAGAAAAGTTAGATTCAGAAACAGAACACACGCTAAAGAAGCGACTTTATCCAGGTAAGGTCATATATTTATTTGCTGTATAGATTAAAGAGAATGGAATCCTCCTGTCTCTGAAGTGAGATAAAGGCCAGAGATTTGCACAGCTGAAGCATATGCACACATTATTGAAAAGTAAAGGACTGCTGAAGAGCTGACATGTGTTTGTTATCTTTATCTAAGAGCAGCAGTCTTTAAAGGGTCTATTTTGGTCTATAGCATTTTGCCATGAAGGCCTGTGCTGGACCAACATCACAGAACTGCTGTCCATGTTTAGTTGAAGCAGCCAGTGTAATAGATGCTGAATGCAGCTCAATAAAATAGGAGAAAAAGAAATTACCTGGATCAACTAATAAAATAGGTTGCTACTAAATAGAAAAGTGCTGAAGAATAATGACCCCAAAACAGATTTAAAAAATATTGCCCTCGAAATGTCTCTGAAGAATTCTGTCATAATTGAAGTTACTTTGAAGAAAGCAAATAAGATAGAAGAAGGACATGCTTCCGGAGCAGTGATCAACAATATAGATGCAAGCCAAGGTATTAAAATAAACAGGATGATTTGTTTTCAATCTAAAACAAACAGTAATGCAAAACAGTTGATGACATATCAGGCATCATGCAAAAGTTACCAGTGGCTAAGAAAATAAATCACCAACCAGCTTCAAAGAAAAAGGTCTAAGGTGGGAAAGAAAAACCTCATTACTTTTTTATTTTTTAATAGCATTTAATGGTTCAGCAGCTGACTATCAGCAAGGACACACATGGAGGAAAACATGTGCCTATATCAAGCAGTGGCTAAGAGCAGCTACAACGACAATTGCCAAGAGCAGGGACTAGAGCTGGTCGTCAGGATGGAACACCAAGTAGCACTTGGACAGACCTGGGACTGTCAGACCCGGTCTGTGCAGTAGCTTGACATGCACCTGCCCTCTTCTTCTGCACCTTGGAGGATATCTGCCTAACAATGTTCCTACCAGTTCCTGGGGAGTTTACAGCCAGATGTTCACAGAGGCTGCCAATAAAACCCTGTTTGCATCATCATGGCTCATTGTGTGCAGTTTCTCAGCTCTTAATCAAGGCAAAGGTGTGGTGCTCCCACAGCGAAACCCAAACTCACTTTCTCCCAAAGTGGTAGATTGCAGTGACGTCCCCATTTTTCCATTTTGGGTTTCTTTTCCTCTCTGAACCCCCTATATTCAGACACATAGACATAGATTATGGCTGCAACAGTATTTTGTGAGGTACATGATCTATCAGTGAAGAATACATGTAGTGAGTTCTATATGACACGTCCTGCCTGGTTCATTCCAAAATTCTGGTAAGGCTTTGTAGGACATGTTTTACACATGCTTGCAAGTGTAATTCAGTGCAGATATGCTCTTCTGCAGTGGGTTGATTGGAGCAATGTCTTTCACAGGGCAGTCCCTGGACTCTTCTCATGGAGGTCACCCTGTAACCATACCACTGCCAATACACTGACATCCACATTCATACCATAAACCTACTTTTTTCTTCTCTCAGTTTTAAATCTTTTACTATTTATCCTGTGAGACAGGGCTTGCGTATCAGAACCTCTGATTTTCCCACTACTTTCTCAAGCTGCTGAGTATTCTTATCATTCCCTTCCTCATCCTTTAATTTATCAGAAAGAAATCAAATTTCTTTTAGCACTTCTTATTTGGTATTTTATATAGTACTAAACTGTGGTATACCAAACTGAACATAGTACTCTGGGTGTCATTTTAGGAAATCTAAAGTGTAGGCATAATTTAAATATTATTTTCTGAATGTGCCTTTCAAATCCATTGCAAAAGGCTGCATAAAAAGGCACTTCAAGAAATGGAGATGCTATGATAAAAAGCATGTCTCTATAGACCTGTTTCAAAGAGTTATTTCTATTTCCTACATACTTATAGTATATATATCCTTTAATAAAACTGTTTATAATCCACTATAGTCATGTCAGTTTAATGAATTTTCACTTAGCAGCAAGGTTTAAGGTTTCTGATCCATACAAAATGCATAATTTTAACAATTCTGTGTTTGTAATGAAAAACATCATTTAAGTCCCTTCTTTGACATCTTTTTTGGCATCTGTTATTTCTCATCTATTTCATAGTTAGATAATAATCAAATTATTTCAGTACTGCCATATAGCAATATTTTATGTTGTCTTTCTGGCAGTATAACAATTTCATTTTATCATGTGTTTGTCACTGCAAGTTAACCAAAATTTTTTAGAAGAACTATCATTGCAATTAAATTGTCAGTGATGTTTTTTTATAAATGAGGTAATTAAGCCCTTCCATTCTATTACATAGTTAATGAGCATGCAAATTAAAGCAAATAGTTTAAAGAGGGCAATTCCCTAATCCCTTTTCTAGTATCTTGTTTGAGCTAATGCTTTGTTTTCCACAAATTCATACAATACAGCATGACATTTCTGCAGATATAAGTGACTTGTATGTGTTTGTTACTTCATATAAAAGTCCCTTCCAAATGTATCCAAGCTCAAGAAAGAAGAAATATTCTTAGAAACTAATTTCCCTCCTCCCCTTTGGCTCTGGAACCTGAACATTTGATCAATGTAGCTTCATACTGATATGAAACAGTAACATTACTTATTTAACTGTGCTTTTCATTGTGGTTTTGCCCCACACTGCCACAAAAA
>WEIU01019533.1:12569-31985 GCA_013389925.1 Aegithalos caudatus | reverse complement strand
CAATAAAGTTGTGACAGAGTATCTATTTTCAAGGCCAACTTTTTCTTTATTCAGAGAAATAATGTTTCACCAAATTATGCAGAAAATGCATATTTCTTAGTAGGCTTACTCAACTAAAGATTCCTAACTGGAGGGAGGAGTGACACAATAACAAACAATTTCTTGACTTATTTTTTTCCTCATGTGATTCTCAGTGATGAAAGATCCTAATTATAGCTTTCCTTCTCCCATGTTTTCCCCTGCTCCATCATTTCACTTTTCCTTCTGGATAATAAAGGAAAAACAAACAAAAAAACAAAAAACAAAACAACAAAACAACAAAAAAAAAAGTCTTTCAAGACTGGGAAACCACTTAAGATCCAAAACCTGAAATCAGCACATGTGTCTTTGGGTGTTATGCCAGAACTCTGAACTGTGCAAGCTTTCTCCTTCTTTAGTAATATTTACTTTTGAATCAAAAAATATAAGAGCTGTGCTGTAAAAAATCAAGGTGAGATGAAGACTAGTAACAGAGAGGACATTTTTTAGAGTTCAAAAAGGTGAATTGTATAATCTGCATTGAGATGACACTAATCTGTAAATTCTGATTTGGCACCTCATTTTATAGCATATCCCCTGAGCCCAAACAACTGTTCTTTTTATGCAAGGAAGTTTTAGAGCTGTCTAGTATGAGGACTTGCTGTGAGTCCTGATTTTAATAGCTTTGAAAGAACAGTGCCATTCAGATTGGCTTTTAACATGTTCTTAAATTGCTATTTTATTACTCTTGCTGACATTCCAGAGACATGAAATTACCAAATCACATTAAGAAGACAGTAGGTGGAGGGAGGAATCTAGTTAAATAACACCAGACAGGCCAAAGAAATTGAGTCCTTATCTTTAACTTTCAAAGCTGTGCTGGTTTAAAAAAAGAAAATTTGTGTTAACATTTTGTAAATACAACAACTGAAGAATCTTTATGAAATAAGCTAATTTGTCTCTAGTGATTAACATAATTTTTAAGTTTTTGTTTTCACCTTTGTTAGTATGTTTACATACACAAATTTCTCACTATCTGTCATGGTTTAGAAATGGTGCTTCCCAATCTAGTATTCCCATTTCTTCCTCACTCCTCTCCACCTGTGGTGGACTGGAGAGGAGAAATGGAGGCACAAAAGGTAAAGATCACAGGCTGAGATAAGAACATTTTACCAGAAACAGCAATGAAATAAGAAAACTGAAAGTAACAGCAACAATAGTAATAGCAGAGCACACAGGTGGACCATTGACAGGTGATAACTCTGCAAAAATTTACCCTTTCCTGGCTGCAACCAAGATATTACACATATATGAAAATTATGTTGGAAAGGTTGTAGTCATACAATGATTTTACTAATGACAGAAATACCAATGATAATGACAGTGGTTCATTTGAATATGCTCATCATTGGTATAAATTTTCACCATCTGAATTTCATGGGCATAATCTCAATAAATTAAATGATATTTTTTTCTTATAAATTACAGAAATTTCAGCTGCATAAAAAAAAGCAAATATGGATATTACAATATATTTTGTGAAAATAATTCATCCAGTCATGGTGGCTCAATTCTGTATAATGATTCTCATGTTCCTTGCTTTTAAGTAACTTCTGAGAAAATTCATTACTAAGTCAAAACAGATAATGAGATAGGAAATAATAATTTATAAGGCAAGGTGCAGAAAAAAAATTATAAAATCACAGGATTATTTTGGTTAAAAGGGACATTTTAAGATCATCCGATCCAATCCACCTGCTATGGACAGGGATATCTTTCTGTAGATAAGGTTCTACAACGTTCCATCCAACATGACCTTGACCACTTCAAATGATGAGACATTCAAAACATCCCTATATAGCCTGTTTTGGATGGAATAATATTAAAATTTATCCCAAAAAAACCAATTTATTTTACAAGATATCAAATGTTTAGCAACATTTTTGTGCCTTAAAATGGAGCAAGTCACCAGGTTTTTATTAAATCCATGTATTTTAAAGACTCAGCAAGTAGTATCAGGCAAGTTCAAGGTGAGTTTTCAGTAGTGTATACTTGACAATGTGCTCTGGTCGACTCCTGGATTTATGGGGCGCTCCTCAACTTCTAGTTGTTCAGTCAAAAATATGAATGTCTTTCTTTTTAACCTCTATCAATACAAATTACAATCTTTATCATTGTAACTTCCTATAAAGGAAAAAATTGGTTTTGAAAGAGAAATGGTTTTCACGTAGAAGACCACATACCCTAGGATAACTTCCAGCACATCTGCTGTTACTACTCTAGAAGAAATACACTGCTCACCTCTTTTTAACAGGATTGTCTACCACTGTCTCCAGATAAAATCAACATTTCCTTTTAAAGGCACTTTCAGTATGCTTCAAGTTTCCACAATACCCCTGAGTTAATCAATAGTAACTGCCAGTATGTTACTAAATCTGTAGTTACAATATAATGAATTTTGAATGAGAAATGATTTCTTTTAAGTGTTGCTGAGTGTTACATCCACACTGTGCAAAGGTATGTATAGTAAACACTCTTCTCCAAGTTCTGGACCTTGACTTGTCTTCTCAGACTTACTAGGTTTCAGTAATGTGAATTTATTGCATTTTTATTGCACATTTTATTCAAGAGAGACTTACAGGCTACAATTTTATTGAGCAAAAAGCAAGAAGGAGGGACTCATAAGATGTTGAAGAAGAGATATAAAATGGATTAAATATATAAACTGATAACATAAGGAATAATTTTTTTTTCTCTCGTATTTCTTTCCACTCTTTTATGGTGGATTATATAAACTTTATATAGAATAACAATAAAGATCATGCTGAATATCAAATAGCCTTGTTTTCAAAGACATCTTTATTTTCTTGGGGAGGGTGAATGTGTGTGAAGATAATTTTTATTTAGTGATAGCATAAGCCATTTAAAAAGTAAAAAAAATGGAAAAATCAATTTTGTGGGTCCTCTGAAGTGAATGGGAGTATAGAATACTTCTTTACAGATTACATTTATATTGTTAAAAAGGACAATTTCTGACTGTTTTCTACTTTATTTAACTGCATATTGAGTTTAAAAATCTGTTTCTAGTACTCAATTAAAAACAGAAACTTATTCACCAATGTTTTCTTTGTTCTGAGTGACCATAAGAATGTGATATCAAGTAGTTGGTTTCCATCAAACTTTTCTTAGGGTCTCCATATCCCAAACAACAAACATTTGTTCAGCCCAGACTACAACTTCCAATTTTCAAGCTAAGTTATACCTGGATACAAAATACAACTACTGCTTAAGTAAAGCTTTATAAATGTATAATAAGTTATTTGTGGAACAGGTTTTTGCAGGCAAACCTCTATTTTTCAGTCCTACTTCAGATTAATTAATACTGGAACACAGACAGTAATGTCTCCTCAAAATAGACCGTTCAGACTCAAAAAAAAAAAAAATCTCCATTTTCTATTAATAGCTTTTCCAGCTATATATCTGTTCAAGAAAATATTTTAATGACAGAATAATATTTCTACAAAAAAAAAAAATTAATCCTCATCAGGTGCAAAAATGGCTGAGCCATTTGCATTTGATCTTTCCATATAAATTCAGATTTGTTCAAGAACTCTGGGGACAAAAGACACAACCAAGTTAAATAGAGACTGTCTACAATCAAAGCTACTATGAATTTTTAATGAAATGCAGGTGCTGTCTTTTATTTCACCAATAATGAAATTGTGCAGACCTTTCTTTAGAGACTTACCTTGATGGGAAACATAATCAAAGACTCATCATCTAAATGTTAAAGTAAACTGGCTGGTGATCATCCACAGATTCTGTTACTTATTCTTCACTGTAGTTTTAGTGATGATGTCATGTCTCAGTGTTAAAGAGGTGGCAATTAGCTGCATTCATAAACACGTGCTTGAAGCAGTCACACATTTAAGTTCAGCTCTAAGAAAGAGGTGCCAGAGGGCTAAAAGCTGTGCAGAGACATACTAAAATCAAATCACCATAAGCCTGAATGTGTAGAAGGGAAATATTCACTCCTTCTTTATGTGTTAGGAAATGAAGAGGCAGAGCTGAGACCATCTCTTTGCTCTTAGTTTAATGGTGCATTTATAGTACAACAATGTCCTACATGTGCTGCATCTTTGTATACTTGAGGGAATAAAAAAGCAAAAGGTACTTAAGGGCTGGAAAAATACATCAGTGGGAGGAGAGCTTAGATGAGAAGTAGCTATTCAGCAGCAACTGGATTTCATAGCTCTTCCCTGAAGCTTTAGCTGGTGTCAATGACAGCCTCATCAGTGATTGGTGTGTGATTTGATAAAATCACTGAGTTACCAGGTGAGAGATGTAGTGAGCATGCTGTCTAGCAAAGGGGGAATGAATGGCAGATCAAATGGGTTTTTGCAGAGACTCCAAGATGGGGGAGGGAAAAGAGGAATCCAAGGTCTACCTCCCGCAAGAGTAGGGACACACAAATCTGCAGTCAACATAGTGCAGTTCCTTCCATTTCCTCAGTATGGAAGCTGAAAGATGGTATGTTCTGATCACTAGATGACTCTTTCTGTGTCTGCAAATGTGGAAAAAATACAGGCCTTTGTCAACAGCAGTGAAAGGGCAGGCCTCTGGAAGAGCCATACCTGTCTGATAAATCCATTCGAGTGCCACGGGAGAAGTCACAAGTAAAAATAGTCAAGAAAAATCTTCTGTTAAAGGACCTAGATACAGTCATCTGCCAATAAAATCTTCCATCTTATTAGGCTTGCTGCTTGCCTTCCACACTAATTCTAAGTTTTCTGCCAAATTCGGCATGAATTCTAGAGATTATCAAGTGGACGGTCATAAAATATTTAGGAGCTAGAGTTACTGGGTTTATATAAGCAGGAGAAAAAGACAGCACTACAGAAAGGTTGCAGAGAAGATGGAAAGGAAGGGAAAACCTTTTCCTGGGAAGTGAGAGGATAAGAGGTGCATAGTGAAAGGATAGGACAAAACCAGTTACAGTAAAGGAAAATTACACAGAGCTAAATTTGGTAGAAATCTGGAGAAAGAATATTTCTCCTTCCCAGACAGCTTAAGCCAGCTCTGGTGGACTTTAAGATTCAGGGGTCATTTTCACCATATCTTTGTCCCTTTGACCCACACTGAGTACTTCTGTTTAATCTGATTAACCTTGAGTCAGATAACCTTCCTTTGAACAAAAGAATAAAATCTTCACAACTAGAGTGGTTAAGCATTAGGAAAGACAGTTCAGAGAATTTCTGAAATCTTCCCTCTCAGAGCCCCCAAAACTTTGGCTGGAAAAGAATCTGCGTATGTTGGGTCTACATTTGAAGTCATCACTACTTTGAGCAGGAGGTCAGACTGCCTGACCTCCAAAAACCTTTTCCATTTTTCTATCTCTGCAAAAAGAGGCCGTTTGTAGCAGTGATTGTGTGCTGAAAGGGAAGCACTTGAATTACACTTTATCTTTTCAACACTATTGAGTCACTCCTAGAATATAATAAACCAAAGTGCAAATCTGTAGTGCCTGAACTCTTTATTACCTGATTTCATATTACTACAGTCACTCCTCAAAAAAGTGGACTCATCAGTCAAGCAGTGTTTACCAGTGCATAGCATGCTGCCGAGCTCTAATGGTCTTTAACTATCAGAAAAGCCATAAGGGATAGTATTCCTATTATCACTGAGGTGCAGCTTTGGGAGAGGATGCATTGTTGAGAGGTGAATGTAGGTTTCCTCTTTATTGCTTCTCTGAATTTAAACTGATGCAATCTATCATGGTTTAAATGAATAGTTTCAAAATGTAGTGGCCTTTAAAATGATTTAAAGTCAATGAGCTACTAGTGGAGTCAACTTGGCTCTTGCATTTGGGCTCAGTGCCTGTGGTCTGCTTGCTGCTCACAAAGCAGTGTGCATGGTGCTCTTTAGCCACTGCCATTTCACCTGGAATGCTGCACCAGAAGCTCTCAGCAATACAAGTCTGAAGAGCAAATACTAAGCTCTCAATTGTGTCTTTCTGCTGAACAATTGGAAAAACGAAAACAACTTGGGATCTCTTTGTTTGTTACTACATTTATGTATTTAATTATTTATTTTTTAAATAGAAGAATTGCAGGACAAAAAAATGCCCTTTTACGCACTACTCACCTGCACTGCACTGAAACAATGCACACCTCTCTGACATTTACTTCTACCAAAGAGTACGAAAAAATGAAACTTTATTTTGCAGCAGAAAAATACAGTTCATATGGACAAAGCAAAAGGTTGCACAAGCAACCTTGGTTCAGTTTGTATTTTTGTTTTTGTGTTTTCTTGGTTCAGTTTGTATTTTTTTAAATTTTGTCGGGGGGAAATAGTGTGTAGGTTCTGGGGCTTTTAGTTTTGTTTGTTTTGTTCTGCTTTTAATCCTAGCATTTCTTTTCCACCTTCATTGGAAGTAGCCAAATATAAGACATTGCTTTCTTTCTTTTCCCCTCAAGTCTTTTGTGAACATGTGGGCACGTGTTTGGATATGCACAAATTTATTCTTAAATACAAAATCTCTAGCTTTTTTCTTGTTGGTTTTTTTTTTTTTTTTCACTTTGTCCATCCACCCCCCCTACCCATCTCCTAGATGCTGGCTTTTTTATTTCTGTTATTACATCTCTCTTATGTCTCTTAGGAATTAGAAAGGACTTGATAAATTATTTAGGTCCTACCAAGCGCTTTTGTTTTCCTGAATGCTTGTTTCTTAGATACTAGTAAAATCAAGGACAAATTGATTGCAGATTTTGAGTATGTTTTAGAACTGGATTATTTTCTTGAAAAATAAAAGTTGAATGAGTTCAGTGAGTAGTTGTAATCAAATTCTAACAAAAATAGAAACAGTGAATAAAAGTATTTCAAAACAATAACAACATAGATGGGGAGGGCAAGTGAATATTCAGTGTTGAAATGCAGACAGAAAAGGAGCATATGGAGCATGAGTCAGGGTTATTTGAAAACAAACAAAGGAAACTGTCATCTTTCTCCTGTTGTGTTCCCACATTTCTTTGTTTCTGTTTAGATTTTTTTCCTAAGGTAGTTATAAACCTATCACTGCATTTCAGACAGACACAGGCATTTATCCACTGTCACTCCTCTTTGCCCACATTATTGGCAATACAGAACTGATTTTTTTGTTTGCTTTGTTCCGTCAAGGTCTCTATTGTTGAGTCTCCAATGCAGGCAAAGTGTAGAAGCTTTGGTCAATTTCTGCAAACTTCCACAGCATTGCTACTGAACCGACACAGCTCTTCTGCCACATAGTAAATCTTCAGACCTCTCTTACAGAAAGACTATGACGAAGAATAACTACATGGAAATGTTAGATGGTTTCATTCCCTCCAGCACTTCATTTTTCTAGTACCTTAATTATTATTGAACATTTCTGGTAAAAGTATCTTTTAAGATATTTTTAAGATACATTTAAGAGGTTAATGCATTTTTCCACACACAGTTGCCCTGAATTATATGTACAATGCGTACAGACATCTGTACTTCCCTGAACTCTGATATATTTAGATAAAAATTCTTTTCCCTGATATTGAAAAAATACTCACACATTTTGTTACAATAACAGATGGAAGTGTTGAGTATGCTGACTTAATTCAATATTAACTCTGAATCCTTTACCATTAGGCAACAGTGTTAAAAAACTTGTCTAATGCATCTCCATTTAAATCTGAAAATTTGAGATATTGCATTGTTGGTTCTCAATCAATAATATCATAATTACTGTAAAATTAAAATTTTGAAGACCAGTAGAGGCATAATAATTGAAATTAAATAAATTTTGATCAATAAAGGGTCCTTAGATTTTTAACATTCTCCACTGTATTGATAAACATTAAACCGAGAATTAAGTATCAGCACTAGGAAGTAGAAAAGCAGCTTTCACTGATCTGAAATTACCATTTTTATGTACCATTTTCTGTTCATCAATAGAAGAAAGGCAATTCAAGTTTGTCCTCAGCATTGCTTAGCTATCCCTGAATTTTTTTTGTGCTGTTTCCAGAGAGAAAAACATATCTTTACTCAGCACTGCTACCAAAGGACAAAAGTAGAGTTGTAAATTCTTCCCTCTCACACCGTTTCCTAAGGTTATTTAATGCTTCTCTAGTTCTCATTGTCTGTGAGAAATACTTAAACATTAATTTTAATTAAAAGAAATAGAAAGAAGGGAAGAAACAAGAAGACTGTTTACATATTAGAGATTTACACGTTACAGGTTTGCTACTGAAGGGAGCTTTCTATCGGCACTAGAAAATACCTGATAATTCTCAGCAAAACCCAGCTTCCCTCAATCACAGGGAAAGGAGGTGGTTAAAAAGAATTTACAAAATTCATTAAGATAATTGTTCTACCCAACTACTTCTGAAGTTCTTGAAGAGGCCTAACCTGCTCCACACTAAAATAATTAAGTAAAAGAAAAAGTCTTCACTATAGTAAAGAAGTTAGAGGTATAGATGACAGATCATAAGGGCTACCTCAATATTTATTAAACAAATGACAGGAAAACAGAAAAGGGAATGGTTAAAAATAATTTAATCTAAGAACTTCCATGAAGAACCTTGTACTTTGAAAAGAACTTTGTTAGGTCTCTCACCAAACAACTAAAACACTTAAAAACTACATGATTAATATGTTTTAGACCAAATGAAGTAACAATAACTCCTTTAAAACATAGAAGGATAGGACTTCCTTCAAGAAAGTTCCCAAAGAGTTCCCATTCCAAGCTGCTTTCTGTACTGACCTGAACTCTAGAATTTCACTAGTATAAAAACATCTTCAGGTTTTCTTTTTCCCTATGAACCTACTGAAATTTTCAAGATCTCCCTTTTTCTTTCTCTCTAAGAGCTGATAAAAGAAGTATTTTTCCCTCACCAGTACAGAAGGAAACAAAGATCAAGATACAGATCTTAAGAAACTTGACATTTTGGAATCAAAAAATGCAGTGCAACAAATGATTTTATAAAGACTTTTCTCACTACCAAATGTGCTCTTGAGTCCCCAGTTTGTAAATATTTCATTTACTAGCTTGTATAAATGCATCAAGGAGTCTCCTTATGAAAACTTTATTTTATCTGTTTGTCTCCCCCTTTCCCATTAGGCTGTTTTCTGATACAGTACAAGCCTTGACCCAAAAGAACTTGAAAAAATAAGAAAAAATGTATTTCATGCAATGAAGACAGACAAAAGGGCAGGAAGAGGATATTTAAACCTATGTCTTACAAAGATCTGTGATTATTTGCATCTCTTATAAACTGGTTCTTTAAATCTGAGTATAAAAATGTTAGGTTCAACTGATGTCAACTAAGTGTTTCTAATTTATACCAGAATAAAACATGGGCTATTTGAAATACTCCAGTATGTATAGTTACCTTTGGAAGTCTGGGTATAAAAAGGAATTTGTTCCTCATGTATATACAGATGTTGATACCTGTGCTTACGACCACACAAAGGATCCAATATATACCAGTTGCAGAAGCAATATAATTTGTCTATCAAAAGTTTATCTAAAATTAATAACAAATTTCAACATTGCCAAGAAGATAAGATGTCAGAAAATATATTTTAAATGTTAAGAAATTGGATCATTAGCAAAGACAGCTCTTCAGGTCAGAAATTGCTTTGATGCTTAGCCTAACCCTTGCTCTCTGATAGGGTTTAGCAGAATAACAGCAAACAGTGTCATCCTACCCTTAGGAATCTTCAAAATGCTGTTCACTTCTTAACTATTGACAATATGGCTTAATTCATTACATATTCTTTCAACTTTTTATTTAAATAATTGTTCATTGACTCCAAAGGAGTTTTCAAAAGAGTAGACCATTTATATGCGGTCAGTGGTTTTTATTCTGCATAGTTTCTTAATGTTAAATATGAATTGCACCACCAGCCTCTCAATGACATGTAGCAGGAACCATGAAATTTTATTCTAATTTGTTTGGCCACTTCCTTCTGCAGCTTGAAGACTTTCTAGACTTACTTCATTAACACAGAACTTTTACTTTCTTGGATTTTTTAAACAATCAAATCTATTTCTGTACTTTTTTTTATGGTTTTAAAAGACCAGACTATCCTGGTACAAATACATTTTTAAGGCTATTCTTGCTTTATATTTACATTCTTTATCTTAGAACAGGCCTAGTGTGAGATGTCTCTCTTTTTTTCTGTGTGATTTATACAAACCAGACTGGCATGATTTTTTAAAGGCTATTCTTGTTTCATACTTTTACTCTTGATCTTTCATCAAGCTCAGTATGAAATGTATTTCTTCTCTGATTCTTGTATTAATATCCATCTCTGCAATAGCCTATTTCCCATCTGTATGAGTAAGATCTTGTCAAACAAGCCAACATGAGTCTGCAATAGCTTCAGGCACCTTCATCTCATCCTGTCTTTCTCCATTTTTCTTTAAACAGTAGAGCAAATTCTCTGAAAATGAACAAACACCTTTTAAATTTGAAACCATCAGCAAAGGCTAACTGAAAGAACAGAATCTCTACAAAAATGATTATGTATTCTCCCTTTACATAGGAGAACAAAATTATAAAACATTCAAGGCTACAAAGTAAGAAATACATTACAATGCAATCAGATGTCAGAATTAAAGGTGACTCCAAATTTTTTCTTCTCTTGTATAGCCTTAAATGTTTTGGGCCAGCTAGGATAATAACTGTGCCTAATCAAAATTACAGGTGTTTTTACAAAGAAATGTTCAAATTACTCCAATGAGTCTCTCATTAAAATAATATAGTTGTCATTATCCATAATATCTTAGACAACATTTTATTTAATGATGAACCATAGAAAGTGGCTTTTTTATCTTTAAAACACTGCTTTCAATAAACAGTCCATACCACCTTGGTTGGTAATGAGTACAGATCACTTCAGTCATTTGCCAGGTTACTTTTTCAGTGTGGCTGGTTTGAAGAAACTTTGATTACTAGTTTGTATTGCAATGTACAGGGAACTATAGATAAATTACTTCTACTTGTTGAACACTTATTATTGGAATAGTCCTCTGTACTACACCAACATCAATAATTTGCTTAATCCCTGTATCTAACTCTTCCCAGAGTCACCTTGAATGTTACATGAAATGAGTGGCAGATGCATTGATATTCCTGAGAATTGTACTGTTAAGAAATAACATTAAAATAAAAACAGCTTCTCATCCCACCACTCATTTATATTTAAATATGGATGGTCATTATGAGATGATTCACATGGCTGATACCTGTGGAATTATTTCCTCTCTTTGTTTTTATCATTGATTCACTTTTTGCTTCACTTCATAAGTTTAAGAAGCCAAAGTAGGAAGTAGGATATTTAAATATGTATATTCTAAAGAGTTCAAACTCTCTTCCCCGTACATACTGTGCAATGTGCCAAATATATGTGTGGTCTCTGTAGAAAAGGTATGAGAAAGTATACAGAGTAGCCCTAATTGCTCACAGGCCTCCTAGGAAAGCATTTGACTGCTTATCTGATGCTTCTGAAGCTACTGATATTCCTGTCTGATCCCTAAAACTAACCAGGCTCAGTGTCACACTAAAGCTCTTTATCTCTAACAGCACACTCTATACAGAGTAAATTGCATGAAGGAGAAATACATTACAATTCACTGGTATGCAGAGCCCGTTGAGGCATCAAGTTATTGTTAAGTCCAGCACTCCTCTCTGTACTGAAAAATAAGAGGGAAAAAGCACTGGTAGGTGGCTCATCTGCATCAGAAAGCAGTCTTATGCCTTTAGAAGATAATCTTAGGATGAGTTAGAGATCCATGGATTTAACAGGAGTAAAGGTGGATGAAGTTCCTGGGAAGAATTTTGCTGTTATCATCTTTAACTGTTGATGCTTAACAATTTCATATTGATTGAGAAACAATCCATTTTGAGTTATTTTGGAACTGGCAACACTAAAAAAAGAAGCTCACACACACAAATCGAACCAAAAATCAAGCAACAACTGCTAATATCAACTTTTTGTAAAGTTTTTAGAATTTTACATTTCAGCACCCTGAAATGTAAAAAATAGCTTTCTATTTTATCCTATAAATATTTTCAAAAAAAAAGTGCAAACTTTATATTTTCATTGGTATCTTCTTATGTCATAAAACAAAAGTTGAAGACTTGATTTACAAACACATATGGATATAAATTCTTCAGTTCTTCGTTTTACAACTTTATGTTCCGGAAGAAGTCTGATTCTGTTAATTGATTACAATTATTCTTTTTCTGAATGTTAAGATGCATTAAGGATGATCAAAAGGTTTTGTGTAGTGATTAACAATGAACTGAGAAAGAATCAAAATGGAGGAAAAACGGAAAGACCTATTGTTAGAACCCTACTCCTCACCAAGTTGGCGGGGAGAGGATATTTTATTTTTTAAAATTATATGTGGGATGGGAATTAATTTACTCAAAAATATTTGAGTTTTAAAAAAAGATAAAATTTTTCTTCCTTCTTCCTCTTAGTTTCTGTTTGATGGAAAGTAATGGTTCAAGAAATAAGATTTATTCAGAAGAAATTTAAAAACATTTTCTCTCTAAGTGAGAGAAAAAAAGATTGTATGGATGAAATAAGTCAAAAGAGAAAAGCTAAAGAAAAAAATTGTCTTCCTGACACTATGAAATATTGAGAAAGCCACTAGAGGGAAATGCTGTCATTTTCATATTTCAGGGCCTTTTTTTTAGCTTTGATGAAAATTGAATAACACACAATTTTCCCAATATTGTAAAGCATTTAACACAACTTTGCCATTTTCAAGGGACAAGTAATTTCAAAAGTCAACAAGCTTAAAGATGATATCTGACAGAAAGAGTAGTTCTCTAAAAGCTGAAGAGTGGTCCAATGACTACACTGGTATCCTGGGATTTAGAGTTCATAGTTTTGTCAAAGTCTGTCTGTCTGATCTTGGACAAGTGATTTGATTTTATGCTGCATTTCCTCATCTGTAAAATGGAAAAGTGTAGCATTTGTCTCTCCCAGATGAAACTGCAAGGATAAATATATCTATTGTCAAGAAGAAAATTCAGGAAAAAGTTTTCAATTTGGTAGACAAAATTGCTGATTTGAAATGTCATTGAGATTTAACTGTGGAAACAATTGTCTAATCTGTACCTTATGTAGCTTCAGATCATTGTAACTGGAAAGAGCTATAAATAGCTACAAAAAATCTAAAGATTTCATAAAGCACTAATACAAGCATTTGCAGTATCAGATTTCCACCACAAACTATACTGAGATTAAAAAAATAATCACAGAATACTAATTATGTATGCTGAAAATATCCAAGTGGGATTGAATAATGTGTTACCATACTAGCACATTTCTGAATAGAGAAACTACATACAATGAGGACAGTTAAAGCAAAAATCCCCTGCTTTAAGAATGGGGTTTGGTTGCTTTTTGTGCACTTGTCAGACATGAATATTTTCCACAAGTAATTAGATCCTAAAACTTTTGATAATTTTTTAAATGGCTCTCAAAATGTTCACCATGAATTCTAGTCACCTGTTAGGTCATGGATTAAAGAGTCCTGGTAGGGTTTTATGGAAGGCAGGTGAGGAAACAGATTTCCATACCTACAGTAAATACTCCAAACAGTAATGCTATGGAAGATTACAGAGAACTGTATTTTCTAAAGCGATGCACTAATCAGAGATGTAACTATCAGGAAAAAATACAGAAACTAGCTACCTAGCTTGTTCTTCAGCTCCACCTCTTTCCCAAGCTGTGTTTGTCTGTTGTATGGCCCACACTGCTTCTATTAGAGCGAGAAGCTTTATGTTTATTTTTTATATCCATATCTATGCCTGGGCTCTCTTTTTGAAAGTTATAGTTAAACACAGCTGTGTGAACTGTACTGCACAGAAACTAACCTTGGCAGATTCTAGCACAAAGTAGTTTAAGATAACCACCTGAGTTTCATGTCATTCTAAAAAGTAGATGAGCTCTAAATATAAAATTCTGGGGAGGGACAATCTAGCTTCACATAATGTTAAAACATATGCTCATAGAAGTATTCCAGAACAGTTTCTTCTTATTTCTTGCCTACTGCATCTTTTTTTTTTTTTTACATTTTTAGTTCCTCTTCTACTTGAAAGTGTTCTGTTGCCAGCATTCAGGTGTGCACATCACGTGCCCGAAAGCAAGATGGATTCAGTTCTAGCCTGTGCCTCACTGGCATATTTGCCAGAAAAGTGTTCTAATTGACTCTACTATTTGTGGTTCTGGATGAAGAAAACCTACCCAATGCTTTTTCTCTTTGGTTGAATGTGACAAGCGTGGTAAGCAATAGATTTTACTCTAAAAAGTCAAGGCAATCTTTAAACAGCATTTAAAAGAAAAAGATAATATGTGTAAAATATTAGACGATACTTTCAGCTTAATGATGTAAAAATAAATAGTAAAGTGTTGAAAATTATACTTTAATATCCTGGCTGCCATAGTATCAATAATTAAAGTTTTTGTATCTAGTATGAAAATAGCCGTCCAGTGATTTTAAATTGTAAAAATTCATGACCATAAAAATAGGTTTCAAGCAAAAAGAGAGGATTTGCAACTTGTTATGACTACTTGAACAGGAAATATGTATAGCACTAACTATATTGTAAAAGACAGAGAACATACTGTGATGAAATTTGCTTCAGCCTGATTAGAATACCTAATACTATGTAGGTCTCCAGCAAGTGCTGACAAAGAGTAATACTGTGATCTTCTCTGCTATGTCCTTTCCCTCTGGAAGCTTTTAATGTCACTCACATGGTATTATCTGCAAATGTGCCATCAACTCTGGCTGGAACGTAAGGCCCAGGAGCAGCTTAGCTGCAGTACTAAAAGTTTTTCTGTATGAAATAAAAATATATTATGAAACTAATTTTAAGATCAAGACTTTTTCTCTCTGTACATCAGAAAAAGCCTCTTGCCTGTCAACCAGTATGGGTGTACCAACTTCCTACTAGGTAGAACAGACACAATAAATATGTGTTGGAGTCCAGTGCACAGATAGGTTAAAATTTGGATGATTATTGCTGTTGTCCTAGTTCAGTGCCAGGGTTGAGTTTATGCAGGGACTCTGATGATGCACATGAGTCCTGTTGTCTGTGTTTGGTCCTAATTAACACACTAATACATCATTACTACCTTGACAAGCAGTGCAGGTATTATAGAGCAGTGACACTGTGAACTTTTCTAGTGGTGTATGCCCTAGTTCATTTTCACATGCCTGTTTCCCTTTTGCCTATGAAAAAGACAGTTTGCTCTGTGGTCCATTGACTTCTTGGCTGCAGTAAACCTGCTAATGAGCTGAGTCAAAGCTCCCAGAAAACTTCACAAGCATTACCAAAAACAGATGCTAAGTATCTGTGGCAGACATAAAGCAATTATACAAATGGGAGTGGTGTTTTTTCTTCTAAGGCATCCTCATCCTTTGAACATGCAGATTCAAGCATTCATTTACATAATGTACATATTACATCTAAAACATAACCAGAGCATATTCAAAAGCAGAAAATGCAGTAAAGATTTTTAAAGGGGCATTATCATCTTGATAGTCCTTGTTGCTCTCTCCAATCTCTGAAAAGGTAAGCATTTCATTTTATCGTCATGTTGGAGAATAAAAGCAAACCAGACCTGAAATATTTTTATTGTTTCTGACATGGTTCATTTCAAGATGTCTAGCTGAATTCTCAGTATGCTCCTTTGCCTGCTTTAGCATCTCCTGCGCTCTGTCCTGTGAACTGTGAATGCCATCTACATGCATAAAATAGCACTGTCTCAGTTGTTGGGTCTGTACCTTCATGATGTCTTCAAAAGAACTAAGAAGAACTCGTTGTTATTTGTTCTGTATCTGAGTTATCATATCTGTGCTTAATCTGTATTCAGTCTTGTACTTTTCCATTCCTATTCTACCATGGCACTTTCCGTTACTTTCATTTAGCTCAGATGTTTAAAAACTTTTCATCTTTAAATTTGTCTTTTATAGAACAGGGGATTTTTCTCAATTAATTATGGATGACATCTGGAATCACTGAGAAAACTCTGGTGAGTTCAACAGTTTTTGTAATTTGCAGATTCAGGTTTTTGTTTACTTGCTCCAGGTCCTTTCTTCTATGTTTGTTTGCAGTTATTAAAGTTGTTTATTTTAGTTCCTATTCATTGAGTACAACCTCCATTTATATATTGGTCACTTACTTATTTCAAATGACGAAATTCAGCTGCCTTGCTTACTAGATGGAAATACATGAAAGCATACTCTTTATAAAAAGCCATGTTATCTAACTTCAAAAAGAAGCACTCTACTTTGCATATTATCCCTGTAATTGGCAATAAATGAGACAGATACAGAAAATACCTAAATGTTTTTGGGGTTTTCTTCCTGTCCATAATTCCGTTGTTGCTGGCTTTTACTTTGTGTATATCTACATTCCAGGTGTGTGCATTTCAATATTTTCTTCTTTTGTGCTGATAAAGCATGTTCATATGATAATTATGTGTGCTGTTCTATTCTATTGCAATATAACACCACGGGATGACACTAACCAACCAAAAGCAGAGTTTTTAACCTGTAATTTCTATATTCACAATTTTATGTCCTTCTTTACCACTCTGTCCTTTTTTTCTACTCCAGTACCAAATTTTCACATATATCCAACTGCTTACTCAGCAGTGTTTCTTTAACTTACATTTCTTCTATCCATTTATCACATGGTGCTAATTTCAGGGTGCTATATCACACGATTCAAGCATTTTGTTTATTTTCCCTTCAATGTGTATTCCATGTTTCTGCTTTTGAATTTTCTTTTAGAAATTCCCCACACTCCTTTTATTTTACAGTTATTTCTTTATTTTTTTCACCTTTTATCACTTAATTTTCTTACACCAGACAAACATTAAGGTTGGTTAACTTCATCATGCTAGTTGACTAATTTTGATTCAAACTGCATCCCCACCTTCTTTTACTTTAGAGACTGAATATGACATTATATAACTAGATTTTTTTTTCCTAGGTTCATAGATTTTACAAGATAGAAAAGAAAATTAATTTGTCTGTCATTTCCCTCAACCATTGAGTTGGCATTGGAGAATTATCTAAAGAGCAAATAAGGTACATTAGGTTTTTCTGACATTAAAAGGATCAGAGTAACTATAATTAAAAGACAAGAAATAAACTGTATTTCTGGTTTACTCCCAGTCAGACTGGTGTAATTTAACATCTTCTCAAGAATAAATGTGCACTTCCCAAAGCTACCTATGTAAGGATAGATACCCAACTGTCAGAAGACAACACAGCTTGATTGATGGGAGAGAGGCCACCTTTTCCGTCAAGATTACACTTTACTAAGGATTAGATCAGAAGACTGGTTTCTATTCAAGTGCATCCTCAACCTCAAATTTACTTTTGAACTTGAGAAGACACAATAATGTGTAGTTTCCTGCCTTTGAAAAGGAGTGAGCACTGCTCTTAAGAAAAAAAATACATTTTAATGTCAGGCTCTGTTTCTATTTGAGGGACTAAGATAACTACACAGACTGAACATCCCCAGTTTAGAAAGAAAATAAGAAAAAAAGAAATCAGTATTTGATCTCATTAGTTACTTGAACTTATGTCAGTATTTGATTTTATTCCTTGGAGTTTTATTTTTCCCTTCCTAATCATTTCATTGTAGGCTCAACTCACATTAACATAAATGAGAGTTGGATCTGACTTTTTGAGCTATTTTCCACCCACTTTTTCAAGTCACAGAGGCTATCTTAGTGTCTTCTGAAAATCCTTAAAAGTGCAAAAGGTTTCTGTAAGGTAAAACAAATGGCATAATATCAGTTCAAAATAATATTTTTTAAAAATCTAATAACATTAGATAATTCATCATTTTTTAAACTATATTTTTCTTTTATGTATTGGGCACATTGCACTTTAAATTAACATTTAGGAAACCAAAGCACCATTGTGAAAAGAAAGATTATCAAGAGAGGCAATGAAACATCAATTTTATAGTATTATTTTCACATATAAAGAAATGGCATAGCACTCAAAATAGATGACATAAAACAGAGTTGTATGCATTGCAGTTCCATAGTCCAAATTTTCTGCTTCAGCCTCTGTAGTCTGACAGTTTCATGAGTCTCTGTACTAATTAAAATTCCATAAATGATGTCATAAAAACCTCAGATTCTATTGTTTATATCAACTATAAGTTGATCCAGATTTTGTTTTGTTTTCATGCCAAAGACCACACAAAAGCTTTCTTTTCTTTTCCTGAAGCTTCTGTTGATATAATTTCCCACTGAACAATATCTTATCTTACCATAATAATAGTTGTTTTCTTCCTCTTGTGAGTAAGATAATTAATCACAGCATCACACTTTGGATGTGCACAGTCCTCTTTTTCCAGTCGTTGTTCCAGCTACTTTTTAAAAGGGAGTATTTCAACATTTCTTCACCATTTCTCATTTGCTTAATCACAATACTCACAGCTCAACAAATATGAATTTTCACGCTACTTGATATCTTGTATATTTTGGTATTTATGTAGAGACCCTAATGTAAAATTGCAATCAAAACCTGTTGTGGTATCTCTCTTATCAAATGAAAATTGTTCATGCCAGGGAGTGAGGGATGCAAAAAGCAGCAGAAGTGATCTTTTCAGCCATATTGTCATTCAAGTTGAACTCATTCCCTCTTGTCCTTTCACTACATGCTCTTGTAGATGGTCCCACCCCATCTTTCCTACAAGTTCCGTTCAGGCACTGGAAGGCCACAATTAGATCACCCCAAAGCCCTCTCTGTTCCAGGTTGAACAGTCCACACTCTCTCAGCCTGTCCTCACAGGAGAGGTGCTCCACCTCTCCCTTCTGATCATCTTGTTGGCCCCCTCCGGACTCACTCCAACAGGACCATGTCCTTCCTGTCCTGGGACCCCAGAGCTGGATGCAGCCCTGCAGGTGGGGTCTCACCAGAGCAGAGTATGGGGCAGAACCACAGATCATGAAGAACATTGGTACCTACAACCAGAAGAGGATTGACTACAGCATGGGGCAAAGGGACTAAAAAAACAAATAAATTCAGATCTTATACAAGGTAGTTCAACAAACCTCATATCTGACTGCCACCTGCAGATCCTGATTTAAGATAAACTAAAAATTAAGTTCTGATCAGGACAAGAACACTACTATCTCTACTGTGTCACCTTCTGAAAATATTGTGCCACTGGTCTGAGAATTTTCACTTTTTGGTGGCCTAAAAGATAAAAGACCTATTTGTCATATCAAATGATCCCTTTCAAATCATTAACACTGTAAGACGTAAAAACAAATATAAGCTTGTTTTTCTCCCCTTCCCTCATGCTGTGTCTTTCCCCCTTTTTTTTT
>WEIU01019533.1:323-12549 GCA_013389925.1 Aegithalos caudatus | reverse complement strand
TTTTTTTTTTTTTCTGAGAGATAGAGAGTGCTAAGAATATTATAATCCCTTCTGGCAACAGAACAGAGACATGGTTTCCATTAGAGTTTATTGCTTTTTTCCTTTTTAATTTTTTTATCAATCCATATGAATCCCAAAGGGCTTCAGCCTTTGATAGAAACTGTAGTTAAGATATATTGTGGGTCTAGTTCTCCCATATTTCTGTTTGACTTAGACTGTGTATTTAGTTCCCCTGTGCATAGTTAAATTAAAATATAAGTACAATATGTGCCCATGTAGTATTCTGAAAATGAATTTATTTTGTTCTGTAAAAAACTATCTACTTTAGTTTTGTGCACACAGCATGTTTGGAAGTATTCTAAGATTAAAAAAAAAAAAAAAATCCTTTTCCACTTCATCAAGAAATATATCTTTTACATGAAAAATTTAATGCCTTAAAGTTAGTCTTTTCAGCTACTCTCTACATGCATCTTTAGGGTGTTTTCTCCTGCCCTGCAGCCCAGGTCAGCCAGAGAGATCCCATCTATAATCAACAGAGACAGCAACCTTTTGCCTCGAATGCTGTAACTTCACAATCAATTCGCAGCAGCAGCATCTGGCACTGATGCCAAGTGTTCCCATAGTTCCCCTTTCACCTCCCTGCCATCTTTTCCCTCCTGGGAAAGCTTTGTACAGCTGTACAGTGAACCAGGTCGGTGAATTGATCTTGCTTAAAACTAACATAGCAAAAAAATCAACTGTTTAGTTTTAACTGGAAGGTAAATGCTTGCGCTGATACAAGGGAGAATTGGAATCTTGACAGCTTAATCTGGTTTAAACTGATTGTAAAACTATAGCATTGCATACCCGGCTTTGAAAATGGGTAAATGCCTTTGAACATGGTCATTTTTATCCCCTATTAAAGGTGTTTGAATGACTACTTTAGCCTTTTAAGAGCTAGGCAGTTTGCCTGAAGTTCAGGAAATTAATTCCCTCAAAATGATTTACACAATGACAGAAAGTGTTGGCACTCCTTAACTCTCTTTATGGTTCCAGTGACTGTGTTGTGAGACTGAAAGAGTATGCACTCATTTTAATCAGCTCAACTGCATAACCTGAATTACTGTATTTACCTTTATTTCTGTACTTGCTGTAAGACAAAAAGAGAATATGGTTCAGTTGTACATACTTAGCTGCATTTTAAATCTGTTGTTTACTGCCTCCAACTGTAAATTTCACTGTAGTATTATCTAATTCTTATCTTTGAAAAATATTCCCAAAACATAATTTCCAGAGATCCCTTAAATGTAAAAATGTTATGACCAATTAACATCTGTGATATGTAAGATTTAAGTCTCAATTTTTTTTCAATTTACTAGGTCAGAAAAGAAGTAGTTAAACAACATTTCAGAAGTTTAAAGAATCAGAAGCAGTTGCTTCTGCTAAAGGTCTTTAAAAAGTTAGACTAGGCTTAAACAAAAACAGGCATTGTGAGAGTCCTCAGCTTAGCATGTCCCTATCAGTTCTTACCATAAGAAGGGAGAGGATAAATAATTAAGTGACCACATATGTCCAGAGAATGGCATTTGAAAAGTGTTTTATGAACTTGGTATGACAGACCATGTATTTGGGTAAACATATTCTACATTTTTTATTCAAAGCCAAGAAAGGAACTGAGGGCTGGTTTAAATAATTTGATGTGAAGCATAGATCAAAATTCAGCAAATCTCAACTTTGAATTCTTTATTGAAGAAAGAAATTAGGAAATGTACTATGAAAATAAGTTCTTAATAGGAGATTTTAGGCCCATATTCAATGCAGGGAATCTATGAGGCTAAACAAAGTAGCCTACTAGTCTGCCAGAAAGGACTGTGAGTAATGCACCTCATTTAACAAACCTTCATCAGCCAACAGTGGAGGTATAACGGATTCACAGTCTTGCACAAAGTGATGACAAAGGTAATTTCAAACTCTAGAGGTCCCTTTTTTTTCTAACTGCAAACTAGAATCTAATAATTTGCTTAAGAGAAACAATATAGTTAAACAGTGAATATTTGTCAATATTATTCTGGACCTTGAGGTCATGAAACTGTGCTCTCAGAAATATTTCTAATATTTAAGCCAAATAATTTTAGTGAGATGTCTTAAGAATTCTGCTTATACCATTATTGAAATTTCTTTTTTTTTTTTTTTTTTTTTAAAATATACTGCAATATATGGGGGACACCCTTACTTTATATCCCATGTTCTTTACCTTTCACTATTTGTAACTATCTTCCAGATGAAATATATAAAACAGGATCTAAATTTTGTAAAGGTTTGATTTGGGTTGAGGAAAAAATAGAAAAAGGGATAGCAGGCACTGAATTTATAGTCAATATATGAAAATGTAATTTACACTTCTTATTTGCATGTCTGAAAAGGTGAAGTAATTAAAAAATCTGTCATACAGACATTCTCTTTATGCCCTCTTTCACCCAAATACAGCAGTCGTATCTTGGAACAAACAGCAAAACTTCACTGAATATTTTAGGCAAGGAAATACTGCCGTATCACATTGATTTCTGTGGGTTTCGAACTGTAGCAAACCATCACCTGGTTTGGGATTAATTCTTAATAAATGCACAATAATAGTAAAATAAATCATGTTCATGAGTAAAGTACATCCAGCCTTTGCCTCTCTGCAGTGTTTCATTCTTAAATACAAACTGTCTCATATTACAATGATTAGAGAAAGAGTGGTTTTGTAGGAGAATGGTGACAAGCACTTGATCATTTAATAGGCAAGCTCCTAAAAAGTTGGACTTTGCTTTAAAATGTGCAAAGTGTGTTGTTTTAAAATGTGCAAACTGCTTTCTGGGGAGCATCACAACAGAAATTGATTGATTTTGTTACATATTTGGAAGGGCATTTTATAAGAGCAACTATGAAATACCAGAAATACATCTTTTCTTTCCTTTAGTCTTTCTTTTCCATAGAGAACCTGTGGCTCCTCGTGTATGTTTCTGGTAGACAAATTCCATGACAAAGCAATGATCTGTGGTGCTCTTTGGTTCCCACCTTAAATACAGCCAAGTAATGCAACCTGGAGTCCACATGAGGGACGACAGAATAGCATATTGACAACTATGCCAAAAATGAATTCAGGCAAACTACAAGTGCTGATGAATCCTAAACATCAAGAGGAACACCATTTATTTTATTAAGCTAATGCTCTGGTCCAGAAGTGAGACCTCAGACTTGAGGTTTGTGAGGTTTCTCACTGTTGTCTTGAAAGTCACTGAGCATGAATGACAATTATATGACTGCCACATACTCAATAGTATTTACTCTTCACAATACCTTAAGGAAATAGTCCAAGAGAAGCAGTCCCTGAGGGTCCTGAGGCCAATGTTACACTGATAAAATAAACTGAAGGCAAAGCACACAGCTGAAGGTCCGGCAGGTTGGGCCATTTCCCTTCCTCGTGTTTCCCAGCTGATGTAGTCTCACCCAAACTCAGTGCCAGAATCCAGCCGAGGCCCAACTCTCCCTTGAGACCTTCCCAAACATCATCTACTGGATCTGAAATGGAGCCCTGGGGAAGGGGCAGAGGGAGTGGAGGCTCCCTGGCCAGCGCAGTGAGGGTACCCCCAGGGCCTGGGCAGCAGTAAGGACAAAGAGGAGGCTCTCTTGGTCTTCCAACCCACATTGCCTAGGGATATGTACTGTAAGGTTTTGAGCATTCTTTTCTTAAATGTGTTTGGAGTGGTAGAGTTTTCTGTGATGATTTGATCTGTGATAAGAAGAGGAAATTAGACCCTGAAATGTGTCAGGAAAAAAGGGCAACTGAATAATAGAACCAATATGACTTTCAACAGAAGTTAATTTATTGTTTACATTAGACCCCAGTTATAGTTTCTAGCAATACTGTCCACTCATACAGGTGTCTCTTGATTAGTTAAGCCACTTGTTCACGAGGCAGGCACAGCTCCTTCAGGACACTTAACTGGTCAAACATCCATCATCACATTCTGTGTCCTCTATCTAGGTCTTGCATTCTTTGTAAGGAGGTTCCCAGGCTCTCCGTTCTATTTTTCTGTCCTGTTGTTGCCTCAGTAACCTTGATGAGCTCCTGAGAACCCTGAAAACAAGACTGCAGGTGGCTTGTTATCTACAAACAGTTTGGCTGCTACACAGAATGGCCTAAGTTGTGCAGATATATTGCAACACTGACATTCCTGGTGCATTGCAAAGGAGGACTCTCCTTATGGGACAGAAGTTGGTTTTGACCTTTGGACTGGAAGCCAGATCAAATGAACTGTAAAATAAATAACTGAGTAAATAACTTCTTACTTTCCAGTTTTTCTTGCTTTGAGGAACATATCTTTTTTCTTCATTAAGGTGTTCAGTTTTCTGCAGATGAAACCCAGATCATAAGATCTGTTGCTTTTTTAGCCACAAGGTCGGGGGGGGTTTATAGTTTTTCATTATTTTTTTCATAAGGAAAAACTTCCTGTCGACATGTTTGTTTATTTATTAGGTGATATTAGAATAAAACCTAATAGTACAGGGTAGTTTGTTAATCTCTTTTTTTTCTTTTTCCATAAAAGGATTTATTTTCATTTCTTTACTTGCATAAGTTGAAGCAAAAATTTTGTTATTTAAAAACTTTATAAAAGTGTTCTTGGTGAAATAATTATTGACTCTTTCATCAAAAAAATGGGGAAAAAATACAATATCTGAACTTTCTATATCAACATTATAAATTCTCAATGCTTCATTTCAGAAATATTTATTATTTTAAAAGAGATTTACATTTTAACTTAAATTTTATACTGTATTTAAATTTTAAAAGAAAACATATTGGCATATCAGAACACTGCAATATGTCAGTGAAAAAATTCACTGAAGAAAAAGAAAGGAGTTAAAGAAAGATGAAAGAAATCTAGAGACATTGTCTAAGGAGATGAAATACAAAGAAATGTTATGAGTAACAAAGTACTGTTATATATTAGCAATAAGTTTTCCTCACATTTCATACACAAATTTTATCTTTCCAGTGTCACTTAAAAAAGAAAGTTTTTAAGTCTAACTTCCTTTTGTCTTACATCCTTACACAGGACACAGGTCATTTGCCAGGAGCAGAATATTAATTTTATGAACCACAGGCAGCCTCAGCAATTTGTAACTTTTAAAATTATTTCTGTACTGGAATAGACAAAGACAGAATGTCACACATGCTGATTTTGTGCTTTCAAAATGTATCTTAAATCAAGCCTGGAAACAAGGTGAGAAGACCACTGAATGATAACTGATTAGGATGATATCACACACGCCAGTCACAGAAAATGCACATGTAACTGTGCTGACTTCATTTTCTCCCAGCCCAGGGTAATAACTGTCAACCTGCAGAACCCCTGATAGCACAATGATAGGGGAAACAATAGCTGAGCATGCTGGAGCTGAATACAAAACAGCAGCCTTTGAGGTGAAAATGTAGATGTAGGCAATGAGAAAAGAAATTTGGGTCTCAAGTGACAGAAATATATAGGTTGTAAAAATGGCTTTAAGAGGGTTTTGTTTTTTGTTTTTTGTTTTTTTTTTTTGAGATTTATAAATATACTTGTTTATTTTAGCAAAATATGAGTTGAGAAATTTGAAGAATATACTACTAGTTTAATTTCTGTGTTTTAGGGAAGAAATCTTGGTGATACTGAAATACTACAGGAAAAGAAGCTTGAGTTATCTCCTGGGAAAATGTGTGATGCTTTCTGATGGTTTTAGAAAACAAATTATATTATTACATAGCAATGAATTGTTTGTATTTGGATAGCTTTGTGGTTATTCACACAACACAGACCCCTACAAACAGAAAATGTTGAAAGCAGTGAGCCTTATGAGACTGGGAAAAGAGAACTTGTGTGTTTCCTGATATTCAGCCAGAAATCTTACTTTGTGGTTCTCTCTGAGACTTTGGAATAACCAAGAAAAGAGAGTAATTTAACTCATTTTCACAATAGTGCTGCTTAGGCAAACGATACTGAGAACCTCTGCATTAAAATGCAAATGATGCAGTCACTGATGGAGTCAAGGGCAGTGGCAGAGGGATGCTGATGTGTTTCCATAGATCTGAACATTCAAAGCAAGCACATATCCCCAAGATTGTGCAGACCACTCATTATTGTAGCACTGCACATGCACATGCACATGCACTCCTCCAAGACTAGACATTTTATGTCAGATTTCTGCAGAGCATCAAAAATGGGTTCTACTTTCCTTCAAGAATGAAAGAAGAGACAAGTTCGGACCCAATACCAGATTGTGCTAGTTTGGTTAGGGCATTCAATGCTTAGTATGCTGGAAGTACTATGGAATCTGTCATTTCAGTATTCATCCTTCAAATATTTACACTAAAATTTAAATTTCCCATGTTGCAGATACAGCTGTCTTTATGGGTATTAAAAGCTGCCGGCATCCACACATCACAATGTGCTAACAATCTAACTTACGGCTCATCAGTCTGGAAAATAAAAGATATTATTATTGATGAGCCTGTTTATCTATTCACGCCTCATTCCTTTGACCTTTAGGGGAACGTCTGAAACACTGATGTTCATGGCACCAGTCTGATGTCATGCCAACCTGCTGGCCACATCGTGGTTAAATCACCTGGCAAAGTTGGGAAACTTTTGTTTTAAACAACATAAATTAAAAAGATCATTGATTAAGGAGGTTCTTTGTTCTTTCCAGCCATTTGCAGTTTGCACTGCAGAGAGAACAGGCTCAGTCACCCAGAGTGGGAAGCAGAGTCATGTCTGGAGGAGGAGAGATTTATTGTTCTCCCTGCTAGAACCAGGAATATCTGTTCTGTTTCAGTTAGGTGACCATTGCAGATCATGCAGAGGGAATTGACTTAACAGGCTGTAGGGGAGCTGCAGATGTTCAGGTCCCAGCCTCTCCCAGAACTATAATCACTCAGAGGATGCAGAGCATAAAAGACCCTCAAGTGTACACAGAAAGTGCCAGAGGTAGCTGTGACTATTCTTAATGAGTGGTAGAAGAATAATTCTCTCTGCTCTATGTGTGTGTGTGTGTTTTCATTCACAGTGATAACTTTCAATTCAATACCCTTTATAAAACCTCCACAGTGACTAATTATAAGAGAACTAGGAGCATCTACTATTAGCAGAAATAGGATTGTTATTCAATAACCTTGTGAGGCTGCACATCCAATGACATTCTGAATCTGTAGTTATTAGATGGGGGGGTCTGGTGAAGGTTGTTTCAGATTGCTGCTGGCGTCTTGCTGCTGAGCTCTGTATATTCAATGCCACAGTGTCAGCAGCTTGAAATTCCCTGTCTGGATTTTACGCAGCTGATAATCTTCAATTTAAAATTGTTTGCAAAGAAAGAGAATGAAAATGAATAGTTTTTGAAGTAGTGCATTCTCTGCAACTCTCTGTCTAGGGGCAATCCTGTCAGTACATTCTCAGGCACTGCTCACCTACAACGAGTCACGTACCATAATAAACAATTTGCTGAAACTGTTGTGATGTGTACTGATGCTGATTAACAGACTGCAGACATTTGGAATTGCCTTTGTATTCAGTACATGGCTTTGCTTGAACAAAAGGTAGCACCAAGTAAATTGGTATGCCAAAGATTTCTACAGACCCAGATCTTTGCCTCTTCCTGCTCTCTGACAGCATGGACAACAGTGGATTTCAGCATTACAGAGGCAAGGAAGATGTCTTTCATTTTCACACTGTGTGGATGTTGAAGAGGGAAGAACAAACCAGCAAAATAGAAAACAGAAAGGAGTCTTTAGGGCACTGCCTTAATTCCATTCCAGAAGGTGACAAACAAAGCCAGTAAATTAATTTCCAGCCCCAACATCTGTGTTTTTGTACTAAGAGACTTACCATTCCCAGATGATTCTTGGACAAATGACTTTGAATGGCTGTTTTCATTGGAAAGAGAAGCCAGCCCTGCCCTTCCCTACACAAAAGTTCTGCTCTATGAGCTATTTTTTTTTCACAGTAGTTTCTTTAAAATTTGTTTGTTGGAAAAAGACTAGAAAGATTAAAAATATTTACTAGGAGCTAGTGCAACAAATGCAACATAACCTCATGAAGGAGCTGTACTTAAGATAGAAAAGCAAGATGAGAGCAAAAAAACAAGATAGAGACCCATTTTCTCAGAGAGTAGGGACCCTTTTTCACATAATAGCAATGTGTTTATCACACATTGGGCTTTGGTTTGGCACTGTTCTGAGCTGACTGACAGGTGTGAATATGTAGAATGTGCCTTGTCCCATCCATCCAGAAAGGCTTCAGTATGATTTCAGAGAGGTTTCTTCAGTGTGTATGCTCTGAGAGCTTTTCAGAATCTGCCCCAAAGTTGCTCTGCAGACAGGCAACCTTGTTTCATTGGAAACTTGTCTCCTCAGCTTGCAAGCAGAGGTTAAGATATTCTTCAGGATTTACATCTTTCACAGACCATTTTCACTATCTTCCTTTTCTTTAGATAGAACCAGTAATTCAGAACAATTAGTCAGCTATCTTTATAGTGACTGCACTTTTTTTAATTGAACAGTCATACCATCATTGTGCATCTAGAAAGAGTATCTGGATTATTATAAAAATTTAAGCCTGATTTTGAATTGCAAACCTCGTTCATGTTCCTGCTGTAGAATTATGTTTCATTAATCCTTCTTACCCAGACAAAGAACTCTTGTCTGTAACCAGAGCTGAAAAACTGTCCCTCTTCATTCAAATCTGTTAACACTGATAATTAAAATCATAATGTGATCTTGAAGCACAGATAGTGTAGTGCCTCACACATGGCTCATTGCAAGGCAATGTTTATAATCTGACAGAACAAATAAAATATATAAAAACTAGAAATTATATAATACTAATTCACTTACCTGAGGAACCAAAGCAGCCCACTTCTGATTGCCCACAAGGCTTTTGAGCACAGCTAAGCCCATTCTCAAGTCTGGATTTGTTTAATACCCACACTGCTTGGAGAAAAAACTACATTTTGGCACAGAGAATGCTCAAGATTAGGAGCATGCTGATACTCAATCCTCTATTAATATAGACCAAAATAGCCCATCCTGCACTGTGAACAGATGGAAACAAGGAGATATACAAAACTGAGATATACAAAACTGAGATATACAAAATGATGGCTTGATTTCCTGTGTTCACTATATTTATTGCCATGGATGCAACCTATTTTACAGCATATTGCAGAATGGAAACCTAACTCCATTTTCAAAACTAAAATAATGTCGCACGTCTCAAATATTTGGATTCTATTCCTAATTTACAAGCTGAATCAGAGTTTGTGAATGTGTCTCTTTGTGAACAAGTACAATACAAGCTTGAATTCAGTGAGATTAATCTAACTGTGCAAACTGCACTTGCTGCAGAAATTCAAAGCTATTAGTTTTGTTCTGATCAAATTAGGCTGTTTTGAAAGCAGTGTGTTACTAGCCTGTTTCTTTCCAGCTGTGCCATGATGTTTGATAATCTTCTGTTTCTATGCTTGTATTGTTCTGTAAAATGTTCCAGTCAAGAATGAATCAGTATATTTTAACTTCAACATGACAGCTTCAAAGAATGTATTTCAAATAGTTCAGTTTTACTTTATTTTTTGTTTTATTTGGATCTGTAGCAGGCTTTTACAGCTGATTGAAATAAGAACACAATTATAAGATATCTTTGCAATTCTAATTAAACAGTTAATTGCTACTGGTGACTTGCCATAACCTTCCATTTAACATTACTGAATAACAACGTAGTAAGCAGAAGCAATAAAAAGAGCATTATTTTTCCCTTGCAAAACTCTGAACCCAATTCTGCTTTAAATTTTTCAAGCTCATTTGATAACAGTGTTAAATCATAATTTGGTCAAAAGTCTCCAGCTCTCGGTTGGAGGAGAACTGTGTTTGTAATTAGGTATTGCTGAAGGTAACAAGTGCACATCATACCCTACCACACAAACAATTTTCAAATAGGGTATTTGGAGTAAAGAACAATATTTTATTTTATAGGTTAGCCACAAAGCTAAGTGCCACCCCTTTGACTGAATTCAGAGAGCATGAAAAAATGTGCAGCAAAAATGTGAAAAAGCAGATAAAGAATAGCATATCTAAAATTCAAAAAAACTTGTCTTTACTTAAAAAAAAAAAATACCATTTGCTAACATCTCCCTCTCCCTGATAAACTAAAACATGGTGTAAAAAAAATGGTTGTGCTGAATATACAAAAAATGCCAGTATTAAATCATTCTTTAGTCAGCTATAGGGCACATGAAATGTAATCCTACAGAATAGTATAATGTGGTTTGTTACAATTCCTGATATCAGTGAAGAGAATTTGTTCCTCTAGGATGTGAAAGGAGATAGTTCCTTCAGAAACATAATTTCTGTCATTGTAATTTTGACTATAAATGTAAAATGAAAATGAATGTCTGCTAGTATTATTTATAATAAAATAGAGAATTCCAAAAAGTATTTTTCTCTCAATTCAATTTTTAGGCAAAACATTATGATTTGTTTCAAGAGGGAACAGAAAATGGAAGAATAATCCAAAAGAAGAAAATAGTATGGTTATACCTGTCTTAATATCAAAATGTATATTATTACATCTCATAATTTATGATCTGATGAGCCAAACCCAACATGGAAAAACTGAGATCCAGCTAATTCCTTCACTTTGAAAGCTACTTGTGTATTTTTATTAAATGCATATAATGCTGTATCCTCATCCAATGTTAAAAACTATGAACAGTTTTGTTCTATCAAACCCATCATCTTCAAAGGAAGAGTTTCTAGCAGCATACCTGGTTGTCTTTTCTCAATTAAACAGTCCTGCTGGAGACCCTGTTTTGTTACGTAGTCAAGGACTGAATAGAAAAAATAGAGTTTTCAAATTAATTGTTTTTAGCATATGTTTACCTCATTCAATGCAGCTGCATTTACTTTTACTTTTACTTTTACTTTTACTTTTACTTTTACTTTTACTTCTTTTACTTTTACTTTTACTTTTACTTTTACTTTTACTTTTACTTTTACTTTTACTTTTACTTTTACTTCTTTTACTTTTGCTTCTTTTACTTTTACTTTTTGTAATGCATTTCCATAACTTAAAAAACCAATTTGGTTATATTTTCTAGTCAGATAGTTCTCTTCATAAAGCTCAGTGAAAGCTCATATAGCATTTAAAGTTCATTTCCACCCTGATTTTGGCAAGCAGTCTTTTAATACAGAAGAATCATATTTAAATTATCCATGCTAAATGACAGATTTTAATTGCACTTCATACTTTTCTTTCCTCTTTTACACTATAGTGATTTGGAATATTGAGCAAGCATGTTAAATCCCTGGCATGCAGTAAGTTTTCATTTAAAAGGTAAATGGTACTGGAATGGAATATGCTTGCTGTTTCCATCAAAGTGTGCAGTCCTATTCTGCAGGGCTCAATCCTGGATGGTACTTCATGACTATAAATATGACTGACTTCATTGGCAACATTTTCAAACTATGTCTTTCAAGGACATAGCTATAATGCTTATTTACACATTGATTTCCACTTACTCACTTGAGTTACTAAGGGCTGTTTACACAGGTATCACATTACCAGATTGAATTTATCTCATTTAACATATCAAAAATCAAAGAAACATTGAACAGAACTGGTTTTCAGCTCCAGTCTATATCTCCTTACTAATTCTATAAACAATTTCCTTGACACTTTCACCCTCTTCTTTATCCTAAGTGCAGAGAAAAAACTTTTCATTTATTTTATTCTGAAACAGTAAAAACAGAAAAGTAAATGAAGAAACTAGTTTCATAGAAGAAATAAAATAGAAAGTAGTCTGAAATACTCTAATCTCTCGGGAAGAGAAAAGGAAAGATAAGGAAATGGAAGGGGTAGCTACCATTTTTACTGACATCACAGAAACCTGCTTTATTAAAAATCAAGTGACCTTAAATGCCACAGGGCCATTAAAGGTAATGGGATGTGATCTCAAGCCAGTGAATGAGGTGAAGCCAATTCCTTCTCAGGGGTTCAAGCTGTAAGATCCGCGTTAATATATTAGTATCAGTAGATGAAACATAACGAATACTACATCTCATTTACATAATGGATGAGACTGTGGAAGCTGTTCCAGATGGCAGATGAGCACCTTGAGCCAAAAGAGGATTTTTTTTTCCTTTTGCATATCAATACCCACAAGTCTAAACTGCTGA
>WEIU01019528.1:6270-21847 GCA_013389925.1 Aegithalos caudatus | reverse complement strand
TAACCCAGAGTTTGTTAATAAGTGCTCTTACCAGTACAGACTCTTTTGGGTGGGGACAAAGAAAATAGTGTTCTAGTCCCTATTCTAAAATACAAAGCAGGTGTAAACCAAACGTTGAGACTGCAGGTGAAAATCTTCAGTGTTTTCCATGACATATCTGTTGCCCTGCTTGTGTTCCAAGTGCTGTATCTTGTCAGTAAAGCTGTCAATTTCATTCAAATGCTCTGGGGGAAATTCAGCTACAGATGTCAAAAATAAGAGCGGCAGTCTGCAAGGTCTGCTGAGAGAAGGAAAAGCACTGCTTCTTCTTTATTCCAGCAGAGAATTTGGGATTTGAAGTAATGTAATTAAAATGTAACATCTCAGCAAAGCAGTAACACTGTCACGGATTGGTGTGTAAAAGATTCTTGGGCAGGTTATGAAAAGAACTTGGAGCTATTCAGTATTTAAACTAAGACTATTTTAAGTTAAATAAATTGGTTCTAGTAAGATTGCTACCGTTATGTGCTAAATCTTGGCATCTTCCCTAAGTAGGGACTATGGGGATGTCTTTTTTGATGCATGGTCAGTAGGCTGTCATTATCTGATAAGATTTCAAGCCAAATAATTAATTGCTGCTACTTTTGAATTGGTGCATTTCAAAAAAGTCAGAGTGAAAGAACTGGAAAAACTGGTAGTGTGTGTTAAAAATAATAAAAGTTATAAAATTTGCATAAAGAGAAAAAGATAAGAGACGCTGAATGGAGTAAGACTACTGGCAGCTCAGGTATACTTTGAAAAGAGACTATGCAATGTTGCGTTTTCTGTTAATAGGCCAAACTGTAATAAAACCTCTAATAATATGTCTTATTTTAAAAAACTTTTCCAAAGAACCATAATGCATATTGAGCACTTGCCAAGTGATTATTATGAACCATATTGACTTTATTTAATTATGGACTGCGTAGCCATGAAAGTATTTTGCATCCTGCTGATTAAGTTTGCATTGTTGTTTGGTTTGAAGTTTTTTGGGCTTGTTTTCCTTTTTTCCCTTTCCTGATTTTGCAAAGAAATATTAGCATAGTGTTGTATTGTTAGCTAACATTGGAGGTTTTGTGTACCTGGAGCACTTTCAGTTCAGAATGATTCCCTGAAATTCAAAATACTCCTCATGTTCTGTAATATTATTTCTGCTTTTATTATGCACAGAGGTAAAATGCCCTGTAAGGAGGTCAGTATACAAAGTTTGTGAACATCAGCGTCTGTGCAGCTCCTGTTTTTAGGATAAGGTGGCATAAAAATATGTTTAAGTAAAATACATGCATGTCATAGTTTCTTATTCTAGACACCTCTACAGTGAGGAATCTTATGGGGAAGATTCTTAAGGGCAGTGAAATAATGTAGCTTTTGCACAAATGTAATAGGACTTGTATCTTGTAGATTTGTTCCAGTTTCCATTAAGATGCTGAATGTTGATGTTTCTTTGTTCATGAAATTCAAGGGGAAAAAAGTAGAGTAGTGTGCTAATTAGGTGGGTAAGACCTTTTGAAATAAAAACTGAGTTTAAAGTAATCCTTGACAATCCTAGTTCCTTAAGTGTTCTTTGGAAACAGACATGCTCTTGGTGTTGGTTTTATCTGTTGGAAAAACACAATCTAAGAATCATAATGCAATTATTATAAAGGTTTCATAATGCTACTGCCCTGACTTATTTTTCGATTTTCTGTAAGAGAACCTGTATGTGTTATTTAGGTTTTAATCATTACTTCCTAATTGGATCTTTTTCTCCATTTGTCATGGTGTCTTTATAATACAAAGTTGTCATAAGGTTATTCCTCCTGTGTTGTCTCTATTGGTATATAATAATCAGTTGTGTATAATTTACAGAGTGTAGAAATACAAGATGAGTATATGTGATTGATGTAGAGAAAAGGTTCTGCCTTCAAATTTTGCACAGTTGGCCCAAAAATAGAAACTGTAGACAGCACTTTGTTGGATCTTTAAGGAATTTCATTAAGTTTTCAGATGTTCTGGTGAGTGAAAGCGGTGTTATCTGGGCCTTGCCTCATGAAAAAAAGGGAAAATTATGAACTTCAGCCTTCTTCCTGCCAGCTGCAAGAGGAACAATTTTTTAGTAGAACTAACTGCTTTATCTGCACATTCACTGAGGGAAGAACTTCCATTAAAATTAGTTAATAATTTTTCTTCCAATGGCTAGTGATTTTCCAATTGAAGTCTATTTTCCTATTGTTTTCCTTTTTATTTTTTTGATCAGGATTTTTTGTTTTTCTTTACAATACTTGCTAGCTTTCTATGGTTTTGTCATGTCTGGTTTGTTACTGGCTTTCGTTTGGAAGTTCATGATTTGGGATTATTTCTGAACAGTGCACTAGTTTTGAAGTTCATGATTTGGGATTATTTCTGAACAGTGCACTAGTTTTGTCACACACTGAATGAATGCTGAGGGCAGAAGAGAATATTTTATTTTAATTTTGTGACCAAAAATGTTATGTTCAGTGCTCTGTTTCATGGTAGAGGTTTTTTATTTGATTGGTTGCTTCTGTGGTTGGGTTTTTGGGTGTCTTTGGTTGTTGGTTTGGCTTTCATTTTTAAGGGTTTAAGTTTTACAGTTGATAGATTATTTCATGCCAAGTTGCCGTATCTTAGTCATTTGTATGAAGTGTAACAACTAAACATTCTGGGGTTTTTTTAGGTGCTAAAGAAATTCTTTCCTTTGCATAGGATATTTTAAGCCAGTATGATTTGTTAAGCGTCTTTTTGACGTGTTTTTTGCCTTGTAATTGAAATGAAATGTTGTTGATGATTAGCTGGATTTTTACAATATATTTTAAATTACATTGATGTGAGTGGGCATTTGTGTCTTAGGCCTCATATTTAATTCCGTGCATTTATTAATTTTTATTTTGCATCATGTAATTTGCAATGTGTAATTTCCACTGTGTAATTGCACCATGTAATATCCTATTAAGATTTTCTCAAGCCAGTGGAAAGTGTAGCATCNTCCTGCCAGCTGCAAGAGGAACAATTTTTTAGTAGAACTAACTGCTTTATCTGCACATTCACTGAGGGAAGAACTTCCATTAAAATTAGTTAATAATTTTTCTTCCAATGGCTAGTGATTTTCCAATTGAAGTCTATTTTCCTATTGTTTTCCTTTTTATTTTTTTGATCAGGATTTTTTGTTTTTCTTTACAATACTTGCTAGCTTTCTATGGTTTTGTCATGTCTGGTTTGTTACTGGCTTTCGTTTGGAAGTTCATGATTTGGGATTATTTCTGAACAGTGCACTAGTTTTGAAGTTCATGATTTGGGATTATTTCTGAACAGTGCACTAGTTTTGTCACACNATTTCATGCCAAGTTGCCGTATCTTAGTCATTTGTATGAAGTGTAACAACTAAACATTCTGGGGTTTTTTTAGGTGCTAAAGAAATTCTTTCCTTTGCATAGGATATTTTAAGCCAGTATGATTTGTTAAGCGTCTTTTTGACGTGTTTTTTGCCTTGTAATTGAAATGAAATGTTGTTGATGATTAGCTGGATTTTTACAATATATTTTAAATTACATTGATGTGAGTGGGCATTTGTGTCTTAGGCCTCATATTTAATTCCGTGCATTTATTAATTTTTATTTTGCATCATGTAATTTGCAATGTGTAATTTCCACTGTGTAATTGCACCATGTAATATCCTATTAAGATTTTCTCAAGCCAGTGGAAAGTGTAGCATCCTTATTTCGGATAATAAATTCTGTTAATTCTGTTTTACTAATGTTTTGGTTTTTAATATATTGAGAATAAGTATTTTTAATGCTTTTAAAATTTCTCTTTTCTTAAAGGTTACAAAGACAGAACTAGAGAAACTTAAATCTAGCTACAGACAACTAATAAAAGAAGTAAATTCTGCCAAAGAAAAGTATAAAGAAGCTGTGGCTAAAGGTATGATTGACTTGATTTTGTGTGTTTTAGAGCCTTTTTCAAACCTGCTAAATCTCTTACAATGAAACAAATTAAATTTTTATTTTGAGCTACTTGATTACAAGGTAAAAGCTTATTTAATGTCTTAAATAAACCCGACTGATTGCCATCATGTATGCTTGGTATGATCTTTTAAAAATGCATAAAATGTAAGTGGTGATTCTTTTAAGTTCTTATATCATTCTTTCACTGGGCGTTTTTGAAATCTAAAATTGCTCAGATGGTCTCTGGTGTCACCTGCATAGTAGCTGCAGCCTACTTGCTTGTGAATTATTATTGTTGCTACAGTGGCATCAGCATCAGTTCTTGTCAGTGTAATACATCAAACCTTTGTCAACCTACTCTAAAACAGGAAAGTAAATAATTTACACACTTTGATTTTTTTTTTTTAGGGAGTGATGTGTTTAATCTGCATGGATTTTGATTCCTGTTGCATTGTGCTCAAATTACGAGATTAAAGAGAGCCTTTGTTCTATTAATAATTGAAATATCTTGCTAATAGTTGTTCTTACGTGTCCTCCTCAGATTTTATTTTCTTCCTTTAGTAAAAATTGACTGAATGGCAGTATGTAAGTGTAATTCCAACATCCATCTTAAGGTTTTGCTCAAGTGTCTAAATGACAGTTAATGTTCTTGGTTCTGTTGTAGTATAATTACAGTAGCTCTCAGTGGGGAGAGATTGTTTCTTTCCAGATTTGTCTTAAATTTGGACAAAACAGCAGGGTATAAGAAGTTATGCCTAGCACTGTTGAACTTCTACTATTCTTTTTCTTTTACTGAAGTTCATTAACACTTAAAAATGAAAATGCATACTTTGGTGTTAATTTCATCCAGTTCCGTATTTGCTATATGTAACTTAATTTGATTACTCGGTTTATTCTTAAGTAACTACTTAACATTGGACTATGCTGTATGTATAATGGAAAATATAATAAGATCTTCAGATCTTAGTATGTTATTTTTAGCCTGTTTTATCTTCCTGTTACCAATCTGGTCATCTTCTATTCCTGAAGCACCAAACTTTGCTATTGGAATAAAGGAGTGTTTTGGCTGTCAGCAGCTGTGGTATTTTGATGTTTTGATTAACTGAATGGAAGTTTCTTCAGATAGACAGCAAACATAAATTGTTTTTAAGATACTTATCTCCTGTGGTTTTCTTTGACCTTCTCTTTCAGGTTTATCTAATGTTTGTCTTATTATAATTCATACTTAATTTCATTTCTGCTAAAATCTTTCTGTAAGTCTGTTTTGACAAACGCTGATGCCCATAAAAATGTTTTTCTCCCCGAAGTTGCAGAATTGTTTCTCTCCTGCACTCCAGGCCCTGTTCCTGTTTACAAATACTTGTGCATTTGATGAGCTACTACAGTTGTTTATCAGCTGCCGGTCAGCTGAGCTGCTTGAATATTTTTCAGTTGTGGTATTTCTAAGCTTTTAAGTTGTCAAACTGGTTTGCTGGTAAAGTGAAAAGTTAAGGAAATCTTAAAACTACAATGCATCATTATTCCAGGGTATTCTTTATTCAGTACGCTAAGTTTATTCAGATTATGTGCTATTAAGATATATTACTTTTGTTAATGTAATTAACGTAAGTTTTTCAAGATCTCAAGAGTTATTGAAAACAAGAGAAGAAACAGTGCTTACAAGAAGAGTGGGAGGGCATAACCAAGTATTGAAAATAAGCTGAAAACCATTTTGTTAAACAAAAAATGAAAATCTTTTGATACCGCCTCTTGAAAGTAATGCGTTAAAAGAGCTCATCCAGGTTCATTTATGTAAAATGTTGTTTTAAACAGAGTCTGTTCCTCAGGCAGAGTAGTCTGTAAGAAAGTGTCTAACTTTGCCTCTCTAGAGTGAAAGGGGACAACTGCTGCTTAGGACATACACTTTTAGCTTTACCCTGGGGTTATGTATAAATCTGTGCAGCACTGACGTCTCTGTTTCACAAGTAGTGATTTTGAAATGTAGTGGCTTTTTTCTACTTTGTTTTGGAATAGCAAAGCCATTTTCTGGTGAGAGAGTAGGTTTATTAGCGCTGTTAGTGAAGGAGGTACAACTGGTTTCTCAGATTGTGAAGAGAATTGCTCCTCAGTTTTCTGGTAATTAAAAGTGATATTAAGCTCTGGGCTAGACCCACACAGTAGAGGATAGTAACTGATAAGGGTAAAGGCTGGCAAGGTTTGTACAGTGGAAAGTGATGTTACAATTTTCTGAAATCAGGGAGTATTGTCAGGTAAACTTGAATTTCTGTGTATGCCTCTTTGCACCAGCTAAGTGGGCAGTCACTTTGAGTCAATGACACTCTAATGAAGGGCTACAGAAGTTTCCTATTTTTGGGGAAAATACTGGGAGGACCATTGGAAAGAATAGTAAGTGTTAAGGACTGAATAATCATAATGGATAGTTACAGGTTTTGTTATTGTTTGGGCAACGGGTAAAGTATGTGGGGGAATTTTTGGATAGTTTTTTAGTAGGGAAAAGGGAACTGGTTTCTGAAGGTATGCAGGAGCTTCATTATGGGAGACTTTGTGCTGTCCAGATCTGGAGGAAGGTCGAAGTACCTGAGATTGTGTCCCAGAAGCTGTTCTGAGGAACCCCCCTGCACCAAAGGAAGCAGTGGGACAGTTGTGTTGCAGAGCCTTGGATGCCATTACCACCATGGGCTGGGTTGTACTGCCTTATTATGGCCACCAGTGTCTGCCTGGTGGCTCAGTCAGAAATGACTGATTTATTTTGTTTGTTCTTGCCCTTACCCCAGTAAGTCATGCATAGCTGCTCCTTTCTGGACCAGTGATTATCATGGGAATCACAAATGTGGTCTGGTTGGTTTTTCTGGGGCATGGAGGCTCCAGGTGTCAGGCAGTCAGGTTGATGTTAGTCATTTGCATGATGGTCTTCTGCCTTTTTTTTCCCAGTAATTAATTCTTATGTTTTTTAATGTATGTTAAGAGATAACAGGCTGAGGGAGGATGAAGTCATCAAGGTGAACTAGACCAGTGCCTCTTTAATGAGGCATGCTTCAATTTTTGGCACTCTATGGACAGATTAGAAACAATTGTCTCTTCTGGATTAGCAAGCTTTGTTAAAAAAACTCCACAAAGTATGTGTACTGGGAATGCAGAGCATGTTCCTTTGCAGAACTGGGGCACTGGAGCCATAAGGCATGCAGTGGTCTTTGGAACAAAATATAAGACAAAAGCTTGTTATATTATTTTTCTATAATGAAATGGACATCCCTGTGAAATGTTCTGGATGTGTGATATTGAGAAAAAATGTGTAAACATCTTACAACAACGCTCCAAAGAGTCTCAGAGCGTAAATGAGTCTGAGTTTACAGGATTGTGCTAATCAGTGATGCTGCATAACAAGGTGATTAGAATGTGGCATGTTGTTGCTGCTGCTGTAGAAAAACACATCAAGCCAATATTTGTGCCAGATGGAAAAACCATGGTTTCACTAAAGAAGTCATAAATCTTCTGAAATAATTTAATAAATAATGTATTAAAAATACAAAATGGAGACTGTAATGACTAGGACAACTGTAAGTACCAAGCATGATATTTCATTAAATTTTGAATCTCATTTGGTTAGACCAGTAACTGCTTCCACTTAAGTTTGCTCTTTGCATAATTACTTTTATTTCTGCAGGATTGTGCATCTCTGTTAGGTATAGTTCAGTGTCTGTGGAGGTTTCAAATATTTTCATCCTTGAATTTTTTGATTAAGCATTATTTACTGATACATAATTAAGGAAATAATGATTACAAGAAACAATGGTTTACTCAGTTCATCACAGGTTTTTTTTTTAAAAGTTGAAATGCATTGATACAATTTAGCATCTGTTTGTTTAGCTAATTTTGGTGTTAGATGTTGAAGTGTGAAACAGTTGCTGATATATCAGTAAATATTGGAAGTTGGAACTGAGCCACTGTAGCTGTGGGAAGTTCCTACCGAATTTTAATACAAGATACTCTTTAGAAAAAATTACAGTTTTTGTGTAAATACATTAATTACAGGTGTTTATTGTAGTCTTATTCCTAGTTCATTACTGATTGAATGTAGAAAATATGTTCCAGCACTCTTATGTGACATAGTGGATCTGAAATAAATAGTAAAGGAAAAATACTTCGATTCTAAGTATTTAATATAATAATTTCATTTTATGCTACTACAGCAGCATAAAAAAATATTGCACCAGATTTCTCTAGGCTTATGTTCCCTGACAACATTGTGATTTAGAGGAGCCTAGAAATATTAAATGTACACCTGCCACATTATACCACATTGCTTCTGCTGGAAAAACGTTTTCCCTGCAACTCAGGTGATTTAATATGTCAGAATTGATGTGACTTCTGTGGTACATAACTGAAGTTTCACAGCAGCATAAGCTCACATCTGTGATAAACAAGGGAGCTGTTAAAAAACCTTTGATTAAATCAAATTATTCTTTGTAATAGCGAAGTGGTCAGTAAATACTTATTAGGTAGGTGGTGTATTCATTCTGAGATGCCTTTAAAATTGTTATTATACAGCTACATTTCCTGGTGGCATGTGTTGCCTGTAGTTGTTGCTGCAATGAGGGAAACTCCTTGTAGGATGTTTTTTTAAGCTTAGTTTTGACTGAAACTCTCATATCATTAAGACAAAACAACACTGGCTGAACTGTCTGTCTAACTCACAGAGGTCAGCAGGCTGCATAGATTTAAAATTAAGCTTAACTGTAAGTGTTTCAACACCTATATACTACCATTGCTTTTGCTTGGAAGGGGTAGGGTTGTTTCTTCTGTGTAAAATAAAGCTTGAGCAGGAGGCCCCAAGGAGTGCAGAGAGGTCATGGTGACTTTTTGTGGAGTGTGGGACCAGCTTGGATATACCTTAACACAGACATGCAGCCCCAGGATGTGCTCCTCTCACAGACCAGCATGCACAGGACAGAGAATTAGCTAGAGGTGCTTAATAGCTTGCCCTGACAATATCTGACAGCAGTTCAAAAATAGAAAAGATAGAATATTAATTTTTGCCATTTTTATGCTATGTTACCTAGAATTAGGGTGATAGCTTCAGTGAACTAATTCTTAACTCAGAAGTTTAAATGTGGTATTCTGTAAATTTGAACTATTTAAATATACACAAATGCTTTTGGGTTTTTTTTTCCCATTGGTAAACTATTTATTATTTGCAATCATTAATTTGTTAAGTAATTGGGGGAAACTTCTTAACCTCAGAAACTGGCTAAGTGGAGAAAGGAGTGATTTTATTTGTTGAAGAAACACATTCAAGTAAAAATCTTGCAAGGCATAAAGGGAAAAAGACCTTTGAGATTAAATGTGAAGATCCTGTCTTGTTTCTGTCTTTGTGATCTTGTAAAACCTATGTTAATTGAGACCATTGTGCTTGCATCTCTTGATTTGCAGAATGATAAGGCTGGTCACTCATTGAATTTCAGAGTGTGCTTCCAGAGACAGAACTAAGCCATCCTAGTTCAGTGGCAGCAGTTTGCATTTAAAAAATGCTTTGTAGACAGGAATATTTAAAAGTCTAATTTGGGAGTGCAGTGGCTGGAGAACAGCCCTGCAGAAAGGGATGTGGGTTGCTGGTGAACAGCAGGCTCCACATCTCTCAGCAGGTGACAGGTGTCATCCTGGGGTGCATCAAAACACAGCACAACCAGACATTCAACAGAGGGGATTGTCTTCTGTATTTAGTGTTGGTGAGACCTCACCTGGACCACTCAGAGCAGTTCTGGGCCACACAGTGTAAGAAGGATGTGAAGGCACTGGGATGCACCCAGAGGAGGGCAGTGGAGCTGCTGGAGGGGCTGTCCTGTGAGGGGCAGCTGGGGAGTCTGGGTTTGTCCAGTTTGGAGAAAAGGAGGCTGAGGGGTGACCTCACTGCTCTCTGCAGCTTCCTGGGGAGGGGAAGTGGAGATGGAGGTGCTGCTCTCTCCCCTCTGGGATCCAGTGACAGGACACACGCGAAGGGCTCAGAGACATGCCACAAGCCATTCAGACTTGACATCAGGAAACATTTCTTCTTTGGGAGAGTGTTTGAACGCTGGAACAGGCTGGAACAGGCTTCCCAGAGAGGTGGTTGATGACCGAAGCCTGTCAGTGTTTAGCAGATGTTTGGACAATGCCCTCCAAAACATGCTTTAGTTTTTTGCTAGCCCTGAATTGATCAGGCAGTTTAACTTCATGTAGGTCCCTTCCAACTGGAATATCCTAGCCTAGCCTTAGGGAAGTGAAGCTGGGCTCAGTATGGGGGTTCAAATGCTCCAAAAGTCCTGTCATTGGTGGGGTTTTTTTTGGTGTCAATAAGATCATACAAGGAAGTAATTTTCATAATGACCTATCGTTATTTAGATGTCTCTAGCATTATAATCTGAAATACGGAATTTAAGGAGATAATTGGGTCAGGAAGGTCCTGAAATCAGTTAAATGGGCAACGTAGAGTAAATTACAGAGCAAGTTCTACAACCTGTCTTTCCTACTGCATATTGAAAACCTGGGAAATTGAACAAACTATGAGGAAGTAGAACTGGAGAAGTTAGAAGGTTGCCTCCAAAAGCAGGGTATAATGATTTTTTTCTTGAGAACTCACTGTAAGTTGTTTAATGTACTCTTTAGTATTGGCAATCAATTAAATATGAAATTAAATATACATAATATATAATTAAATATACATAACTACATTGGATTGATATATAAATGTAGTCTTTTTTTCCTTCATATCTAGGCTTTTAAATTATTTGCTGATATTTAAGTGCTTAGTCCTTACTAAAATTCAATTGAGATAAAGACCATGTTGCAGTCTTTCTTCCAGTTTCAGACTGGAGCATGTGAGTCAAGTTTTATGATTCTCTAATGTAAAAATATTTTATTGTTTTAAAGAAGTGTGTTGCTAGAAAAAGAGCTATTTGAAAGCCATGGCTATCTCATTCATGAGTGTAAAGAATGTGTTCACTGTGTTCAGTACCATAATGTAACCAAATAATGTAGTGGAGTGTTCTTTTCTGGGCACAATTAAGTAATGCTCTGTGAAAAGGTGTATCTTTAAAGCTGAAATAAATAAGGAATAGGAGTACAGGAGTTTTGTTATTGATAAACAAATGTAAACACAGCAAAATACTCAGAAATTGTCTCTGTTGTTGAAAATGCTGAAAAAATGTGTAGATGGAAAGATAAATGCAGTTCTGGAAAATGATTGAAAAACCTCAGTCATAAACAGTGGGAAATGCACTGTAGATCACTATATGCATTGACAGCTTTATAGTTTAGTGCTGGTATTTACAAAGCTAAATCTTAATCAAACTGAAGAAAAGTTTTTTCTGTCTTAAAAATTATTATATGCTCAAGATTTGCATTTTTACTTAGGGGAGGATTGTTGCTTCCTTACAAGAAAGAAAAAAAAAAAAAAAAAAAAAAAAAAAAAAAAAAAAAAAAGCTCTTATTTTCCCCTCTTTTTCCATTTGAAATTTTCTGAAATCAGATACTGTGATACTTAGTGAGATTTTAATGCAGAAAACTGAAACAGCTCTGAAGCCAAGCTGCTTGGCTTTCTGTGGGACCTTGCCTGTTGCCTCCTTAATTCTAACGTGTAAGGTCTCTCCTTCTCTGTCACTCCTCCATCCTGAGGCAGTGCTCCCCTGCACTCCAGCTGCTCTCTCATGTAAAGGGCAGCTCTCTCTCCTTGACTTTCTGGACTGCTTTTCCCCAGGAGTCTGAACTTTCCATTACATAGCTCCAGTCCTGCCTCTGTGATCTTGACAATATCCTGGCGGTACAGCTGCACACAGATACCCAGCTCACCACCTTACTGCATGCAGTGATACACAGGCATGTCATCCCAACCTGTTGAGGTCCTGGAAAGGATTTTTGGGACTTTTCTCACATTGGTGCTTTGTAGGAACCTTCTTGCCCACCTGCACCTGCTCTTCTGTTTTCTTTGTGATTGATCCCTTCTCATCTCACCATGCTCTTTCCTTAGCAGTCTCTTTTATTGTTCCCTCAGTACTGTGGGTCACCCTCTCCATCCTGTGTAGTTCCTAATTTAAAGGCCTCCTAATGAGGTCAGTCATCTTACTGTCAAAAATACTTTTACTCTGCTGAGGAAGGGGCTTCCTATCTTTCAAGCAGAATGTGGTTTGCAAAAAGGGTCCCATGGTTGTAGAATCCAGACCCCTATGGCCAACACTGGCTCTGCAGCTACTTACCAGCCTGTAGTGTCAGTGCTCTCCTTGCACCCTTTCCCTTCACTGACAGGCTCAAGGAGGACACAGCCAGGCCCCTCGTGCTTTTTGTGTCTGCCCCCACTCTGCACTGCCAGAGTCTTTTAGCTAGTTCAGCCACCACAGCGCTGCACTGACACGTCTCCCAAGCGGGCAGCGAGAGACACGGCTTAGAGCTTCTTGTTCTTCCTTTAGATCAGCACAGGTTGAGGACAAGGAATGAGAGGGAGATGAGAAGAGTTCACATGGGTCAAGGGGACATCATGTTTTAGGAGAATTCCAAGGAGGAGTTTAGACAGGGGTTGGCCCAAGGGAAGGATTGACACAGAGCACTCAGGAAAAAGGGGTTGGGTTAGGTGAAGCTGACAGCTCAGGGGGTAGAAACAATCTTCAGGACAAACCATTAATTCAGGGAAATGGGGATACAGAACAGTTCATGAACAATGGAACTTAAACCGCAACACCCCCAGAGCTCTGTAGTCACTTTTGGTACTGTCCAGGTTTCCCCCTGACATTGCCTCTACTGTTTTTCCCGGTACTTACCTATTCCCAGAAATTAAGATAGATTTGCTTTTTTGCAGTCCCTGAAATACAAGAAACAGTTATGGGAGTTCCTGGCATACGTTCTAGTTCTCAATTTCTGTGGATAGTTAGCCGTAATTTTATTTATGTATAAAGACTTTCTTCCCTCTTGTTACTCTTGTAGATACTCAGCTTGTCCTGTTTTTCATTTTGTTTGTCTGTTTCCACAGTTCTAGCATAATTAAGGTTTCTCATTGTGTTTCTGTTGGAGGGATGTAATCATATATTGTGATATGAGATGTGTCACTGGCTCCTTTTGAAATTAAATTAAATTAATTGTCAAAAGTTGGCCTTGTGCAATATTGTGTCAGTGGCATATCTACATGGGGTGACATTCACTGTGTGCTGAAGCCAAAGATCATGTTTCAATACCAGGAGCTATAAGTCTAGAAAATTCGTTTCTCATTTGTGAGCTAAGCCTTTATATTGATCTCTGCTGCCTCTTCTATGAACTTTGTCATCACTTTGGAATGGCTGAAGGTCTAGCTGGAAGGAGTTGTTAGATGGTAAAAACCTGAGCTATTGGCATAATTATTTCTTTTAAAGCCAAAATATGTGTGAAAGCTTTCTCTATTTGCAATATTTATTTCCTTAAGGTTAGCTTTCCTCAGGCATTTGCGCTGTACATCGATGCAGATTTAATAAAAGATGAAGGGAACATTATGAGCTGAAATTTTTCTCATAGTTTATTGTGCCATCCAGTATTTTTTCTTCCATTCTAGGTGATTATTAGGATACAAGAGTCTAATAATTACGACTGCAAGAACTTTGAATTAGAAAATCTACCTTTTAATTGAATATAAAGTAAAACACTCTTTTCCTGGATGGTTGTGTTGTACTGTATGCAGTAAAGTCTTAGATGAGTTTCTATTAGAAACTGAAATACTAGACTCCAAAATAATTGAAAAAGAATGCCAGCCTTTTCTTTGTAATTGTAAAACTTGGGTAATTGAATTTTGCAAGATTCACAGTGGAGTTTATGGTGTGACATATTGTATACACTGTTTCTATTAACATGAAATAGTTTCATCAAGCATCTGATGACAATAGAATTATAGTTAGATCTATTTATGAAATTCATTATAGAGATAGAGAAAATTGGATGTTTTCCTCTGTGCTAATTGACATAACAATTGTGTACGCTGCCTCACTGCATTTTGCTACTTTAAAAAATAAATTACAGTATGAAAATAATACTGTAACTGTGTTCACTGAATTAAATATATTTCCAAAGCTCTATTTTAAAGTTGAGTCAATATGATAATTTGATTTGTGTCACAATTAGTTGACACAAATTGTTGCTGAGAAATAATGTGTAAAAAGGTATTTAATACTTAAAACAGATGGGAAAATTAGATAGTGTAGATGTTAATGAGGTTTTTTGCAAGAAATATAGTATTACTAAATTGCTAATTATGTGGATTTGAAAATTTTAGTGTAAATCTTCAGTTGAGTTTAACTGTTGAAGGTGATTTGTTGCAGTTCACAGGTTACAAGCCTGTACTGATATTACATGGTATGATTTCACATGTGCTGATATTTCATAAGCTGAAAACTGATAAGGAATGTATTTTAAACACCTGCATAGACAACTTGCAGCTCTTAAACTATAGCATATGGAGATAATTTTAGATTATGTGATCTAGAGCGTGCTTGAGTAAGAATAGCCAAATACAGAATAACCCAGGAAATAATGCAGCATTTTTGCTTCTGCTACCTCCTTGCTTAACTCTTCCGGCCTCCCTGGACAGTGTGTCTCACAATGGACTGGCAAGCAAAACATTTCATCCTTGGCTTCCAACAGCTTTGTCCTCTCCTTTTTCATTCAGTCTTCATCCTGTAACTGTACATGACCTATACGTGACCTGTTCCCATCCCTTCCAAATTCTCTTTAGTCACCTTCCAGTATTTCCCCATGTACAACATGCCTTTCCTTCTCTAGAAAGACCTTATAGTGTTTATATTTTACTCTGAAGATGAGCAGTTTGACTCTGTAGCCTACTGTATTTAGAAACAAGTCTGTTTGAAACTTTTGTATGATACTCTGAAATTAATTGAGGTTTTCTGCTCAGGAATAATGTATATACAGGAAGAATTTAGTCGCCAAGGCAGATGCAGAAATGTGATTTTACACCACCCATTATGTTGTGCTGGTGTCAGACATGTTTGAGGGTATTTAACTTTTTGGATCTTATTCTGATGTGTTTGATTATTTTTCCCCTTACAAATGGTCTACATTTCATTTAGAAATAAATACTGTAGTTTTTTTTGGGGGGAGGAAATAAAAAATATTGGTCTCATGAAATGTGAGTTTAGATGGTTTGCCAAAGACAAAACTGCTATGTCTGGCTAAAGTTTAATATAGACTTGTGAATGTCATCTCTCCAAAACAGTTCTACTGAAATTTTTTAAGTGAATTGTTTCATTCATACTTACATGAGAAATTCTTCTTTGGTGACAGCTCTGGAGATGTGTTTTGTCTTTGTTGTACAGAGTAACTCAGATAAATAGTAGTGCAAGAAATTTGTACCTGCTTTTTGTACCATGTACAGAATTAGATCAGCAGTTGGATTGATTTCCATTAAATGAGAGACATAATATCCTTTTAAAGTGATTTTTATTTATCTGTGTTTGAAATGTAGCTGACAGTGGTGTGAGGTAGCAAGTGTCTCGAGAGCCATATGAGAGTACTAACTGGTAGAAATGTGCTTCAGCGTTATGGTAGTTTGTTACCTAGGGAGTTGCTGAGTTGGATGTGCTGTCCTAGTTCTTAGCTCTTCAGGATTTTTCTAT
>WEIU01019524.1:0-25377 GCA_013389925.1 Aegithalos caudatus | reverse complement strand
TTTTTTTTTTTTTTTTTTTTTTAGCATTCTACTGCAGAGGAAATATTTTGTTTTGTTTCTACTTTCTGGGAGCCTTTGCATCCTTCCATTGCCTACTGTGACAAGATTAATGATTATCTGAACTTTACCTTTGATCTCTATGTGCACCTTGCTGTGTCAACATCTCTTCAAGGTGGATTTCACATGTTAAATTTTCACTTTTTTGTGCTAGTCCAGTAAGCCTGACCCTGTCAGAGCTGACAGGAAACTCTGGTCATGTTCTACTGCTTTTCACCCTCTATCCTGTGAAAAATAATCTGTCTTGATCTTACTGTCTTCTGCATCATCAAAAAATTATTGCATTTGTGTGCAACATACTGTCTGCAGAAAAAAAAAAGGCAAACAAACAAAAAAACCCTGTGACTTCCTGAAAAACTGTCTGGCCAATGGGATCTCAAATGTGCAAATTCAGGAAAAGAAGAATATTGCATACAGGATCATTCATCTTTGTTTTCTGAATCTAACATGATTTAAATTTTAGGGCTAGATAATGCACCGCTAGATTTTCTCTGGTTTAATTCCTCTTCCAGAACCATCCTAGATCTACTCATCTCTCTCTAAGTCTCTGTATTCTTTTTTTCATCTCCCAGGCTACGGTTTGGGAACCAAGCTCTTACCAGTTAAGTCTTGCTAAGAATTGCTGGTTGAGTGAACAGGCTCACGGGTGTGGTGATCTCATAGATGACATGGAAAAAAATTCCAAGCAGCAACTGTTACTGACCCTTAGTGTGTTGTGTGTGAAATCTGGGACCAATGGGTCAGACTTCTCTTCTGATTGGTACCCAAAGTCTTATCTATAATCCGCTCAATTCCAGGTTCTGTAAGTGCATCTTGATTCCAAATACTGGCCAGCAGTGGGAGACTAGATGCCAAACACTTTCTTGCAATCTCATTCTGAAACTTTGTAGGTAAATATAAATGGTTCCAAAACAGAGAATCCTGAATATATGCTCCAGAAAACTTCTTTGTATAGCAAGATTTCATCACATTTTTTCCTCTTTTGCTTAATTTTTTTTTTTTTTGCCCCCGCCCCTGCAAAGTGTACCTTTTGAGAACACAATAAGAATTGAATCATTTCTCCTAGAGGAGTGGGTATTTTTGTTCTTGGTGAAGTTCTGAATTGTGGTGCATTTTTCTCAAGTTTATTATTTACACAAAGCTGTTGTTTGCCTTCTTGGTGAGATGCTTGTCACTTTAAATCCTATGTTTTATATGTTCACCTCTTATTATTGACATTTGCTGTGTGAGTTTTTTATTATTATTTATTTTATTTCTTTTTTCTTTGGCTGCTATTACAATTCAGTGACATATTGGCTTATGAACCTGTGTACCTTAAAGTAATAAATTCTTTGTTTGTTCTTTGACAACAATTCCACCCATCTTAAGGTCTACCTCATTCTTGTATAAAGAATTCCTAAGGTAGTAGTATCACCTTTTGTCCACACTGTGTGTATTCTGCCTTTCACTGCATATCCTAGTAACTGATAAAAAAATCAAAATAGAAGGACATATGTTTAGGGATGCGTTTTAAAATAGAAATATTCCTTCAATTTCAAAAATGTTTTTAATTCTATTTTCTTTGTAATAGAGGTATTTAAAAAGATTACACAAACAGTAGGGTAAGTTTTTTGTCATGAATCCTCACCATCCTCCTCTTTGCTATACCATATACTTGGGGATTCAAAGGGAAACAGTGTCTAAATATTTTGTAGTTATCACAATCACCTATTTCGAGGGTTCCTTATTTTCATGATGCAGAACAAACTGATTTTGCTGTGTCAGACCTCTGGCTCATAATTGCAGGGAAATATGAGCTACTGCACAGCACAACCATCTTTCTCCAAACAGCTTTGGTGGGCAGTGATGAGGCATGGGCAAATCACCTTGGCACAAAGCTCAAGACACCTGAGTATTGGCCTGCCCAGTGTTAAATCTCAGCAACTGTCATTGCCCTGTGTAATTTTCCTCTCTGAGAAAGGGGGCCAGGACTGGGGTAATAAAAGTTTCTGCAGAAAGGATCTTGAGAAGTCAGAGAGCTACATCTCCACCTTAAACTAATGAAGAGTGGAACAACATAAAATAGACATAGGTCACCATGCTGTGAGACTTGTAAAATTCTCCCCAGGATTAGGAGAGCTCCAGCCACAATGACACTTAAATGGCTAAAACTGATCCTTTTACTGCTCAGACTGTAAACCTCAGCTTTCTACATGAGTAATTCTAACTTCAGATTTAAAAATCTCAGTCTCTCTTACTAGAGCTCCATGCAAATATATAGGTACATTTTGACCATATTCCCTGAGAGAAAATAACATTAAACTTTTAGAGCTTGTACAGAATATGGGATGTCATACACAGTGTTATCAGTCCAGAGCCTACTATTGGTAGAGGTTTCCTAATTAGGACAGTCAGGCTTTGGTATAAAATAGACAGATATTATGTGTAGTGTCCATCTTTGAAGATTTTTAAGATCCAGCTGTGCAAATCCCTGAGAAACTTAGTCTGACTCCAAGGATGAACCTGTTTTGATCTGGGCATTGGACTTCTTGATCCTCTTTCCAACTTGCTTTAGTGAACCATTGTATGATTCAATGATTAACTAATGACAGTTAATTACATTTACTAATGACAGTGTCCTAGGACATAGCATAGTTTAATTTCTCTCCTTCATTTACAATTCCCCACAACTTTTGGGATATGCTCCAATGCAAAATGAAATAAGAATTAGAAATCTAGCTTGCAGCAGTGTTAGGAAGATAAATACATTAAAGATTAGTAAGTGCTCAGATACTGTGTTAATCAGGACCTATAAGCACCTCAGAGAGATCCAGAGCCCTAAATCACTATTAATGAATTTTATTGATTTCTCTTAATTTGTGAAATAAAGCTACTATAATAAAGCTTGGCTTTTATTTGACCTTGATCCAGCGTGATAATTATAAACACTATTTTACAATTATTTTATTCTAACTCCCAAGGGAAAATAGCCTATGCTAAACTAGTCTGGGCAAAATGTTCTCTCTTCTTTTGCATCTTCTTTTTTTTCTGGGGTTTTATTCTCAGGAAAATTGTATCAAATGATTTCTCAAAAGAAACATCAATTGATAGAATGAACAGAGTAATACTTAAATTTCAGACTCAAGCTTCAGCATATTGCATTCATATTTATCTAGCTTTGTCTAGGGTCAACAATAATTAAATAATTGAAGTGAAAAAGATTTCTTGGTAGGAAAATCTGGGCAATGGTATGAAGAAAAATTTACTAGAATTGTTGATATCTTAGCTTTCCTTTATGACTTTTCTCTAACTTACTGACCACCAGGAAAAAAAAAAAATCCCACAAAGTCTCATTTATGAAGCTGAGTTTCTAAAAATCACCTGAAGTCTTTGATGATGCTGTAGTTATCAAAACTCTTTTAGCCCTATGGGTTTGCAGATGTATCCAAATCCTGGTCATAAGGGGACACTCAAACGTTGACTGAAACTGAAACATTTTCATGTCACCAGAAAAATCATTGCTTCTCCAAACCAAAAGTGTTGTCAAAGACAAAAGGCAAAAGGCAAAAAAAAGGCAAAAGGCAAGAGGCAAGAGGCAAGAGGCAAGAGGCAAGAGGCAAGAGGCAAGAGGCAAGAGGCAAGAGGCAANGGGAAAGGGAAAGTAATGTTTCCCTAATAGATTATCTGTGCACTCAAGGATTAAAATAGGCACTGAAGATGGGGCCTCCCTTGTCTGAAGACTTTAAAATTCCCTAACTCTCAGAGAGTGCTTCAGAAACTGAAGTATATCTTAAAGCCAGGAACTAGGAATGAATTTGGTCTCTCAGTCTCTCTTGAAAGACATTGAAGAATTAGTCATTCAAGGGGCCAAGAAGAGCAAGAAAAATTTCCTGCCTTTGCAAGCTTAATAACATAGATATGGCATGTATAGCTCTGAGCATGAAGACCTGGATACAAATCCATTTCCTGAAATGGTAGTTAACTAATTTATTGCTTTAATGTTTTATGTAAAATATGCAAACAACAGCACTGGAAAATTGCTCTCCTCCTTCCCTTATTAATGAAAGAAACTTCTGTTCCCCTTTGGAGAAGAGCTCACTTTCACTTTTCTGAAATGAATGCAGAGTTCAGAGATAAAAGGGAACAGCTTCTCATGGAGGAACAATTTTCCTATTACTTCTGCTTCTTTCTAATTAAGTTATGACTTATTGTTTGGAACTTTCATTTAAAATGGAACTTGTTGGAAATTAACTATCAGAGAGAGGTAATTATTGAATGTAGGCCTTCCACATCTTCAGTGCTCCATTAACCTGAAACATTGGATGAAAGGAGTGGGGCAGTATCTCCACAAGGATGCTTGATTGAAGGAATGACTGCCTCTAGCTTTTGAAAGAAAAAAAATAGGAAACCTCAGGAAATCCTTGAGGGTGGTAAATCGTCCTTTCAAAATAAACAATTCTGCTGGCTGAGAAGATGATTAATTCTCCAAGCCCCCATAAGATTAGCAAGACTATTCTGCTATTTTTTTTTTTTTTAGGTAGAGGTGTAGCTAAAAGTTAGGAGTACAAAAACAAATGAGGATTTCTCTGGAGATCCAACATTGTATCAGAAGATCCCTGATTTGCCCAGACATCTGTCTCCCTTCTGTGGAAGGGAGTGGATGTTGTCCCTGGGTCATGGGCCCTCCTGTCTGGAGATGTTTTTTGTGCCACCCCAACACCATCAATCCACACAGGGCCATATGTGGGCTCTGCCAGCAGCAGCACAGACCATGGACCAAGGCTCATCTGTAGTCAGCTCCACATCCCAAGGAGCCTCTCTGAACTAGAGTTGTCAGATTAGGGTGAGCACAATCCATGCAGGTGTACTCACATAAATCCCCATCCTCTAGCCTATTATCTTAGCACTACACTGCCAAAAGCTGAGGAGCAGCCCCAACCCACGGCAGCTATAAACTGTTAAATGTCCCTTTGGACCAGATTAGATACTGCAAATGAAATGCGAAAGCACCAGGATAGTCAAGATACAGCAGTACCAAATCTGGGAGGCAAAACTTATAGCTCTACAGAGGACCTTCTATCCAAATTCAACAGCTCTTTGCTGTGCTGGTTTTCTATCTGTAGGATAACTGGGATTTACTCATCCACTGTGGTTATCCTGGCACTCAATGAGTTTGTATGTCCCACACTGAATCAATAACTCATTTGCTGAAAAAGTGTTATGCAAGGTTTAAGGAACAGCCTACTCTTTACCTTTTCCTATTTAGTATCTTTATCATTGTCTTCTTTTAATGCCTTAAACTATTCCTTGCTTCAAAGGTTAAATTTTGCTGCTCTCCCCTTCCTCATATGAAAAGATAGAATCCAACATTGTTAATTTTATCTTTACATCAAAGTATCTAGGTCCTTAAATTTAAACACTTGCTCTTTTTAGGTCTCAGTTCCCTATATCTAAAAAAGCAATAAATCAAATTTTTATTAGTTTGCCTTATTGCTGTGATTTATTCCCAGTAGGAAGCTCAGCCACAACCAGCCACCCTCTGAACCCCCTTCAGTGAGATGGGGAGGGAATCAGAAGGTCCCAAATCAGAAAACTCATGGGTTCAGATAAAGATAGTTTAATAGATAAAGGAAAATCTACATGCATAAGCAAAGCAAAACAAGGAATTCATTCACAGGTTCCTATCAGCAGGCAGTTGTCCAGCCATTCCCAAGAAATCAGGGTTCCATTGTGCATTAATTGGGAAGATAAATGCTGATAACTCTGGACATCCTCCTTCTTCCTTCTTTTCTTAAGCTTTTCTTGTTAAGCACAATGTCACCTGGTATGGGATACACCTTTGTTCAGCTGGGCTCTGCTGGCCCAGCTGCAGCCTCACCCAAATTCCTGTGCAGTCTCAGTGAGAGCAGCAGGAGAGGCCTTGATGCCATGTCAGCACTCATCAGCAATTGCTGAAACAATCCTGCATTATCAACACTGCTTTCATCACACAACACAGCCTCATACAAGATGCTGTGAAGAAAATTAACTCTATCCCAACCAAAACCAGCACACTTACTTACCCTGTGAAGTGTTTATATTTGAGACAGATTTTTTTTCCATGCATTTTTTCATGGGTTTTCATAGGCATATACTCACATGTATCTCTAAGAATTATGTGAATATGTTTGAATTTTGTTTCCCAATATTTTCTGGGTTAATGCAAGAAAGTACTAATATTATAGTGATGACATGACTCTCCAAATAAGACTTTTTGGGGGTCTTCACCAACACATTTCTTTACCACTAAACCTAAATATGCGAGCTCTTAATTTGTCTCATAGAGTGGCAGCATTTTTCTCCACAAGTTTGATCTTGAATTTGTGAAATACTGAGTTTAACTGACCTCTTGACTCTAATGACGAAAGTGGGGATTGAAATCATTGAGCCATTTATTGGTTTAGACCCCTTCACTTCTCTAATCTCAGAAGATTACTTTCAGTCACACATGGTCAGCAGGGTACTAGCCTTTCTAAGACACTCTTTTAGAGCAGTTTCAAACATCTGACTACTTCCAACGCTCTTATGAGTTTCTCTCTCGGTAGAAATCAAACCACTCAATGGGTCTTACAATAACTTTCCTTCTGTAACAGATTACTATGTTTGTTTTTCACTGACAGTAAATTCTAGTTTTATCATCCACCAGGTGATCCTGCATGACTCCTGTTAATTATACTGTGAGATGATCACAAGCTGAGAGCTGTAAAATAGATTAAGTGAAGCAATGCCTTAAGCCAAGACTACATTCCCTGGCTTGCTCTTCATATGGATAATAACATTACAAAAATATAAAAAACCCAGCAGGTACTGCTTTGATGCCTGGTACACAAAAGTCTAACCCGAGTGCTGATGGGGAGGGGAATGCTGATACAAAGTAAACTTGAAAGATTAAAAAAATTGCAATGGTATGTCCAGCAAGTTGCCAATAAAATTGTCTGACCTCTAACTGAAAAGGAAGGAAAAAATAGATGAGTAGAGCAAAAGTAGGAAACTGACAATTCAGAGGTAGCACACCTGCAGAAATTTTATTTGCTGAAACTAGAAAACTTAGAAAACGAAGAACCACAAATACTATCAGAAAAGCAGGTGTGCTGGTGCAGGGTAAGAAGGATCTAATGAAGGTGAAAATGCACTTAATTACTTTTTTCCTGAAAAAAGTATTGGAGTAATGACTTTCCAGTTATTACTGAAAAAGCTTCTTTTTGTTAATATGTATCTGGATATATTGTTGAGAGGAAAAAAGATTAAAAAAAAAAAAGAAAAAAAAAAAAAGAAAAAAAAAGAACTCTAGAAAAGATTTCATGCTTCTGGAAATCCTCAACAATAAAAATAAAAAGAAATTTAAAAGAGGGATAATGAATAATCTTGTGATTTTCAGTAAGACAATCCAACACAAAAGTATGAGTTAGCATAGCATTTGTCTATGATCTTACACAACTGGGAGGAGTTAGAAGCATTGGTTAAAGCAGCTTCCTTCAATGACAAGAATAGATCCTAAACCATTTCCAGGGGGTTAAAAGGAAACCATTACTCAGAGTCTTCTCCCACTTCTTTAAAAAACAAAGGAAATATCTCTACAAAAACATGCATATAAAAAACACAAAGAAGCTCCTTTCATATATATCCTATAAAAAATTCAAAATGACCAACTTAGTATGTTTTTAAACAAAAAAAAAACAAAACAAAAAAAAAAAATACAGTCAGTGTTCAGATGCACAAAGCACAGATGATCATGGAAGGGTTACCCCTAGAGAAAATCAGGAAAATTTAAATCTGGTGTCGTTGCAGCCATTCCCAGTGTAAACACTTGCACTTTGAGCACAGGTGCTGATGTCTTCCAGCACCAGCAGAACCCCAGGTAACCACAACAAAACCCTCCTTGGCAAAGGGGACTGGATGCAGGCAGGGATCTCCAGGTAAACGTGCGTGCCCCCAGGAACAGGGGGCAGGGATCCCGGGAGCACAGGTGCATCCTCACAGGGATTCCTTCCTGTCGCATGCACGGGGGTTGCAAGGAGCCACACGGGCCCACGTGGTACTGGAGCATCTGCATTTTCCTCGGAAGGAAGCCTGAGAGAGAGAGGAGTGATGGATACAGCCCGTGAGGTGTGTCCTGGGGGGATTTGTGGAGCCACGTGGATGTTCATGTGTTTGTGTCTGTACAGGTGTGATTGGAAATTCTTGGGATTTGTTTCCTAAGATTGCTTAGAAATTTGCAGGTGTCCATTAACATTCTGTATCTACTATTGTGGTTTGTCGATTGCCTTGCTGATACAGATCCTGAATACATAGTTCACTGATTGCAAGTTAATTACATGCTGTTAATAAATCAATAAACTGCTTCAATCCTATTCTTGCTTTAACTACATGAACTGAGGAGTTTTTCCCTGTGACAGGCATCACTGCATTACTTTTTTTCCTTGCAGGGATTTTGTTGGCTTTTTTTTCCTCAGTAGTGGCAAAACTGAATTGGTTTTTGCACTGAACAAATTAAAAACTGTGAAAAGAGCTAGAGGGGTGCTCAGTCCAGACTGATGCTTTGGATATGGCTTATCAGTTTGGTCTAAAAACTCTGCAAAAACATCTTCACAGGTCCGTGCTGATCTCAAAGCTCAGCCAGAACAAACCTAACCTGTTCAAAATGCCAGAAATACAAGACTACATTTGCTTTCTGTTTGCCAAAAAAAAAAAAAAAAAAAAAAAAAAATTGGAAGCTTTCTATTATGTGGATACCAATGCAAAGAAAAATTCAAGAAAATGTCTGAACTGTCTCACATTCAAGAACAAACCTAGAATATTTTCCTTTTTTTTTTTTTTTCTTGGCCAGAACTAAACTAGATTAGACAACAATAAAAATTCTGTCAGGACTTCCTCTGGGTCTGCTGCTGCTTTGTGTTTCTGTAGTGTCTGTGGTGGAATGCACACTTACGTGTATGTGCACCAACTAATACTGCTGTCTTGTGTTCAGCTTGTCATCTATTGAGTGGCCAAGATCCTTTACTAAAAAGTAGGTCCCGATTCAGTAACTTTTCCCCCTGCTTTATATACTGGAGAGCCAGACCAGTATTTTCTTGAGAAGTTGGAGGAATGGTCTTTAAAATAAATTGAACAAAATGATGTACAACTTACTAAGGCGTGTAAAGAGCAATATAATTTGTACGATATGAAATAGCTCTTTCATTTTCCTCCGTGCTGCATACTGTGCTCAGTCCCAGCAAGCACACTGTGCTTCATTTTCTGAACTGCATTTCAGAAAAAGCATAGACCAGTATCAAAAGAAGCTAAAGGAGACCAACCGGGAATTATCAGTGATCTAGAAAGCAAAACTGATGAGAAGAGTTTGAAACAATTGGAGTAGTTTAGTTTGTATAAGAGAAGACTGAGAGCACACATAATAACGTAAAAAGTAGATGTGGAGAGTAAAAGACTAGACTGTTCAGGTCCCCTGTGGTTACAGCAAGGGTAATGGGTTTAAGTTGGTTCAATAGACATTCAGCTTCAACTGCAAGGAAAGAAAATCTATGAGTCCTGTCACTAAGTTTAGGAAAGCTGTGTTTTAAAGAGTGCAGCTGTGAGGAACAGTTGAGGACAGCTAATCTTGTATTGGGGCTGCAGAATAGATGAGATGAGTTCTTTATCTTTTTTTCAGTCCCAGGGTTTTTTTGATCACACAGTTCTTCTGGATCACATACAATTCAGAAGTAATGGAAACCTTCCTGTGGCTTTCAGTGTTTCCCTTGCCAGGGCTGCACCATCTGTTTTGCCTGCAACAATGTAGAGCCATAGTGGTCTACAATAGTGTCAGAAAAAATCAGCCATGGACGTCTTCTTTCACATTCTTACCAAGGAATCCATGCTCAGATGGCCAGAGGCCATATGTTTTCCCATAAAGGCAACTGCTGTAGATTGGCAAAGCAACTGCTCAGATGAGAAGAAAGACTATGCCTAATGAAAGACAGTGAAAACCAGAAAATTAGATGAAAGGGAAACTCATTTCCTTAAGAGGTGGTAAAGCCCCTTCTGTGTTCTGACAAGGAACTCAAGGAAATCACGTTTGAAAAGAGGGAATTAATAAATGTAGTGTCACTACAACCTCTTCCCACGAGCATACAAAATTCTAGTTGCAGAAAAAGAACACCTTGTGATATGTTGATATTTCCTCTTCTGGCTCAGTAAATCATGGAACTGGGATGTTTACACTGGAGGAAAGAAAGATGGAAAGTGAGGTGCACTGCTTTTACAACAAAGAGACAGGTGTCTTAATAAGGAATGGAAATAGTGTTGTAAAACTAAAGAAAGTTACATCAGCTAATCTTGCAATGATTACTTTTGTCAGAGCCTTAATAATGTTAAGGCATCCAATTAACACTAGTTTCAACCACAGAAGTTGAAAATCTCTGGAGCTAAGGTTTTAGATGCCTTAAATAACCCTGAAAATATGAATCATTGGTCATCTTTTGCTATATTTCTCTTCATGTTTTTCTTTTTTCCTACTTTCATACTCAGTTATGACTCATATCTTCTAACTTATTTTGAGATACTTAAAATAATACAAAATCAGCTAAGACTGACAGTGACCTCTGGAGATCACTCAGTCAAAAGCCCTGTGATCAGAGCAGGATCATCTAAACCAGGTTGTCCAGGGCTGGATATTAAATATCTCCAAGGATGAAGACTCCACATCATCTCTGGGCAATCTGCTCCAGCTGTATCCACCTGGCACCCTGACATTTGACCAACACCGTGAGAGTGAACACACTGCTGACAACGTTCTCTCAAATCACAGTGGTGTAGATGGAGCCAAGGGCTGCTGTGACTTTTACTTGCATTTAAAAGGCATTTGCTTGATTGACTGTCAAACGACCAGGATATCAAGTGTCTTCAGCAGCCTTCCACAGTTTTACTTTTGATCCTGTATTTGTTATCAGAGATTTAGATGAGCTGCAGTATGGGCACATTGTTGCTGATCTTTCTTACTGCCTTAATAAAGTTTGTCTTATAAGGTGTTGTTGGACATGTCTCTGTTTGGGCCACACCACATTCATTAAAGGCTTAGGGAGATCCCTGATGACACCATAAAATCCTCATCAGTTAGAATATACAACAGGATGAGAAAAGTAAAGCTTTTTCTGACAACAGATATGTTGTCATGCTAAAAACAGGACAAGAAAACTACAAGGCTGACGCCTTCATCAATGTTAACCCTGAAATAAATTTATTTTTTAATATTTTATTTTCTAATTCATTTCTTGTGACACAGGATGATAAAAATGTTCATGCAAAAACCTTAGTTTCCTAACAATTAATTAGAACTTTGTAGCAGCAAAAAATAATCATTCACAAATAATGAATAAACTCGGTGAGCCAATAAATCAAAATAATATGAATCTACGAATCTCAACTTTTCTCTTATACTCTGGCTAGAAGTGAGTGGAAAATTTGCATTTAACAACGTAATCAAATGTAATCTTTCTCTGCTAAAGTCTGAATATCTGAATGGTTTTCTTTTCCTACTCCTGGCAAAAACAACACGAAGGAGGTGCCAAAGTTTCATGGCCATTGCCCTGAAAATAAGAATAAATAAAATTATTCTTCTAAATAACATAATTTATATAATTGTAATAATAAATTATGATAATAAAAATTGTCTTGTAGCTAATATTCTGTTTCTCCAGTGGTGTTGAAACCTTTGACTAATAGACTCTTTTAAAGATAAAATGCAGTTCATCAAACATCATCAGAATTCAGCAGAAATATTTCTATGGAATTTCATTAGGTTTTGTTAGGACACATCAATGTCTGGGGTAGAATTATCTCACCATTACTCTAATTATCTTCTGGTATTTTCCTGGAACAGTTCACTGATAAACTAGAAATATCCAGTTCTAATTATGTATAGAATTTCTAAAAATTTCTAGAACATATTGATCAGAAAATTTTCTTTTGTGTGCACAGCATAGGGAGAGACATTCTATGGATTGGAGGGTTTGTTTGTTTTTTTTTTTTTTCTTTCTAATAAATATTATGCATTATTTTTCCACTAACAATGGATTCCATTTACAGTTTTATGTATTTTCATGAAAACCCAAGCAGATGTTCTTCATGAATGCAGACATTTTTTTCAGGAGCACTTTGGTTTAACTGAAACCTATTTCATGTTATTAAATGTGGAAAACTTTTCAGCTAGTGCTAGTTTTCAGATTTCTAAAAGATTGAAGGATACTTTGCAGAACTCTTCCTGAGCGCCTAAGAGGGAATAACAGAGTCGATCTTTTATCTTCGTCTTAGCATTCTGTTGTAGGTATCATTAAGCATGACAGTTTTTAAAAGTCTTCTGTATCAAAATGCCCATTTACAGAACTTGGTTTAAAACCCTGTCTCTCCTGTGAGAGCACAAAGCAGTTTAAAATGCAACCTCATTTAATATAATTGCCGTGTTCCAGTGCCTTACCTCTTCACTTAAGAAAACAACAATTTTAATGAGTTCGTTGTTTTTTGCTTTTTAAATACACTTTTCAGATAAAGTGTAGCAGCCAGAAATTTCTTCCTCCCTTGACAAAAAATACAGTGAAAACAAGCTCCTTCTCACAGTCATACTTATTCAAGAAGACGCAGAAGAGACACCTGTCCTCTCAGGTGAGTTAGATAAAGCTCTGTCATGGATAACAGAAACAAAAATTTGGGTTTCATGAAAACAAACAAGTCATTATATTCCTTCCATTGTTTATTCAATACAGCTCCCCTCACTAAGAGAACTAGTTTTCTCAGATGATGTATTCAAATATGTCAGCCTCAGTCTTCCATCTCTAGACCTCTGAAGTTTTGTGAGCACGATACAGCGGCTCTGCTATTTAGCTGAAATGTCACCGTTCAAACAAATAAAAACTGTTTTCCCTCTTCACAAAGTATCAGTGGTAGTAGTTGTAGTAATACCAGTAGCCACAAGAAGGGGGTTCAGAGTAGTGGAAGTGTTGCTGGTATTAGTCAATCACAGCTCCCCAAAGCCTGTTGACACCCAACACAACGCGTTTTGTGAGCGCCAAGGAGGAATAAAAGCAGAAAATGAAGAAATGGTACATATTATTCATATAGCTGTGGATTAAAACAACATCAGCATAAAATTATTTTAAAATGTAAAAAATAGACCATAGATTTAATGTAGAAAAATGAAAAAATATAATGAAAATACACATTTGAATAGGGATTACAGGAACGGATGTGGAATCTACACCTAGGTAGTTTGACAAACTTCCACTATTGACTTTTCTGCAAGATATAGAAGTAGAACTACTTTTGCATGGCAAATTTACATGGGAAAGGAGTTACTCTGTGTGAAATAGACTAGGAAAACTCTAGAAACATTACAAGGTGATACTATAAACTTTTAATAATACTTAATTCCTGATGTAATAAAGATAAATCAAGGCTACTCTGGTTCAGACAAACAGCCAGTTCTTGGGAAATGAGGATTTAACCATGAAACATATGCTCAATGCAGTGAAAAACTATTCTGTCACAAATATATAGAAGTTTTGTGGCAGTAATGCATTGCATAACTATTGATATAACAGATTGGGCAGAGGACCCAGCCTAAATTTATAATTTTTTTGCAAGGTACTGATCTTATTTAAGGTGAACAAGCTCAAAGATCGTAGAAACAGTACAACAGGCTGAAAGTATACTAGAATGTCCTGGAGCAGCTTTTTCTTCTGACACACTACTCTAAAACCAACAAAAAAATGGATCTAATGTATCCTGGATAAGGTTCTAACACTAAAAGAAGAAGGAAATACCACTGAGAGTAAGTCACTTTAAAGACACCATCATAAGTTTTGTAGTTAGAAATAAATGGAAAGAAGATTAACAGAGATAGAAAATATTTGTACAGACTTACAAAAGAAACTATAAGTCTTAAATGGAATGCAAACCTGAGAAAAGAAATTAAGAACAGATTTAGGTGTGAACTAGGGCATGGGATGTCTAACATGCCTTTGTACCCAATGGAAAGTGAATAATTCAGACAGCAGACAAAACCTTGGATATCTCCTTCAGGATAAGCTCAAGTGTTGCTGTGTCCAAGGAGAAGGGATGTACCTCCAGGTATGAGTCTGCTGCCATTTCAAGGGCTCTGTGAGAGGCACTTGGGCACCATTGCCTGAATGTGGACACCCAACATCATTCATGGAGCTCTGAGGAACGTGTGACCTTCAGCTGCTACTCCAGGAAGGCCAGGAGGGTCCCACAGTCTGCAGCATGGTTAACTGCCCAACCTAAGACACACCTACTGATTGTAGAAGATTTTTTGTATGAGCTCGAATTAAGCCCCAAAGAATCCTATAAATATATACACAGAAATGCATAAACACATGTATCTTAATTTAGAACTGGTTTTTACCCAGAAAGTTTAATTATGGATGTACATAAGCTCACCCACAAAAGATAAGGGAAAAAGACATCCCAGAAAAAATGTAAATCTATAATGAATCTTATGTGGCCAGAACCTAGAAACTACTAATCATATGTAAGAGGATGAACCAGATTCACAAGAGATGAATATAAAATACAGAACTGACAGTCTTAAGTGCTAGGAGCTTTGTAGGAATTATGGACTCAAAATAGAAGAAATGCCATGCTGTCAGAAATTTAAAAAAAAAAAAGGTAGATAAGAAAGATACAAAAATGCTACTAGACTACTGGAAATCACTAATTTTCATGAAGCAGATTGAAGAACAACTAATATGGGGCTTTTATAAAGGAAAAGACTTTGCTCTTTTATCATTTGTTTAATTAAAATTAAATTTAAAAATGGCAAATAGGATCTGGCAGGAACTAAAGAAACTGTAGGGCATGAAAAATATAAGCATAAAACCTATTATTTGCAGTGCACCAGAATCTCAGGACACATTATCACAGCAGTACTGTGCACACTGAATACAGTCACACTGAATACAGACATGACAGAAGGCAACATTGATGGGAGCACTTGCAGTACTGAAGAAGGTGATAAAATCCTGAATTCACTTACAAGTCTAACTTAGAGATACATTAGTAGTTATGTTCCCATTGAGATCTCAGGTAATGGGAAGAAATAACAATAATATATAGTTTTTATGTGGGATGATCCAAATGCCTTTGAATTCACTAGAGCTAAGCAGTGAGTATGTATTTAACTTTGAAATCAATGCCTTCATAGATATCTCAATAGAGGTAAATCTCACCTTCTAGATAATATATGTATTTCACAAGTAATCCATATATTTGGCTTATGACTTTTCACTGAACTAGATTATATTCTTTAGAATATCACCAAATGTGCATTTACATACTCTTTCCTAACTAGATCAAATAATAATTAGCACAATAGTTTAAATAGAAAAGAAGAAAAAGAAAAAGGTGATCAATAATTTTCAGAAATGTACAGTATCTGCAATAAAACGAGTAGATTAAAGTCTTATTTTCAGTCAGGTAGGTTAAGATGAAAATTTTCTCTAAAAGAAATTCAGTGCTTTCTCACACTAACTCATATATAAATGCATTTAGCTCTTAAATTATCTACTCTTCTGTTTTGTTTGTTTGTTTGTTTTTTGTTTTGTTGTTTTTTTTTTGTTTGGTTTTTTTTGTTGTTGTTGTTGTTGTTGTTGTTTGTTTTGGGGTTTTTTTGGGGGGGTTTGGTTTGTTTGGTTTAGGTTTTGGATATTTTTGTTGACCTTGTGTAGGGGTCTTATATATTCTTAAATTCAACCACCTTGAGGAATCTGAGCTTCTGACATAAGTTGGACCTATAGATACGGAGGATTTTTTCTACTGCAAAGGAGCCTAAATAAGCATTCAGAATCCCAACAGTAACTTATTTTTGCTTGAAATTATTTTTATGTGTATACTTAAGACTGGAAACTGGACTTCCATATTATTGTTGTATAAAGATAAAGAATAAAATAAGAAAGTTATTCAGCTATTGTGAAAATGCAACTGAGGGGAAATGTTGATTAACAAAAGGGTGAACCAGCTAGCAATTTTACCAGGTGAAGAATGGAGTACATAAGCCCAAAAATAAGTAATTTTTGAGAGGGATATGTCTGAAATTCTGGATCATTACAATTTTGTATTTTTTTATTGAAGTACCAGAAAAAGATTTCTTATTGATCTCAAAAATGATACCTGTAAGTGTTGAGCCTATGTTCCAGTTTGCAAGCCTCTGCAGACAAATTGTGGCCAGCATAACCCACACCTTCTTCAGAACACACCATGAGCAAAAGAAGAAGTCAGAACTCACTTTAGTTTAATGTTGTGTTGAAGATAGTGGCAGGTGTGTTTACTTTTCAGTGACAGAATTCATCTTTAATCAAATTAATCTACCATACAGAGAGAGGTAAAGCCAGACTGACATAAATTTATGAGTTAAATTCAGATGACTATTCATGTGAGGTGAGAATTTATCAAAATGTTGTGTGTTCACCAGTTACAAAACTTAATTTAGTGTTTAAGCATAAAATAGTTTTGATTTTTTTGTTTATCCATAATATAAAGAAACCTCCTGACATTATTTCTGTTGATTCTGTTTACAACAGGACCAGTTTGTTCTAGATTAGCAAGTAATTTATTCAGTGTCTCCAAGCTCTTAGTGACTTAAAGATTTTTAAATCAATATTTAATAAAGATAATGCTTGGTATGCCCCACAGAAAATGGGTCCTGTCTGCTTTTATGTAATAACAACAGGCTGCACTCCTCCATCTCTAGCAGCTCCATTCAGAAATGAACTCACAGAATCACAGAATCACAGAATCACAGAAAAACCTTCAAGATCATCGAGTCAAACCCACCCCTAACACCTCAACTAAACCATGGCACCGAATGCCTCATCCAGTCTTTCCTTAAACACATCCAGGGATGGTGACTTCACCACCTCCCTTGGCAGACCATTCCAGTACTTTATCATTCTTTCCTAATATCCAACCTATATTTCCCTTGGTAGAGCTTCAGACTCTGTCCTCTTGTTCTGTCAGTTGCTGCCTGGAGAAAGGGACCAAGCCTCACCTAACTACAACCACATTTCAGGAGGTTGTAGAGAGTGACAAGGTCACCTCTGAGTCTCATTTTCTCCAGGCTAAACACCCCCAGTTCCCTCAGTCGTTCCTCACAGGGTTTGTGTTCCAAGCCCCTCACCAGCCTCGATGCCTCCTCTGGACTTGCTCAAGCATCTCAACATCCCTCCTAAACTGAGGGGCCAGAGCTGGACACAGCACTCAACGTCCTTCCTAAACTGAGGGACCAGAGCTGGACACAGCACTCAACGTCCTTCCTAAACTGAGGGGTCAGAACTGGACACAACCCTCAAGGTGTGCTCTCGCCNCATTTGGACTGATTAAACTTCATCCTATTGGACTCTGCCAATCCATTCAACTGTTCCAGGTCTCTGCAGAGCCCTCCTACCTTCCAACAGATTGACACATGCTCCCAGCTTAGTGTCATCTGCAAATTTACTAATGTAAGACTCAATAACCTCATCCATATCATCAGTAAAAATATTGAACAAAACTGGTGCCAGCACAGACCCCTGAGGGACACCACTGGTGACTGTCCCCAGCTGGATGCAGCATTGTTCACCACCGCTCTCTGGGCCCGGCCATGCAGCCAGATCCTAACCCAGCACAGAGTGTTCCTGTCCAAGCCATGGGCTCCCAACTTTTCCAGGAGTGTGCTGCGGGAGACAGTGTCAAAGGCCTTGCTGAAGTCCAGACAACATCCACAGTCCTTCCTCCATCTACCAGGCAGGTGACCTGGTCATAAAAGGAGACCAGGTTGGTCAAACATGACCTACCCCTCCTAAACCCATGCTGGCTGGGTCTGATCCCCTGGTCGTCCTGTGCTGTGTGATGACACTCAGTATAAACTGCTCCATTATTTTACTGGGTACTGAGGTCAGGCTTACTGGCCTATACTTACCAGGATCCTCCTTTCCACCTTTATTGTGAATGGGTCTCACATTGGCCAGCTTCCAGTCATCTGGAACCTCACCAGTGAGCCAGGAGTGCTGGTAAATGATGGAGAGCAGCTTCACAACTCATCTGCTAGTTCACTCATCACCCTGGGGTGGATCCCATCTGGGCCCATAGATTTATGAACATCCAAGAGGCTCAGCAGTTCTCTGACTTGTTTAACACTGAAGCATTATGAGCTGCTCTCACCTGGTTTTGCAAAACTATTCCAAGTGTGAGAAGAGACTTTTTTTCCCTGAAGCGTAACCTTCCCTCTGCCCCATCTTTTCTTCTTGCAGAGAAGAAAATAGTTGTTTTCTCTGTGAAGAAGAAATGTGTCCTTTGAGGAGCTGAAACACCACACACACAGACACAGAGGGGAAGAGTGCACCTATTGTGCTGTTCAGACAATCCGACAAGTTACATTCTGCTTCCCCTATTTCAGATAACCTGGATTTTTAGGTTGTTTTTTTTTTCTTAACCTAAATCAAGCACTAGTACAGCTTCTGCTTTGTGTATACACTCAGCATGATAAAATGGAAATAGAGGAAAGAAGTTTTCAAAGTCTGGACTACAGCAGCATCCAAACCATGCACTTGAACTAGATCTTTTCTTTTATTTTAGGGAAATATAAGGGAAAGAATGCAAAAAAGCAATTTCCTCCTAAATTAAGTACAAAGACCTCTGTTTTTGAAGGGTGGTGGGCAGGGGGAGAAAAAATACTATTTGGGGGTGATTTTTAAGAATTTTGTCAAGAAATCAAAGTATTTTTTAATATACAATTATTTTTAATTTGCCTGAAATAGTATGTGTCTAAAGGAGTAATTTGCTGAGCATGAAATGAAGAACCCCCCCTTTAGGGACAGAGATGATCAATATAGATGTTATCTACAGTTGACTACTACCTTGTAATTGGCCTTTCTCATATCATATGCAATTGAATTTTCTAAATTCACTACTATTTAAACTGAACACAGTTTCAATTTTGTAGTATTTTGATTCTTCATAAGCTTAGTTTCCCATCAAAAATAATTTCATAGGAAAATTTCTTCCCCGACCTGTTTAGGAATACAATACACAGATAGATTTTAAATTGGAGCAAAAGAACTTTTCTTTAGACAAAATATTGGGCTTAATATATACCCAAACCCACTTTCCATAGGGACTAAAAATTCTTCACTAATGCCCACATGTACATGCAGTGCTGAACCAGGCTTGGCACTTTATTACTTTTTAGGAGTTATAATCATATCTTCTTCTTTTTTCCTGGAAATAGATCCTTTACATGTTTGTTTCTGCTATGCAATGAATAAAAATATATTGGCTGTATCATCTATAAAATTCTTAATATCTCTCCAGGTAATTGTAATCTGGTATATCACCATATAGACATTGATAAAAGAAACCAAACACCTCTTCAAAACCTGCAAGATCAAGTACCTGTTGTGTCAAGGGGAGTTTTAATCTAAATAGTTTTCTGGATTCTAGTCACTTTTATAATTTGGAGGCTAAAAGTCTGGTGATCCCATAACTGTGTTCATAGAGTTGTTGATGGTTGCATGTAAATTACTTATTTATTTCATCAATGGACAGCCTTTTGAGGGCCTCTGCAAATTAGCAAAACCTCATCTTAGTTTACTGTGAATTCAAAGTTGTTTTCCTTCATTTTGTCCCTCTTCTTTTCCCTTTTTTTTTTTCTCTCTCTCTCTCTCTCTCTCTCTCTCTCTTCCTTCTTCCCAGGCAATTTACAAGAATACTATGAATTGGTATATTTTTGAACATAAAATATACTATCTTGAAGTAAGTTTTGTCACTTTTAACTGCTGTATTTTAATAATTTTCTTTTCTGTCTTTCATTATATGTTACAAATAAATTTATTTAGGAGAGAGATGGAAGGAAAAGGACTTGCTTTCTAGGTTTTGGAGACAAGTTACAAGCTGACTTCTGCCCCCAGGCAGAGGTCATGAATGTTCTTCACTTTATCAGGAATATAACAGGATGAGTAAAGGACAGATGGTCCACGGAGTGGACATGAACATCTTCTCTGCTATGTTTAGTACAGAAGAAGCAGCAGATGAACTGTCCCATTTATTCTTATTTAAACCTCTGCTTTCATGTACCACTGCTTTTATTGTCAAAAGCTTCTTTTCTACTTTTCCAGTTAATGGAAACATCTGCCTTCAAAGATTCAGAGTATAAAACCAAAAGAGGTTTAATAGTGTATGCTTCTGCATGATGCAGGCCATTATAAAGACTGCGAATTAGTGTTGTTTTGAAATAGAGCATATGTCTTAGGAACACAACCACTATTGATTTTAAAATTTCTGGTGATAGAAAATTTACAGTAGTCCTTGGTAAGTTCTTCTCATGTTCAATTGTTCTGTTTGATAGATACATAGGCTTTATTTCTAATCTGAATTTGTGTTTGGTCTTCTAGGCACTGTAACTTGGTCTATGTGTTCATTGTGTACTGAGCCAGGGCACCTTATCTCAGAGGCACACTCTGGGCAGCACATTAACTGTTTCCACTTTCTCCACAACAAATAGAAGGAATTCTGTGTTTCTGAAGGAAAAGTCCTAAGCAAGTGACTTCCCAGGGCTAACTGAAGTGAATCAAACATGAGGAGTTTCCAATCATCTTTTCTCAAAATACTTCCAGATTTACAATAGTCATTCAAAATATGCTAAATATAGTCTTTAAGTCCTTTTCTTCATAAAGGTGGTTGAGTATTCTCATTTTACATTTTTTCTGGCTGGGCAGATTGCACAGCAATGAGAATGCATGTATATAAATGGTACATTTCCTTTCTTCTGTGGAAATTGCTCCACATTTTGGGTATAAATACAACAGTTGAAGAACAGCCACTTTATAGTGTCATTCCTTATTAAATAGTGGGGCCAGAGAGAGCATCTGTCCCATCTTAGCTGAACTTCCAGTACACACAAGAATATAACTGTTTTGCTGAATGTGATAATAAATTATATTCTTATTTTACATATTAAAAATTAAATAAGAAGGCTAAAAATTGCCAGATTCCAACACTAATTCATGACTTGGAATCTTGGCTGCTCTGAAATCTACCTTTAAACCTAAGTGATTATTCTATATTCATAGTGCATGTTCTTACCAAGGGGTCATTGAGGAATCTAACTTCACTCCCTCTCAAGATACTTCAGCTAGGCACTAACCTTCAAAATAGAGAAAGGTTAGCAAGAAAAGGTTAATTCTCCCTAACTGCAGGAACAAAACATAGTTGGTTTTTTTTTGTTTTTTTTGTTTTTTTTTTTTTTTTGTTTTTTTACTATTCATGCCATTCTCTGAAACCACATATAGGCCTTTAATGAGCATTCTGACTGGGAAAATCTTTTATGAACCCTCCTTAAAGAGAAAAAAAACACCAATTAAAAAAAAAAAATCCCCCACACCAAAACAAAAACAAAAACTCTAAAGAAAACTCCACTACCAATACAGCCACCCCACCCCCACCCAAATACCAAATAAAGCCACCTTACTTGCAGCGGTGCTTTATCAGTTCATCAAAGAATTTTAAAAAGTACATTTGTTTCCGTGGAAGACTATACAATTTATACATTTAACAATACAAAAACTTGTTAATAATATTTATGGGTGAAGGAATTGTTGGGATGCAGAGATGTAAGGCTGGTAACAATGAGAGTCAGAGACGAGACTACTTCATGGGTAATATAGCCCAGCTTACTGCTATTTTGTAAGCTTCAGAGAGATTTTAAGGTCCCAAGAGAATTTTAATTCTTAGACATATTATCTGAAGTCAAATTATGTTTATTATTTTTAAATGTTTCTTTCTCTAACATTTGTGACTACCTTGATTGGAAATTCTTTTCCTACCTAGGAAAACTGGTAACAATTAGCCTGGAATATTTCATATATGTTCAGGAGGTGAAAATATTGTTGGAAAAGAAAAGATATGAAAAATTCATATGGACAAAACAAAAGAGAATTAATAAGTTACTATAAGATCATATCTGTTATTCCATCTCTGGTAAATTAAATTCATAGTTAAAGCAGTTTACTTCTGAGTTATTCTGTAACATACTAGTAAGAAAAAGTAAAAAAAAAAAATTAAGTTTTTCCTCTCTGACCACTGTGTCATGAATGAACAGCAAATTACTTTGTTCCCCAAAGGGGAATGTACTAAAGTTATCACATTCATCTTTCCATGCAGCTACTTTCCTCATCAGTAGAAATTATTTGCTTGGTCATATGAAATGACGAACCACTGACAATTAGAATATAAGTTCAGACCTGTTGTGGTTTATAAATGGTATTCTCCAATGCAGTGCTCCTACTAAAACCACACTAAAACTCCTACTAAAACCACACACTTCACCTCCCTTCTTCCCCTCACCCTGCAGCAAGCTGGAGAAAAGAATTGAAGGCATAAAAGGTCACCAGTTGAGATAAGAAGAATTTACTGGAAACAGTGAGATGATCCTCAAGGTCCCTTGTAAATCCAAACCATTCCATGATTCTATGATTTTATAAATCTAAAGAGAAGAACACATCATGTTTTATACCTCTTAATTCTTTCTAAGACTAAAGAAAATATGGAATTGGAATTACCCACTGTGGTAATTTTCTCTTAATTTTTTCCATTTTAATTCCCTAGACAGACCTGTAACAGACAGGACTTGCATTTTTATTGTTAATATTTAACTGTTTTACTGGTGACCTTATTTTTATACCATTTATCTGATCATATAGAGGACCAACACAGATTAGCTGCAGAGATGAGTTAGGAGCTAGTAGAACAGAATGGAAATATCCCTGGTGAAAAAAAAACCTTCACCTGGGAAAATGAACCAAGCCAAGAATTCTGGCTGAGTAACTTGTGCATAACATCATACCAGTAGACGTATTTTGTCTTAAAATCTTTGCTTGAATTCTATTGTGTGGTCATATTTCCTTAGGTCAGCATTAGCTCAGGTATCTTTAAATCAAAATGTGTAGTGTAGCAATGCGGTAGATTCAACAGCTACAAAATGAATACAGATTTTTTTGTAATAGAGTTACCATTACATTACTCAAATGCTGAGACATTTTATCCCAAGTTCATTCCACATCAAACCCTTCTGGATGAAGTATAATCCCCAGAAAGTACTGGTTTGTAATAGAAATGCTGACAGGCCCTTAGCTATAGAAGCTCCACCAGCTTTGCTATTCTACAAGGTCCCTAACTGAATTTTTTATTCTCTAATTCAATGAGAGGATTTTGCTTCCAAATCACTTTTAAAATCCTCCAGCTGTGCTATTTCTTAGTTTATGATAGCTACATTACTTTTCAATTAAATTATTCCAATGTTCCTATATTTTTTATATTAAATTGTAGTTATATCTACACATTTCAAATATACTGGGATCTGCCCACCTTTCTCCTTTTGCCTTATAAGTACCCAAGTGTAGGAGTTTTGTGGAATATTTAAGGCCAGTGGTGACATAAGCTTTAAAGTTTCTCTTTTATTTTATTGCTTTCTCCCCAAAAATCTTAGTAGACCTTGTTTTCTTCTCTCAGGGGTGACAGTATCAAATAAACTAAGATCCCCCTTTAAGTATGAGGCAAGAGAGACAGAGGATTTGGGTCACAGCATGTTGTTGACATCTTCCTATAATGGCTTCAAATATATGTGTTAATTTTATACATGCCACCTCTTCTAAGAGCCATGGTCATTTGAGATATGGTTGCCTGAGGAGAGGTGTCTAATGTTTTTATTCAAGTGTGATGAAATTTTCCAGTTGTCCTCTAGTGGTTGGTCAAGAAGGATACAATCATGTACAGTAAATTCCAGACGTGTGGGTGCCTGGGATCTTCCAAGGCATCCTAAATGACACTAGATAGCCAATTTGCCTTTGCTGCCACTTATCAATATCCTAGGGCTGCCTTTCATGAGTAGATTCATGTCTCTATGGAGCAAGCCTGAAGCAAGCCTGAAGCCACATCCAGAGCACAGGGCCACACATGCTGTAGAGCCCACTGCTCACTAGTGTGCCAGCAGAACTGTTTGGAAAAGTTCTCTGCAGTCAATCTTCAGGCTGTCCACAGGGCAGACATATGGGCAGAAGGCAAACAATATGTAGATCATGGAGTGCCTGCAGCCAATCTGCAGCAGAATAAGAAAAATCCATTGACAAAATCCCAAAGCCTTTTTTGGCAGATGGAATTCCAGCTTGTTCATTGTCCTTCTGGCAATGTTTCCTTAAGAGAATGTTCTGATGACAATGTGCTTTGTAGAGGTAGGTTGCCACACTGAAGATTGGGAGCACACCACTGTCATTTTAATTTCAAACGAAGCTTGATCTGATCCTTTGTCTTCTGATATCAGGACAGTTGTGTCTCAGAGTGTGATGGTCATTAGCAGCATGTTTTAGGAGTGTAAGTGGACTCAGATTTCAGGAATCTGAGCAGTTTGAGGAGATTTTTTACATCAACCCTTTAGATTTAGCTACCCAATTTACATATAAATTTAATTTTAAGTATAAAGGTGTTATTTTGGATTTCAGTTTATATCATAAACTGAAATTATGGGGAATATGCTGCTGTGTAAGCAAAATATATGCCAGAGTTTAGAGTCAAGGTTGTGTTCTTAAATTTAATTTTGGTGGTTTAAAGCAAGATTTATCTCCTTAGTTTAAGGGAGGGAGGATTTACTCAGAGATTAAAATGTTTACTTTAAAATCTCTGTATATAGATTTCTAGAGGGATGCTAGGGGAAGGATTCAGCTTCTTGAACCTAAGTGTCCATTTTTATACACCATCATGGAATATATTATATGGCCCCTAGGTGTCAAAACAGAATGTTGGGGCTGTTTTGTTACTCATGTGTCAGACCTGCCAGCTCAGTGACCTTGGGGTGTCTCAACCAATAAATTAACTCTTACTTATCTCCTTGGTCTAAGACAAATCTCTCTTCTGGCTTTACTGATTTCATGGTGTGAAATCACATGTGATCATGTGATGTGGTTCTTGAGGATGACTTGTGCAGGGCCACGAGCTGGACTCGATGATCCTTGTGAGTCTCTTCCAAACTCAGGATACTCTATAATTCTGTGATTCACTAGAGTTCAAGCTTCTAGTATTTTTCAGTGCTGAATTGTGGTGGACACTCAAATGTAGACGTTTCAATGTCAGACAAAATCCTGCTTCAATATGGGTATCTTGAATATGAGATCCTTGTGTTGCGACCTAATGATCTAGATCCATATTTAAAGCAGAGAAGAATCATCATTTCTAGAGGGTAACTCACTAGCTTAGTGAAGTGGATTTGCCTTGGTTGGATGCCAGGTGCCC
>WEIU01019522.1:262-41710 GCA_013389925.1 Aegithalos caudatus | reverse complement strand
ATGAAAACTGCCTTTATTCCAAATAAAAGATGCTACAGTTACCTTTTCAGTATATTCAATAAGATGTGCAGATAGCTCTTTAAATCTACAGGCCTCAAAGTTAAAATGGATTAGATAAAAAACCTGAGTATAGGTAAAAATCTGTAGATGGCAAATCCATTGCACACAGATTGGAAAGCATTTCTGTTAATCTGTAAAGGTAAACTCATTTTTTTTTTTTTTTATTTCTAAGAAAGACAGAAATTTAAGCTGTATAAACATTGTAAAATTTATTTGATTTGCAAAGCTACAGCAAAGAATTTAAATGCACAGAATAAAAAGGAATCCCAGAAGTTAGGGTGACACTTTATCATGCAAAGGGAATTTCCAGAGACTACTGATACAAAGTACAGACATATTGGATTTGGAACAAAGCTCTACAAATCTATCAATATTTTGTGTCTTACATACAAACTTGTGCTACTGTCTCTGACCTACAATAATTACACTCTACAAATAATAAGTAGTTAATTTCAAAAATCACAATTAGCTAACTCCTTAAAAGCTCTTTCTTATCACACACTGAAATGTTATGCATCTATACAAATGATATCATAAACTGCTATTGCAAATACTACAGCTTCAAATTGTATTTATTATTTGTAAATGCTTGTTGAACACAGCAGGTGGCCAAATGATTTAGCATCATGAACAAATACATATGGTTGCTTGAGCCCCAATTTTAGAGTAGATAAACCTATTTTCTGGTCTTACATTTAATGGACTAGAAACAAGCAATATGCAGCTAAACCATTGTACGTATTCTGGCAACTCACTACTTCAAATGAACTTTCTCATATGTACTATGCTTAAAACAACTTAAAAGCAAATCACAGGTCTCACATATTCAATGACTGGCTCATCTGCAATATTTCCTCTTACAGTTTTCAAGGAGGATTATGCACCATGGAAAAGAAAATTCAAAGGTAAAAGCAAGTGTTATGCAGTCTAAAATCAATAGACAGAGGGAGAAGACATTAACCAAGAGGCTAATAAAAAGATGCTGCCCTAGATGGTAACATAAAGAGCCCTGATATATTTTTCTCTTCAGAAATACTATTCCTTATGCCAATTTTCCCTTAGCACTGCAGTAGTTTCTCTGCGTATATACATGTCATTTTATTTTTTTGTCTTGTTCCAATTTTATGTTTGCATTTTATTTTCTCATTTCCTTCCTGCTACTCCCCTGTTTCTCTTTACTGGCGTGATGTTTACACAGACCTTTACTAGAATTGCAGGGTTTGGTGAGATCCCATTTTTCTTCTTTGTTGTAATGCCCACAGTTTTTTTCCCAGAGAAAAGATAAGTTTACCCAGAAAATAAAAAGCTAATACAACCTTTTGCTCATCAACAAAGTATGTCTGGCTGTAGCCAGGAATAAGTTAATAAAACAAGGAAAAAGCTTAGTGGCTTAAAGAAAAAAAACACACCTCCTTGGGGTTATGAACGAACAATGTTGTTTTTTCTTCCCAGCGTGCAAGGATTTAATTAAGTGATAACAGTCACCTTGGGGTGGCTGCACAAGGCAATAATATCTAGGTGAAGAAAAATGCTGAAGAGAGTTGAGTACAGTCAATTTATCTTCAGAGAAGGCAATAAATGAACAAAGCATAGGTATTTGGCTGATTGTTTTGGAATGTTTCCATTACTGATAAACATCAAAATAAAAGGACAAAGATTTGGTATTTTCAGTATCTGAAATGCATTAAATACAGAAAGAAACGAAGGAATAAATCATTGTGAGGTCATATCCTAGAGTTCTAATTGCAAATGGTTTGGTAATTATTCAAGCTAAACATAGAACAAGGGAATTTTAATGTTGACACAAAGGATAGAAATACAGCTGAGATGTGTATTTATAGCAAACACAAAACAGTGTATGAATTTCACTCTGGAGAAAAAAAAATGGTAAGTGTAGATGGAAAGAAGTGATATATATTACACAAATATATGCAACTTCGCAGCCAGCAACCCAAATTCAAGGATTTAAAAATATGTTTGTGGGTGCTCTTCAGGAAACAAGCAGCAATCTCAATTATCTGTAAGCCTATGTTCAGCCACCCCATATGCAAAGAAAGAGATGTGTGAGAAAGAGCAACATGAAACAGAGAAGAAAGACTACCAGAGAGAAACATTCTCCTTGTCCACAAAGCTACTAACAATTTGTTTTACATTACTTGCAGCATACGGTTTGAAAGGAATACATGGGCTGTCCTTAGGGAGCATGATATGTTCAAAGGGATCTGAAAGCAATGTAACCAGTATTTCCAGTAACAGTACTTAAGTTTTCCAAAACTCAGCACAACTCTTAATACATTTACAATAGTTCTTAGTGAGCAGCATATATGGCCAAACAGGCACAGATCATGCTAATCCATAGATGGGAGAAACAGAACAAACATGCCAATAATCTTGGGAATTCATCACATTCCTTTGTCCCTCTCAAGTTGCAAAATCTCATATTCTCTTTAGTTTTGATACTTTTCCTGAATCTGTCTTCAGCAATGAGGGAATTGATAGCTATTTCCCTGAGTTTACAACTGGTTTAAATACTCCTCACCCACACACGTCTGCATGGAGAGGATGAAACCTACAGACAAATGTTTTTTTAACTGTGTGGGCAGATACTCTTACAAAGAGAAGAAAAGTCAATAATGAATGGCTCACACAGCATTCTGAGGAAAAAAACCATGAAATACGCATGTGTTTGTGAGACAGTGGGAGAGCAGGACAGAGTTTGAAGGAAAAATATCAATTTCTGAAAAAAAAGTTTTCAACTTGAACATAAACCTTAGAACAAATTTCACTAAGTTACGTCATAATGACTCCTAGTGTATGTTCAGCTAAAGGATTTAAATAAACACTGCTTGTCAGGACCTGTGTTTTTAAGGCCCGTAAGTAAGATCTACATTAACAATTGATCTCATGGGAGTTACTTTCCCTCTAAAAGCAGTATGTCCTTTAAAAACATTTTATGACCTACATACATGCATTTATTTCTCACCTGTACAAGGCTGAAGGTTTATCACCTGCCCGACACTACTGTTAGGCCTTGGCAATGTGACAAACATTTATCCCAGTTAAAATGACAAACTTAAAGATTATTGGCATCAAGACATTAGGGAAAAACTTGCATAATACAATGACCAAGGCTTCCCTTTCCAGTTACCATGGAAGTCTGCACAGTCACAGAGATGGGTTGAACAGGTTTTTGAACACCAGGTTTTTGAACTAGAAATATGGACTAAAATCTGACTTCACAGAATTAAAAGTGTTCCACAAATGCCTCCAGTTAAGGCATGACACTAGCTACATGATTGGAGCACAGGTCCTAGAATCAAAATACAATATCCATCTTGTGCATGAGATTACATGCTCACTGTTCTATAGGTTTAGCCGCTTTCTCTCTTATTTTTTTTCCTATTTAATATATTTTAATTTTTTTACTTTTTAATGACTATTGAAAATTAATAAGATCTTATAAAGTGAAACTTGGACTGGCTTGTTTTCCTGAACTAACTATTGCTTCAGCATCTCTACTAATTCAGAATATTCACCTGTTTTGAGATACAATCAAATAGTGCCAGATCAACCTCACATCTCTGGGTCCTACTTCCTGCCTTCAGGATACAGCACACTTCTCATGAATCCAGAGGGTTATAACCTTGGAGTCTGTTCCAGAATGTGTTGGAAGGACATGAATTTGGTGGATTTGAGGGATGGAAAGGAAGAAGATTTGAAGGTCTAATAAAAATACAAGAAAAACCCCAACAATAGAGAGTAAATCTCACAATAGCAGGAACAAGCTAAAGTTAACTTGTAGTTGTAGGAAACATTAATGGAAAATGAGAAAATATGATGACTATAATGGGCAGAATGAGCAAAAAAGGGGAACAGAACAATAAGCACTGAAAGAGAACAGAAGGACCAAAAATGTGCAAGAGTAAGTAAGATGAGTTTAAGAGAAGACTGAAGAAAAAGAGGGAGACAACTACCAAGTTGTATTTCTAGTAAATAATTTCACAGAATAAATGCCAACCCATTGCAGAATTCTGTTATGGCATCCAGAAATTATTTAGTACTTAAAAAAACCCACAGTTAAAGCCATTTCCAGAGCAGCTTACGTGGCAAGTACACAAGTCAGGACAAATATAGATTTGACAATGTCTGAACTGAAGCATAGAAGAAGAAGGATGATTTCTTTTCTTCTGAAGGATCTTTCCAAAACTTTTAATGCTGCTTACCTATTCTTGCAAGGGATCACTTTTACTCCTTGCTTCAAAAGATTGATACTGTGTCTGGAAAAATACCAGACTTCACAAAATGGTAAATTTACCCACATTATCCTCTTGGACATATCTGTGTAACATTTTGTTCTTCCCCTCAGAAATTGCTTCAGACTTTCTGCAGCATTTTAAATAAACATTAAACACTGCTCAAACTGTTTAACTGTGTGAACCGTTCAGAGTTGACAGTCAAGGCAGAGCTTTGGAAAAAATGTTTGTATGTAAATCAATAGAAAAATATCTTGCAGTACTCTGCTCTTAAAGTGGTCAAAACTGGACAGCTCTCAGCAGAAAATATAAAGTCATTCAGCATGAAAATCTGCTGTCACAGAAAAAAACCATTGACCTCACAAGTATCTCAAGAAATACTACTATAGGAAGTGCTTAGAAGTAATAAAAAAGAAAGAAGAAATGTAAGAGAGAATTTGTCTTGGGCAAGACAAATGCTTTCCCATTTATGTTAATATCAGTCAAAGAAATTTGGCATATGATGTATATATTTGTGTGTATATATATATCTCATCAGTGTGGAAATTTATTGGAGTGTCAACTTCAGCTGAAGACATTCAACTATCCTATTAACTTCTCTACATCATCACTGCTCATTCTTAAGGATGCAGTATGTGAAAAGCTATACATTGTCAAAATGTCAGTCCATGTTGAGTGTACACTGCCATTCAATTCTGTATTTGACCAATCAGCCAAACACCTCATATCTAACTTAGAAAAAAATACCAGTATATTATTTTCTCCTTCTAGAAATCTATTGTCATAAGAAACAAACAATACATGTTTAACTTGTCTATACCCACGTATTTCTCTTTGTGGGATGTAGATCTGTAAAGATCCACAGAACTGTCCAGTAGTGCAAAAGAAACATTCCAGTGACTGTACTCATACAGTTCCCTTTTTGTACCACATACCCAGTATGTAATATCTATTATTTTTTATTAAAGTGAGCTTTACACTCTACCTTGGTAAGAAACTTAGTGCATATAAACTCTGGAAATTTATCACTACTAAAATCTTGTTTATTAATAAACATTATTTCAGTCTGTTAGATAAATATAAAAACATTCCATAGAAATAAACAGATGCAGGACTCTGCTTTACTCAGTTACTCCTGTGGATGTTCAGGAGGACACTACACAAAATTACTTAACCAGGGCAAAACTGATGCAATTGGAAAATTATTTATTTTTGAAGAGCTCTACCCCCTTTTGACATTGCTGCACAATTTGTTAGAAAATGTCTTCCTGGGTAAAATGCATGATGAAGGTTACATTTCCCTACCATGGATATGCCCTGCTTACCTAGTTTATAATAAGAGTGAAATGGTACAGTAGATATCAATCTGCTAATATAATGAAATAAATACGATGGGATTTTTGGAAAGACACCTGGTCATTGCACACAAGATGCACGTGCTGTTGAGTATCTGATAACACTAGTGGGAAACACAAGAAATATTTTTTTTCCAAGCAGTTGGGCTGTATCAATTATCAGGAAACAATCCTCAACTAATGCTGAGCATGAGCTGCAAGGAAGATGTTCCGTTTCACCATCTTACTGTGTTGGTGTTTTTAACTGACATGGTAGTATCTTCCCAAACTACAAAGATTAGCTAGAAAAATATTGACCAACATAGAAGAAAATTAATTTTGGAACATATTACTACAAAGTATAACTTTCTGGAACATATCATTGCAAAGTACAACACAGAGTAAAAGTAAGTGTTTTTAATAAATAATTTCTTTACAAATAACCCCACACAATGCTACAGACTTGATGAAGTGGCTGAAGAGTGGCCAAGCAGAAAAGGATCTGGGAGTGCTGGTCAACAGCCAGCTGGACACGCAGCAGAAGACTGCCCAGGTGGCCAAGAAGGCATCTTGGTCTGTATCAGAAACAGCGTGGCCAGCAGGACTAGGTGCAGTGGTTTGACCCTTCACAGGGTTAAGGGCAGGGAGAGATCACTCACCAATTACCATCATGGGAAAAACAGCCTTGACTTAGGGAAATTAAATGAATTATTACAAATCCAAATGAGAACAGGATAATGAGAAGTAGGACACTTCCTCCCCCATCCCTCCATTCTTCCTGGGCTTAACTTTATTCCTGATTTTCTACCTACTTGCTCCCAGTGGTGCAAGAACCCAGGGAATGGGGGTTATGGTTATTCCATCACGTTGTTTCTGCCACTGCTTCCTCCTCAGGGAGAGGAATCCTTCCCCTGCTCCAGCATGGGGGATATCATACAGGAGACAATCCTCCACAAACTTCTTCAATATGAGTCCTTCCCATGTGCTGCAGTTATCACCAACTGCTCAAGGGTACCCTTTTCCCATGGGCCTGAAGGTCCCTGCCAAGTGCCTGCTCCAGTGTGGGCTCCCCACAAGGTCAGAACCCTCTTTCAGACATCAACCTGCTNTATAAAGTCATTCAGCATGAAAATCTGCTGTCACAGAAAAAAACCATTGACCTCACAAGTATCTCAAGAAATACTACTATAGGAAGTGCTTAGAAGTAATAAAAAAGAAAGAAGAAATGTAAGAGAGAATTTGTCTTGGGCAAGACAAATGCTTTCCCATTTATGTTAATATCAGTCAAAGAAATTTGGCATATGATGTATATATTTGTGTGTATATATATATCTCATCAGTGTGGAAATTTATTGGAGTGTCAACTTCAGCTGAAGACATTCAACTATCCTATTAACTTCTCTACATCATCACTGCTCATTCTTAAGGATGCAGTATGTGAAAAGCTATACATTGTCAAAATGTCAGTCCATGTTGAGTGTACACTGCCATTCAATTCTGTATTTGACCAATCAGCCAAACACCTCATATCTAACTTAGAAAAAAATACCAGTATATTATTTTCTCCTTCTAGAAATCTATTGTCATAAGAAACAAACAATACATGTTTAACTTGTCTATACCCACGTATTTCTCTTTGTGGGATGTAGATCTGTAAAGATCCACAGAACTGTCCAGTAGTGCAAAAGAAACATTCCAGTGACTGTACTCATACAGTTCCCTTTTTGTACCACATACCCAGTATATAATATCTATTATTTTTTATTAAAGTGAGCTTTACACTCTACCTTGGTAAGAAACTTAGTGCATATAAACTCTGGAAATTTATCACTACTAAAATCTTGTTTATTAATAAACATTATTTCAGTCTGTTAGATAAATATAAAAACATTCCATAGAAATAAACAGATGCAGGACTCTGCTTTACTCAGTTACTCCTGTGGATGTTCAGGAGGACACTACACAAAATTACTTAACCAGGGCAAAACTGATGCAATTGGAAAATTATTTATTTTTGAAGAGCTCTACCCCCTTTTGACATTGCTGCACAATTTGTTAGAAAATGTCTTCCTGGGTAAAATGCATGATGAAGGTTACATTTCCCTACCATGGATATGCCCTGCTTACCTAGTTTATAATAAGAGTGAAATGGTACAGTAGATATCAATCTGCTAATATAATGAAATAAATACTATGGGATTTTTGGAAAGACACCTGGTCATTGCACACAAGATGCACGTGCTGTTGAGTATCTGATAACACTAGTGGGAAACACAAGAAATATTTTTTTTCCAAGCAGTTGGGCTGTATCAATTATCAGGAAACAATCCTCAACTAATGCTGAGCATGAGCTGCAAGGAAGATGTTCCGTTTCACCATCTTACTGTGTTGGTGTTTTTAACTGACATGGTAGTATCTTCCCAAACTACAAAGATTAGCTAGAAAAATATTGACCAACATAGAAGAAAATTAATTTTGGAACATATTACTACAAAGTATAACTTTCTGGAACATATCATTGCAAAGTACAACACAGAGTAAAAGTAAGTGTTTTTAATAAATAATTTCTTTACAAATAACCCCACACAATGCTACAGACTTGATGAAGTGGCTGAAGAGTGGCCAAGCAGAAAAGGATCTGGGAGTGCTGGTCAACAGCCAGCTGGACACGCAGCAGAAGACTGCCCAGGTGGCCAAGAAGGCATCTTGGTCTGTATCAGAAACAGCGTGGCCAGCAGGACTAGGTGCAGTGGTTTGACCCTTCACAGGGTTAAGGGCAGGGAGAGATCACTCACCAATTACCATCATGGGAAAAACAGCCTTGACTTAGGGAAATTAAATGAATTATTACAAATCCAAATGAGAACAGGATAATGAGAAGTAGGACACTTCCTCCCCCATCCCTCCATTCTTCCTGGGCTTAACTTTATTCCTGATTTTCTACCTACTTGCTCCCAGTGGTGCAAGAACCCAGGGAATGGGGGTTATGGTTATTCCATCACGTTGTTTCTGCCACTGCTTCCTCCTCAGGGAGAGGAATCCTTCCCCTGCTCCAGCATGGGGGATATCATACAGGAGACAATCCTCCACAAACTTCTTCAATATGAGTCCTTCCCATGTGCTGCAGTTATCACCAACTGCTCAAGGGTACCCTTTTCCCATGGGCCTGAAGGTCCCTGCCAAGTGCCTGCTCCAGTGTGGGCTCCCCACAAGGTCAGAACCCTCTTTCAGACATCAACCTGCTCTGGCTCCTCTAAGGGCAGCAGGTGTGTCTCTGCTGTACCATGGATCTCTGGAGAAAAGGAAGCTCATGGAGGCCTTTTATTGCTCTCTACAACTGCCTGAAAGGAAGCTGCAGCCAGGTGGGGGTCAAACTCTTCTCCCAGGCAACTGGCAACAGGGAAAGAGGAAATGGCCTCAAGCAGTTGCAGAGGAGGTTCAGGTCAGACATCAGGAAGAATTTTTTCACTGAAAGGGTAATTAAGCATTTGGAATGGGCTGCCCAGAGAAGTGATGGGAGTCACTATCCCTGGAACTGTTCAATATCCAGAGTCGGTGAAATGACTGGACATGGCACTTAGTGCCATGGTTTAATTGACATGGTGGTGTTTGGCCAAAGACTAGATTAAATAGATCCTGGCAGTGTTTTAAAAAATTAATTATTCTATTATTCTATTTGTTTTATTTTCCAAACTTTACAGTTTTTCATTTATGGAATAGCATACATTGTATTATGCAAGCCAAGATTTTAGATTTGTTATTTCTTTGGTATCAGTTGCAGGCTGAATTTCTGGGAAAATTCAGTCAAATTGGTTTAATTATTTTCTAAAGTTTGGTAGGCAGACTATTACATTGCCCATGAAAAAAAAAAATTATCTTTATTTTAACCTGTTCTGGTCAAATCTGTTCTCATTTTACGAAATTTCTGATTTCTTGAATAAAACTCCAATTTACAAGTCTTGTAGAATTTCTAGTTAAAGTACAGTGACAAAAAATATGGAGTTTATGGGAAATTCTGACAGGCTGAACAAGCAACTGTGAGACACTGGAAAGATAAGTATTGAAAATGGGAGAGAAGGCTAGAGGAGATAGACTAGATTATTTAGGCACTGTGAAATAGAACTGAGACGTATTTTCCCACTATAGCAGATTTCCTTCCAAATATTGGAATTTCAATTCCAATTTGAACTACTCTCCTAGTATCAGCAAGCTAGGACGGACATTAGCAAATTTAAGCACCATAAAATACTCTAAGCCATAAGGGACCCATGAGGATCATTGTATACAACTCCTGATTACACACAGGGCAACCTAGAAGTTAAACTGTACATCTATAAGAGTTGTTGAGACACTTGATCACCAAGCTTGGTCATTACCACTTCCCTGGGGAGCTTGTTCCAGTGACTGGCCACTCTGTCAGTGACTTATTCCCTAATATCCAGGATTATCCTCCCCTCATGCTAGACCACATAGGAAAATGGTAATTTATTTTAGTTACTCTGTTCAAATGGCAAAAATACATGTAATTATCCTAAGCTATGTTGGCTTCAGCAAGACTTCTTGACTTTTCCATTTTTATTAGTAGATCATAAGAAATTACATCCAGAACAATGCAAAAGAATAGCATCAAGATTGTAAAGCTGAGGGCTGCAAAGTAAAAAAAAAAACAACATTCCATTGGAACTCCTGCCTCATTTATTGCATGTAATAGATAATGCTGCCTTAATGAACAACTATTTGGTATTTTGTTCTTGCTCAGTCTTCAATGTGTGGCCCTAGGCCTTATTTACTGCATTCTATGTAAACCATGCTCTGAAGACAGAATTGCAAGCTTCCTTGTGGGTTTTTCCATGATGCTCATCACTACAGCATCTGAGTGCTTCATAAACATTAATTTATTTTTCAAAATTACCTTGTGAAGCTGTAGAATAAGGGAGAAGATGTAGCCCCTAACAGTGCCCACATCATTATTGTCACTGATCGATGTTGAATACAACAATTATCTTCACTAGATAAGGATCCTAATTTCGCAAGTATAATTGGATATCCAACAAAAGGAAACACAAACCAGGGTATATAAGACTGAAGGGCAGGCTGAAATTCTGTAACAACAAAACTATTAGATGCCCAAAAGTCCAATAATGGCAGTAAAAATTATTTAAAGGCCTTAAGGGTAAATATACACCCACGTGTTGGTTTTTTTTTTTCAGCTGCCTGATATCAGGTAAATAAGGCTATTCCCATTAAGGGAGGGCAACATCAGAAAAACTTAAGTTCTACCACATATATAGTGGTATATGCTATATAGTGAGATGTAAATCTTTTCTCTTAAGCAACTGGGTGATGCTCTAGGGAAGTTACACATGAATCCTAATCTGTTAGCCATCTTCATGAAAGGAATGAGATATTCCTGATTGTGTTCCAGCTATACCAACCTAGATTCATCTGCAAGAAGAAAACATGCACATATGTGTGTGTCTGAGAAAATTACAGTGTCAAGATGGAGCAAGTTCCTCACCATTGTGAATAAAGAGTAAAACCACAATTTACCTGCCAAAGTAATGTGTGAGTGAGGATGGATTCTCTACATGGCAGGTGGTGTCACAGCCTGAATACCTGAAAGGATGAGGGTCGAACAGGAGGTCTTAGATGCAGCCAGAGTCTACACTATTAAGGGATTTAAAAGCAGCATGGACAAGTTAAAATCAGTCTCCCACTTTTAGGAATCAAATGCAGATAAATGGACAGTGGGCTTAATATGACCATGTTAACTTCACAGAAAACATGCTGCTAAATGCTATATAAAGTTCTAGAAACTGAGGAGGAACACTAGACACTCAACTCAGCAGGAACTACTGCTTGTGTGATTACTATAAGACATAGGGTAATAAATATGAAAACAACAGCACTAGTTATGCTCTGAATGACAGCTAGTGAATTGAAGCTTTGTGTAGTAGGGGTGATCAAAATTTTCTTTTTTCTCATGTTTGCTATTAATATTTGGGACTCTAAGCACTCACCAGGAGCTTGCTAAGGTTTTCAGAGCCAGCACCCAGTACAGACCAGCCACATCTTCACATTTCTTGTCCTAGTTACACCAAAAAGCAGAATACTGAAGAGTGTAAATACTGATGCCAATAAACTTGATATAATCTGAAATACATTTAATTTTTTACAGAACCCTAGATAATGAGTTCTGCTCAGTGGACATGGCTATACTTTTACAGGAGCTGGGCAAAATTTTGAAAGTGCCTTAAATAATAGCCCTTTGCTATTTGCAACATTCACTTCTGGTGAACTGTCAGAATAGAGATATTCAGCCATGTTACCCCCAGAGTTCAACTGTCCAACAACTTCTTTATTTAGAGCTACACATTTATACATAGTGAATTTGAAGGAGTGAAAGCCCTTGCAGGAAAGGCTTTGTAAGCAATGTTAACATTGCATCTAGGGTTTATTAAGATAACCTCTGGACTCAGGGGAAAAATTAACAATGGCTAGATTAACTCAGATCCACCTAATCTGACATTTCCTGCACTTCCTGCAAAGACTTTACTACTGGCTATTTTGTGGAAAAGACACCAAAGTAACTGGAGGGCAAGTCTGACTCAAAATAGCAATATCTATACTATACACATGAAAAAAAAAACAACAAAAAAACAAAAAAAAAAACTCACCAAGAAAAAAAGAATTACAGAAGCAGCAAAGGAAAAGACATCAAAAATCAGAATTTACTGAAAACATGACAACAACAAAGGACTTGCACTTTAAGAGTGTGCAGATCTTGTGTTGGCTTGCTGCAGAGGGGTGAATTTTACCCTTAGATTGTTGGCCTTTTCACCACAAGATTTTCCAATAGAAAAGACAAATTCTAAGGAGAAGATGGAAGAAAAATACTTACTGTTCTCTAACTTGTAAATCATTTGCTTCCTCACTTTTATACATAAACATAATGCAGACATACATATTGAATACAAAGAGAGAAAGTATGCTCACTCATAAAGACTTGCTGTCTTTGATAGATTAAAAAAAATCTTCTGGGCACTGCTTCTGCATTCAAAGAACTAAAATTGTGCAAATTACTGAGAAGAAAGAATAAATAAACTCATCTAGCAGCCCAGTTTAAAGTTGTCATGCTGCTTTATCCCTATCATTAAGAGACTTATTTTAGTGTCTTTAACTATTAAGGTTTAATTTTTTCAGCATCCTCACACTGGCCCTTGACTCATAGACAGATTTACCTATGTTATTTTGAGGGGTTATTGCTTCTGCAACTGACTGCCTGGAGGATTTCCAATATTCTGTGCTAAACTGTTGCTAGATTTTCCATTATCACTAATCTGCAAGATAAATGCAATCAGAAGGACAGAAAATTTTTAGAGTAAAGGCTATTTCTTTTTAAAAAACTATAGGACAGGTTTGCTATTCAAATTTTCTGCAGGCCCTACAGTATTGGCATTAATTTACTGAATTATTACCATCCGAGCAATAATGCTTTGGCTTGGATAAACTTGATTGATGTTTTCCTTTTCTTTTAGGTTCTTTAGGTTAAGAGAAAAATTGACAAACGTGTAAAACTGACTGGTTTTAAAATTGTTGATTATACATTTTAAGCAATGGAAGGGACATGAAAGGACAGCAACAGGAGAGACACTTTCATCCTGAGTAAGGACATTACAATTAAAGCACATTCACAACTGTTCTTTACCATGGCTCTATTTTTTTTTTTTTTTTTTATTCTTTANTTTTTTAATTCTTAATTTAACAACATTCTTTAAAAATAGATCAGATTACTGTAAATATGTTTGTCCTGCAATCTATGCTTCACATTCTGATTCTGTGTTTTAGGCTCCCCTTTTTTGTGCCTCTGATGCCATGTGCTAATAAGGAGAAGAATGTGATAAATGAGGTCACAAGTTCCTCTGCATGAGAGAGATTTCAAAGCACTGACAAAGACAATGTAAAAATTATAGGAGACCTAATTTAATAATCAAAATCTCTTCAACATTTAGCAATTAATTGTACAGTATATATGCTGCCTGTAGCCAACCCATGCTCTTGAAGTCTACTGTGTCACAACTCGGCACAGAAATCCATTGTATACTACTGTTTCCAGCACAGTAGTTTCTAGTACTTTTTCAATTTATAAAGATGAAAGAAACCCACTATAATTTCTACATCTTTTGCTATTTCCTTGCTGAAATGTTTATTAAAGACAAAGAAAAATGGAATGAAAGAAAAGAGAAGATACAGTCCTTCTCTTTCCCCATTCACATTCACTTTGTTCCCATGCTTGCAGCTAGCTTTGGCATCTGCAAATAGTACTTTGAGACAAACAGTTTACATCTACCACCCAGCCATTCTGGTAGAGGACACAGCATGTCTCCCCCAAAAAAAATACAAGCCTCATATATTTTTCCTGCTCTTCACTCACCCCATAAACAATAGCCCCACAGTCTAGCATTCAGCTCTCGAAATACAATCACAACAGTAGAGATACTGGTAAAAAACTGGTTCTAGGTATTGTGGAAATAAAAACGCCTCTTCCCACACATGCTCTTCCAGTGCTGCTAGTGGAGACAAGCAAATAAAAGACTGAAGTAGGGTGTCATGGGAATGCTGGATATTGTCTTTATAAGTGTCACCCCTGAAGTGGCATAAATGTCACACGTTTTGGGGAAACAGGTTGTTTTTAACCCTTAGGTCTGCTGGGTGGTACCTGAAATAATTAAACCTGACATTTCTAGGGTTAAAACGTCAAGAAGGAGAAAGAGCTGAAAAAGGAAATTCCCCAGTTTCTTAGTAATGAAAAGCTGAGGGTATACCTTCTGTGGTTGTCTGTGAGATGCTTTCACATCCGTGTGTCAAGGGTTTTTCAAATTGACAACTTGCAAATTTGAAATACAAAAATGCCCAAAGCGATATTTTAGTGGCTCAGGGAAACTCTTGTACGGGAAAAAGAATTCTTAAGTGAAACGTCTCTAGAAATCACACAGGGCCTGACCACGATACTCTAATTATGCTAATTGCTTCAATGCCCTTGCTTTATTTATGCTGAGCAGCTAAGATAAATAAAGGAAAATTGCTTTGGATCTAACTGTATTCATATCAGAATGCAAACTAGCCTGTGTTTGTTATGTGATTGCTGATCTGTTTACACTAAATTCTGCAGGTAATTGCAGTTTTGATTGCACATTTATTTCTAGCTGCACAGGTCCCAGGACTAGGTCTGTCTGTTTTTATAATTAAACCGTTTTATAATATCTAAACTCACTAAAGAGCAAAATGATGCTTTAAGAATTTACATATTTTATGCATTAAAGATAATACTTAGGTACTCAATGACAGAGAGGCAAAATTCTGTTTATTGCAGAAAAATGGACAGCATGTTCTGGATTTGAAGAAATTTGAGACATCTGTTCCAAGGCCTGTTCATTGAGTGGGACAGATGTCCTCCGCATCCCCGTAATCTGTTATACAACACCTACGTTTTGAACTTTCAGTTATAACTTTCATATGAGTAAAAATATGTTAACAGAACAAGGCTGGGGCTTTGGTGATTAACCACACACCCTACGTAAGAGTCAACACCTGACGGAAGTTTTAGAAATGGAAGTCTCTCCCTGGGAAGAATTGGAAGCAAATAAAATGTTGATGTATCTTTAGCTCAGTATCTCATGACAAACTGCCAATATTGTTATAGTCTTTCAACATTCCACAAAAAGAAAACAGAATTATTCCCATTTTGCAAAGTGTAAAAGGTGTAGAAATTTGACTTGTCCATGAGCCACACAAGAAATTTGTGTCAAAGATGGATATGAAAAGGATTGCCTAAACGCATATCTTTTGCTTCAAGCACAAAATTATTATTATTACTTATACATCACTATAAATGTGTATGGCACATTGTAGACAGATAAAGTGACAGGTACTGCAGAGTTGACACTCTCAATTATAAAACCATCCTTCTGTCCTTGGTGATGAATTTGAGGTGAAGAAGCTTTCTATTTTTTTTCCCAATGTATTTAGCACTTTCTGAAACCTTAATTTGAACTTCAGCTGTTGTTATTTCTTCCTTTCCATGTCCCTCAACAGGTAGACACCAAATTTAATCTTTTCTTCCTTCTGTCTTTGAGAAATTCCCATTACTATAACATTACAGAGAAAAACTCCCTAATCTCAGTATTACAAATTTAGAGCAATGTCATCTCTCTGTGACTTCTTCATCCATCATCAATTCCAAAATCAGTAATCCAGTCTGTCTCACTTAATAGAAGACTTAATATCAGTCTATGCAGACTGGTCTGGCAAGCCTCTTAGCTAGTTTATACTGTAGCAGTACACTGTGATAAGGTGAGCATCAATAGGCTGCTCATACCTCGTGTGCACCAAGTATAAAACTGAAGGCCAAAGGAGTTAAACCTCTGGAGAAGTGCACAGAAACACATAAAACTGAGTAGTGCCACAGCAACACAATAAAGCTTGCAATATTAGCAATTTACAAAATATCATAAAAGCCACTTCTACCTAAGAAAAGACACTTATTGAATGACAAAATATAGTTGCCAGCAAAACCAGTATCAAAGTAATCAGCTAAGGTTTAAAAAAACCTTTCCTTCAAATTCTTTCCTCCTGATTCTCTGTTTTGAAGCTTCTGAGAATGAATAGAATGCACCGTTCCTATTCCTCCATGTTCCTATTCATTATTCAAAGAAGATATGTTACTATACTTTTGGCAGAACTTGGTCAATTCTAACTACCAGTTATGAAAATGCAGGATTAAATACTGAAGTTTCCATTTCCACTTGAACACTAGAAAAAGAGCCAAGTTGTCACAGGGATTTCACCGACACCCAACATTTTGGGGCTGGCAGCAATTTTTCAACTGCCACTTACTCTTCAGCACTTCACTCTTTGCTCTGCCATCACTGAATACCTTTGTCTGCATTTGATTTTTCCATCCCTATAAACTATATAAGGTTTTTGTGAAATTAACATTGCTTCACCAGGACCCATACCTTGAAAACTCTTTAGTGTTTTCTCTATTGAAATAAGAATATGAGAAGTAGGAGATTATTAATTCTCAGGTTTTGTTTTGAATTTTTCCCTTTGTAAGCATGGAGATATTTTTTATAGCTTGGTTGGCAAAAAGAGGATGCTGCATAAGCTATAAAGCTCCTCAGTAACGGAATATGGAAACACCTTTACTAAAAGAGCACCAGAAAATGAACAGGAATCGATTCTCTTTGACTAACCAGAATTTTTACCATTTAAATAAATGGGAATTTACTGTTTCAAATTTTAAGCAAAACTCTTTTTTTTAAAGCAAAACTCAAAACTGAGCTCCTCAAATTCTAATTTTGCTATAAATATTTTTGTTATAGAAACTTCGCTTATAACAAAAAATTGTATTCACAAAGGATTTACTGTTTTCTTTCAATATCAGCATGTAAAATTTAAAAGAATCACCCACTAAATATTTTCAAAATTGTTGAAAAATAATTTAAAAAACCTAAAGACACTAAAGCCTCCCATTAAAAAAACCATATCTCCTGTTCAAAAGTAGTCTATATACAGATGTTGCCACACAAAACTTTTCACCCCAAGAAGACAGATACAAATCCACAAATCTAGTCAATACAACTCTTCACACTCACAGCTTGTATTCATACTTTAAAGAAGAAAAGGCAGCATATTTGTTTCAAAAGAGACATAGCTGAGTCTAATGTCTGAAGCAACATATCTTTCAACATACCCTTAACAGATAGAGCTCTTCATGAACTTTCTCCAGCTGGGGTGAAGTGGTACTGAAACAAAGAAATGATCTCTTCATTTGGCATCCCCAGATTATTTCTCCATCTATTCTCCTTAACTGCAAGATACAGGAAGCTGTCACAATTTAATGAGTCATTTCTATAAGCCTTAATTATACCATCTATAGTGAGAGCAGTGCTGTAACAGAGAAGGACCCAAATACTTCTAGCACTTGTCTTATGATCATCTCCAACTTTTTCTTTGTAGCCTCAACATAGGATAAAACTTCTGCAGTATGCAAATTATGTTGAAGTTTAAAGTTTACATCCTGAGGATTTTTTCAAATTCTCATCTATGCAAATGTAATGTTTCAGTCATATTATTACAATGATAACTTTTACTTTATGCACGCTCTGTCGTTTAGTTCAATTTCACCTATGAATTCTACTGCCCTCTTCTGTATAGGATAAACCTGCACTTCTGCAAAATGAATTATTGCTCTGTTCTATGTGGCATACTAATCTTTATAGTATTACACTGTGGCAGACAATATTATCTAGCTCAAATGGAGTAGGTTGGTATTTCTGGATTCCATTCCACATGCTCAGTGTGGATAATTTTTTTTTTACATGTTAGACTGATATTTAACAATCACCTAAATACATACCTTACAGGGGTAACCTTTTGAACCTATGAAGACAAGCTGGGATGTGAATAAATCCCTACAGACTCAGATGCAGGGAAGAAATCTCTGCATTTCCAGTTTGTCTTTAATCTTATTTCCACTGCCAACACTGGAATTGCTTCAAAATTTTAACCAAGAAAATGCTTTGAGAAAACTCACTGTATTGGACCAGGTTAATATGAAGACAGGAGTATTTTATTGCTCTCAGGCACATGGGGTATCCTGTGCAGGGCCAGGACTTGGACTCGATGATCCATCCTAAGTCCATTCCAAAATCAGCATAGCCTATGATTCTATGATTTTAGATGTGCTTTTAACTATGAAAAACAATTCTTCATACCAAAAAGCCACATTCTTTTCTCCTACAGGTAGAGTAAAAGGCTGTAGGAGATGATTGACCAGCTGATTACCAAAATGCTACAAATAAAAGAAAAAAATTTCCTCATCTACATATGTATAAATATGTATCTATCTATGTGTATTTTTACAGCCAGTCCATGGCCTATACCACCCATTCCCCTTCATACCAAAAAGACTGCATTTTGACTCCTCCAAGACAAATAAGGACTCAGGACTCATCACCTCCCCATGAAATCAATTTTAGCTCTCATAGAAAGGTTAGACAAGGCAGTGATGAGTTGGATCATGCAAAACTGTGCTTACATTCTTGATGCACTACCTTGATATTGCAACATGTATGGCAACAGCCTTACACAGAGTCTGTGCCACTGGAATAAGCCTTTTGTGCATGGATCCTGAGTTTGCTAAGGCTTGAAGACCTGACTTAAAGATGTAGAGACTCCAGCTACTTCACCTGCATTCTGAGGTGATAGCACTGTTGATTCATTCATAAGTTCTTTGGATTCAGTGACAGACAAAAATGAGCACATGGAAGAAAACTTTCATGAAACATGGAAGCTTACTCGGTTTGTCTGTCTTTCAGTTCAGATGCTATCAGATGTCTCTGAATCCACTGAGGACATGGGACATTAGCCTAGAGATTCCCTGTTGCCCTCTATTGGGGCAGGAGAGTATTTTTGTTCCCCAACCTGTCAAGTTTCTGAATGAAGACCTACTATGTGGTAATTGCACCTGTCACCATTATGCCACTTACAGAGACATAAACCTGCCTTCAATTATATTAAAAGATGGTGTTTCACTTTTCCACATTTTGATTTTCATTGCTTTAAGTCAGAGGATGGTTAATACAGAAATGCATCATCTTTCTGATGAATAAGATTCTGCCAAAATATGTTAGACTTTAAGCATTTTTAATCCTTTCAAAGTGTTTACCCAGTATGCAGAACATGACTACTTTTCCAACAAACTTTTGAAGACACTAATACTTGTAAGAAATTTTTGTCAGCTATTATCATATGATGAAAAATCTGAATACACATAACTATTTTTATGCAATTTCCTTCCTGCGTAATAATCCTGAAGTGTGTATTAAACAAACCTCCGAGTGAAATAATAAGAATATCTCTGAAAAGTTAGTTCTGATAGAGGATGCTGAGCCAGGTGGTGGGGGGAAGTTCCCTAGGAGTGGGAGGGCCCAGTGAGATTTCATCTTCTAACTGCAACATCACAAGAAAGCAAAAACAGTCAAAAGGGCAAGAGATGTGGACAGATAGGCTATGGGTAAGATGGAGAACAAGTAAAGTTACTTTAAAAGCCTGATAAGAACTCCAAATGAAGATGATTTTACACTACTCCTTGAACTAAAAACTTACCCTGGGCTTTACTCTTTCCACTCCCTTTGATTTTAGAATCCTCTTTATGTTAAGTTTGTTTTATTGCTGGAAGGTGTAGGATATAGTACATATCCTTTCACATCAAGAAACTGTACAGAGTACCACAGGAATATCTATTTCACTGTCTTATTTGGTTTTGGTGCAACATTATAGTATCCATTATAACTAACTGTCCAGAAAAAAAAATGCTTAATTCATTTAAAGAAAATTCCAACCAGGAATGAAAGTTACTAAATTACCAAGGCACTAAAATTAAGCTCTTTCCTATACTACTACTTTGTAGTATATGCATTAATATATATTCTGTATCCAGTGACTTTTCTTGATCTCACTGCCCCTACCATGTATTTTAAACCTCTGGAGAATTCAACCTAATGATCCTCCATGACAAAAAAGATATTTAATTCACCAATTCATTATTTTACAGTTGCAGCTTGGGAAAAGTGAGCATATGTATTGACAAGACTATAAGGACTACTATAATAACATTATAGCAATAGAAGTTTCTTACTTAGAATTAAAAATACTTCAAAGAAATGCACACCTCTCATTTGTAAAAATCCAGCAAAGGATGTACAAACTAAAGGTTGCTTGAAATGAAGAATAAGGTTTTCACATAAAAAATGATTGTACAGATTTTTTTATTATTATTGTGTAGAAGTGACTTAGAAGTAGTGCAGGTTTATCTACAGATAATTCTTGCTGGAAACCTACAGGACCTTCAAACGTAGCCTGGACATAAGTGAAAGAAAATCATTTATACCTGATAGCTATGAAAGGTCACTAGTGGAGAAGTAAATTCTAGATCTTGTAGGTCTAGCCTTAGGGGAGGGGGGAGAGGGCGAATTACTGCTATGATCTGTGTAGGGTTTTTTTACTTGAATGTGAGTACATACACATATGTACAAACCACAGAAAACCTTATTAAACAGCAATAATTCACACTTCCTTTTCTTCACTTATTTTTCCAGTTCTCTCCTCAAATATTCTCCTTTGGCCCATAGTCCTGCATTCTTCCAATTTATTTGTGTTAGACTCTTTTATTTCTAGAGTTCCGAAGGCTGTCCTAGAGTCAAACTATTCCTAAATGCTAAAATGAGAATTAAAAATAATTCCAATACTAGATCTAATGATATGCTAAGGAAACTGACACTCCAGCCCAAGACGTGCACCTGCAAATCCTCCTACACAGTAGGTCATAAGTAGAATGAATTTAAAGTGTTTGATCCTCACCTCAATTGTGAGCAGGAGAATGGGACCTATAATGATCTTATGACATTGTAACTGAACTAGTGGGGGGAATCTTGGAGAATTTGAACTAGTTACCACTTTGCATCAATGGGTACCCATCATGCCACATTTCTTGAAAAAAAGGCAAGATGTGAAAATATACTACAAGAAGAGAATGCCCATGCTTGCAGGCCTTATTCTTGCCTAAACAGCTTTGCATCCCAACTGGTTTCAGAGTAACAAAATTCAGTTAAATACATGTGCTCCATTCTAAGTAATGACCTTGAGACGGGGCTACTGTCATTAAGAAAGGTGTTCTTACTTACAGAGATGCTCCTATTTGGCTGCAGAAATACAGACTATGAGCTTCACCTGCACTATGCTAAGTTTTCCAGGGAAACTACTGGAAACTGAGCCTAGGGTTAACTGCTTAACAACATTTAAGAATAGCTGAACAACAGCTACTACCACAACACACTAATTTCTAACCTTTTTAGAGGTTTACCCAGGACTATGCATTATCAGATGTTTGATAATGGGTGCAGAGTTTATGAGTGTGCAGACAGCACTGTTTGTGTGTTTGTATACGAAGATTATTTGTATAAGTTTAGCACTTAATTATATTTTTTTTGTTTCTATCTATGAGACATCATAGCTGAACATGTCTAAGGTTTCTGCAAAGGATGGCCTTATAAATCAGTTCATTGAGAAAGTTAGGCAGGAGAAGTTATTTTAGGAGATGTAAACTTAAAGAAGAATAACAGCAGTAAGCAAAGAGCCAGCTGTTTCTGTTTTGATTTATTCCATATTTCAGAGATGCTGCTTCTATAGGGAACAATATGCAAGACATTGGAAATTCAGAAAGCATTTCTTTTGTGTATCATAAAAATGTGCTGCTAACCTACAATACCCTCATAGAAATACAATTCAATAAGGAACTCAGTTGGGAAGGAGCCTCAATAGAACGACATGAAAAAATGGTCAATACAAGAATGATTTAGTTTACGTTACAAGGGATTTCTATGCTGGAAATAAATGGGGCTTTGAAACTTTTAAAATAAAAGTCAAGATAAACACAGACCTATATTTTTAATTCTCACACATATTTAATGTGACTTTTTAGCAGATCATTGCCTCTGAATTGTCACTTCTATCAAGCCTATCACTTGAGAAGTGTTACAGCACTTAGCCCTCAGGGCAAAGATAAGTCTTCACCATTGTCACATACAGTATATTGAGCCATATTATGCTGAATGGGAATAGAGTACACTGTAGAAACAGTACTGAATCTTGCAGAATATACTGAGATACTTATCAAGCTGTTAAAGGAGACATGACTCTTTTGTCTGTATTGCCCTTGACACATCCTAAAGGAAAGTATCTGGAAATTCTTTGTTTGTTGAAGAACCCTCAGACCCCTCAAGTCTAATGTAGGTTAAATGCCCCACAGGTCTCTCAAGAATGGAAAAACACCTTGAAAACCACTATCTGAATTCACCAGAAACAAATAAATAATGGCACTGAATAAGTAAGACTGAACATCCCTAACAAAATGTAAGTCTGAAAATCCACATGCATCTTAAAGCAGGAATAACTAAACCTGGTCATCCAGGGTATCAAACCCAGTCATCTCAACATAATGTAACCAGAACTAAATTACAAAAACCGCCCTGAAATTGTTACCAGCAGGGCTTAAGTGAATAATGGGAACATTATACATATTTTAAAAAATAAATAATTATCTGCCTGCATTCAGGATTTTCTTATTGATAACAGACTGCACAGCAAAAATACTGTATGACAACTCTGGATTTCTTTCACTTACTGCTTGCATTTAGATCTGCAATTTATTTACTTTACACAATTGTCTCTGCAATATTTTGGAGGGAGAAGTTGGTGATGAGAAAACCAATAGAAATTTATAGTGTGACCCATAGTTTTTGTTGCTTTGTTTTGTTTTTAAAATTTTGTGTATTCCTGATTTTGTAACAGAATTGAATTATGCAGTTAACAATTTTAATAAAAGTGAGAAATAAAAATATAAATTTTGCTGCTTTTTTTCTTTTGTTCCTCATAATGTCATAACAGCCAACATAACTTTCCCAACATATCATGAAATAATGTTTTTCCTTTCATATATTTCCACAGGCAAATCACAGAAACATTCATGGCTTTCCAATCTCAATAGAAACTTACAGAATGAAGAAAATGAAAAATTAAACCTCGACCTCTTCTTTAGATTAAACAAAATAAAACATCAACAAAACATGAAACTGACTTCTGGTCTCCAAAATGCATTTACGCTTTCTCTTAGAAATCAATTTCACCAGACCTTAAGAGCTTAGCGACACATGCATCTGCTAGGTCTCCTGTGTTGGAATGTGCAGCAGGTGAGATGCCAGCATGGAAGCAGGGGAGGCTGCCAAGGGCCATGTCCTCTACTTGTTTGCCAGCACAGCCAGGGTGATGGAGAGCAGCAGCCAGAAGCCTTTCAGTGGCAGCCACCTCGCTGCCACCGCCGCCTGTCTGGGGCTGTGTCAGGGCTGGTGCTGCGAGAGGCACCTGACACTGCACCGCTGCCCCTGGAAACAGCACCTCATGCTCCAATATGAGGGGCCAGCTGGTATTTTACCATGCACACAGATCACAGAATATTCTCTGGGAAGAGATCCACAAGGATCAAGTTTTAAGGGATCCACAAGGATCAAGCTCTTAAGTGGATGGCCCATACAGGGATTGAACCCACAGCCTTGGTGTTATGAGCAACTTGCTCTACCTTTAGAGGTCTAAGTTTTTTCATTATTTATGTCACTAGAATTTCAAAGCCAATTAAAATTCTATGTATGATTGCTAATAGAAATTATGAAAAAAAAATGCAAGTTTTCATGATATTTCACTTCTCAGCTTCCCAGGGATAATGTGATCAGTATGCCATTAGGGGAGCATGGAGAAATCTACTGTAGACAAAGCACAAGGGAAAATGCTGGTAGAAGTGCCCAAAGAAAATGGCATTGTTGAAAACAAACTGAATTGAGACTGCAGAGTGCATAGTGATCCTAACACTGTACTTCTTAAGCAGACTTAACTTGCAAAATGGCTACTTAAAAGTAAAGCCACTTAAATTACCCTTAATCTTGGAAATATCTATTTTATATGAATGTGAATTGAGGATGTTTGAAAATTATTATTTTGAAACACTGTTTTGGTATAGAAACAATACAGGGAAGAAGGTATTCTCACAATCTGTCTCCTCACCTCAGCTCTGACATGAAACAACCTGTAATTTCACTCCTAAAACCACTGACAGAAGTCAAACAGAAATTACAAGTTATATCATACTGTATATGGAGACTGTAATGTGGAAAAATATCCAAAGGGATTAAGTAAGACCACCAAACTCATTTCACTTGTGACCTATTCAGATTTGAAGTCAGTTTCTTATCATTACTATTTTATTAAAGAAGACCATTCTTAAACAATTTATCTAGAGTATTCCCTGAAACATGCATTCAATCAGTTTCAGACATCCACCTTTTTCCTAGACCTTTTTCTTCACTTCTTACAAACATACTTTGCTTTGTCAGTAGAGAAAAAAATTTCAGATAAGGATACTCAAGGATCCAAACTATGCCTTCCATGTGTTGACAGCTGGCAGAATACAGCATAGTAAAATTCAGTGTCACTTTAGAAAGTTATTAGGGTAACTTAGCCACTCTGATATCTTAAAGATTTTCATGAACTAGCTTCCAGTTCTGACTCACTGTACCCCGCTTTTCAGAGCTCAGTCAGATGAGTGAAGGCAACGACTGCTGTCAACTTCTTCTTTGCTGTGTGATCTTGGTATCCTCTGGGCAAGGTTAAATAATATCACATGTAAAAATATCCACCCAAATTTACATTTTTGTAAACAAAACAACATGGAAAAACACTTCTCTAACCACAGTGCAGAGTCACTAAATGCAATGTAATCATCAAGGAAAAAAACAGGCCGGGGTCATGGGCATCAACTTGTGTTCTGACAAAATAATGCTGAGAATTCACTGATGTCCATCTAAAGGGCTCAGCCAGTTCAGCCAAGTAAAACAGAAGATATGGAGAATTACTTGTCCATTTACAGTACACTCATCCATGTATTATAAATCAGAAGCTGAAATCATCAGCTCTCTCCAAAGTACTTGTAGTATCACAGTTCTTTCTTGTCAAACAGATTTCATCTAGCTTGCATGAAAGTTGATTACAAAACTTAAAAAAGTTATTTATAACAGAATCTTCTCTGCATATATCTGACAAAGCATATGATTCATCATGAGGGGAAGTGAAGGGGCAGACACAGCACCAAGCCAGGCACAGTTAAGTGTTTGGACAATACTCAGGCACATGGAGTGACTCTTGGTGATGGTTTGGTACAGGGCCAGGAGTGAGACTCAATGATCCTCATGGATCTCTTCCAACTCAGGATGTTCTATGACTCTGATGATAACTGCAGGAACAGCATGTAGGTTATTTGTAGAGAGAGGACTATTAGACAATTTATAATACCAATTGCCCAAATTTCCTTCTTTCTATAGACATGATTGTAAAGATAGCATTTTCACAAATGTGGGTAGCCTATATTGAGCAGAAGGAATGACTGACATGGAGAACCATCTGCAGTGCTCTTTTCCTGTTCATTATGACAGGTAACTAACACAAGGTTGACAACTACTGAAGAGTGCTTCTACAAACAGGTTGCCTATATGACCAACAGCAGACATATCATAGTTCATAGAGCAAGTCTCATATACAGTGCCTAGAAGAGAACATTACCAATATTTTATTACCAAGGATCTCTCCTCATCAATCTCATTCAGTATTTCAGCTTCCCTATTGATTATCTGGCAGTTTTTAAATGTCCAGAGACTGAATCCAATCAAACCTATTGAAAGAAGCAAAAGCGATCAAACTGATGAGCGCATATTATGTTATTTACAACACAAATAATTTGGTTCATGGGGCTTTTCTCAAATAAAGCAGTGGGCTGAAATAGCCAATGATTAAATTATGTGGAAAGCGGCACACTGAATTTGAAGGCCTCAATTCACGATACAAAGATTCAGAACATGAAATATGAAGTCAAAAGAAATTTCTCCAATTTCTGTACATAGATATGAACAGACAAGAGTTATATCTCTCTTTATCAAAAATTATAAATAAGTATTTTTATCTATATGCTTACTACTATGCCAGTAAAACAACTAATATCCATCACATCTGTTCGATGTTCTGTATCCAGAAGTGACATATAAACTTTCTGCAGTCAGCTTAGAAAAAAAAACTTTGGCAAAGCTGAGAGGATAAACAGTTTGATTCAACTCCACTTTCTACACACTTAGCTGCTCTCATCAACAGACCAGGAGGTCCTTCATATTGAATGAAGCACCCTGTGGTCTGATCCCATCCTCATCATGAAGAGAAAAGCACTTAAAGGTCACTGGCTTAAAATACAGGGTATATGGAGTTTAAAATGATGCACAGCATTTTCAAAAGAAAATCCTCTTTGGTTTTGAAAGTGCACTAAGGATCTCTTAATTAAAAAACAAACAAACAAAAAAAACCAAACAAAAAAACAAAAACAAAAACCAAAAACAAAAAAAACCCAAACCAGCTACCAAAAAATATCCACATCCATAAGAAGTGAAGCCTGCAGAAAACACAAGCCCTACCTTCTCAACCCTGACTACTAATAGGAAGAGGTATCTACTCACCTACTAAACACAAGAAAATTCATGTGAGGTTAGTCCCAAGTCCAGGCTGTCCTAGCTCTGGCCTGTTAGAATAAGAAAAAAGACCAACAGACATGCTGGGAACAAGTAAATGGAAGAGATGGGCTGAGATGTCTATCTTTGAAAGTTCATGTAAACATCTGAATTGAAATCCTGATTCAATGGTCTTAGCAGCAGTTTTGTTGCCAAATTCATTAAGATGTCATGCCTATAATTGGAAGCTTACTTAATTTCAACTTTGGAACTCCACAAAATCAATAAACAGAGCCTCTTCTGAGGAAAAATCTGGACATTTTATTTTCCTAGAGTTTCATATATGTTCATACTTTATCTTGGGACTTCAGGGATGCTATGAAAATTATATTGTGGGTGGGTTGAGATCCTTAATTTTTCTCCTAAAGTATTGATATGCATCTTCTCTATCATAATCTAGTGAGATCATCTGAAAGCTACAGTATTACATCACCAACAAAATTCTCATTCAATAGACTTGCTCTTCCAACCTCATTGGAGCAATAAGCCTAATCAAAAATATTTGTACTTTTTGGGAGAACAAGAAAACCTGTGTGCAAATTCTCGGATTCACAATTTTTTTTTTTTTTATTCATTTTACTCAGAAATTAAACATTCCCCAGTCTATCAGGGATTTATGCAGTGCCATTCCATCACTTTTCCATCTCTCTCTCTCTCCCTCTTGTCATCTGGATGTGGGTGGTTGGCAATATTTCACCCTTGACTATTAAGTAAAGAAGTTCAAGCTCATACCTTTTAGTACTTCCTTACAACCAGGCACATCAGGAGTCATCTAGTATCTCATGACCATAAAACCAGATTTTATTTACCAAGTAGGGCCAACTAGGTTATATAATGAAGCAAGCTTATTGCAAATATTAACATAATTTGGCAGGAGTTTCTTGCCTAGTGCTGCTGTGCAGTTTTAAGCAGACAAACATGGCAAAACTGAGTATAAAATTTTCCCTTTTTCAGCAATACCTGTAACAATACTGTTTGTATTACAGGCCAGAAAGGATTAATGGAAATTTCAGTAAAATTTGCCATGATAAATCAAGGGCTGAAATAGAAATCAGTTTAGCTTCGTTTTTCTGCCCTACAGAAAGAAACATTTATTGTTACTTATGAAAGAAGGAAGGTGTATGGGAAAATGGGCAGGATGCTTAGTGTAATTAAATATACTTTCTAATATTTAATGAACATTGGTTGCTTCCAATGCAACCTGAAGACATTTTTTAAAGTTGCCTCTGCTGTCAAATGTTACTTTTTTGAGCCTTGTAAAGTCCCTCATTTTNTTTTTTTGACTCATTTTGTTGGCATCCTCTCATCAGGAAAGTTTTAGAGGAAATCTGAGAAAGGACAAGTGAACTGGCAGAGCAATGCTACTGTAGAACCACAAAGAATGAGCCTGCTGAGCCTGAAGTGTGGAGCTGGTCCTGTAGCAGAAGGCATTTGGTTTCACACTGATTAGGGGGAACTACAGGTTTGGCTCCTGTCTGTCTTTAGGCTGACCTAAACTCTGAGCTGCTGAGATGATGATCTTCAAGTCGCTTCACCTCATTTGTGGCAAACAGTAGAGCCACATTATAGGGAGAAAGGGCAAAGAAAGACATCTGGGCCCACAGTAGGAAGGTTCACAGATCCTGTGATTGCAATGTGAAGAACATCTAAATTTTCACTGAGAAACTCAATTGTGTGATAAATCCCAATATCAAATAATGCACATCTTCGCAAATGATTTATTATGAGCATAAAGTATCTGACTCAATGGCAGGGTTGGCATAAAATTTTGCAAATCTGCCTAGTTGGTGATTGGTCTTTGTGGGACATGGACCAAAGGAATATAGGAAAGATGATGACTCTAGCTGACTGAAAAATGGAGTATCGGAAGGCCATTCATAGATGGAATGAATTGGAGAAAGGGCGAAGCTAGTGATGGAAATTGGTAGGAATTTTTGGTGAAAAAACTCCAATACAGATGGAAGTTCTCATTTTTAGTAGTTGGGTGGTATCTAGGGACCAGTAAAGTATTTCAGGGGTAACAAGAGCTAGTACTGGAAGTCTTAATTTGAAACAATCCTGAAAGAACAATTTCAGCTTGCTTCTGGTTAATCCATACAAAGATCCAGTAGTGGTAGTGGTAAGAAAGATGTTCCTAGGATAACCAGCAAAATTTTTTGTAATATTTCCGTGTCATCTATCTGCAAATATCACATTCAGCTTGGGCAGTGGAAATAGGGGAAAGTCTGCTGGTGTTTATACTGTTCCCATATTACAAACATGGGATACAACTTAAAGTGTAGACTAGAAACAGACTGATATATTCCTATTTTATAATTCTAGTGTCTGAGTTCAGGAGAGAAAGGTTTTATCAGAATAATAAAACAGAACAGTGTGTGTGACAAACAGAATGTTGAAAAGAAGAGGCATTACTGGTGTTTGCTGGACACAAAAGGTCATTGATAGGGAATGAGTTTGCAAAATTGAATGGGACAATTGTGGTTTTTCTCATAAAATCACAAAGAAACAACATTTAATATAGTTCAAGCACACCAGCAGCATGGGAATAGTAGTCTGCTATGAAATGAACTGAAACAGAAACCTAGGAGAAGAAGAAGGCTTAAAAGACCCTGTTACCACCTGGAATGCAATAAAAAAGGACAGAAATGTTTGGTTTCTTTTGACAAGAAATAAACTCCAATGCAATGACAGGAGAAAATGGGAGGGTCCACAAATACTTTACATCATCAAAAGACCAAAAATACTAGGGAAGTTTTTGTGTCTCATCAGCTGCAAAAGAACAGACACCAAATCCTCAAGCTTTATTTGCCTTCTCTTCAACCCACTGTCATTTTAATCGTCATGAAAGATAGCAATCTCAATATCTTTCTCTGTTTGCTGTTGCACAAGTATTTATTTACTAGGGCCACTGGGGGAAAACAAATCATAGAGAACAAATGGCTTGATGTTCTCTCACATTCCAACTGACACAATGTTTGAAAATATTGCCTTGTGCACCACAGTCCTACAATTTTGAGTGAACTGTTGTGTTATTACAGTAGAGTGGTGTCCCAAGAAATAACATAGCCCCTAATGGAGTCCTTTAAAAGTCTCCAATGCTCCAGAAAGATGTATAGGTTATCTCTCTTTCAAGAAGCAGGTGGTAATTCTTGCTTACAGGGGAATTAATAATAAGCTATATAAATAAAAAATAGTACCTGTAAAAGACAGGTGATGTTTATATATTAGCACAGCACATTCCAGATACTGTAGAATGTGTATATAGTTAGAAATTAATAGTCTGGAAATTACAGGAACGACATACACACAAAAGGATTTAAAGAAAGTCCTATGCTGACATTAAAGAATATAGTTAGAATTACAGTAGCCCTTCACACCCCTTCTTCTGTAATTAACAATGAAAGAAAACCTCACTGCAGTAAGGTATTTATTGCAGAAAATGTAATTTTCTTCTGTGCTTTTTCCTCTGCTATTTAAATGGAAACAATTCAGGTGCACACCATTACTTGAGGTCAAGACTAAATCAGAATTTATTTTGATGCATGTTCAGCTATCAATGTTTAGTAAAAAAATGGATTAAATATCTTCAGATGAAAAACAGACTACAGATTTTGCTTTTTCTTTTTGGAGGACTTTATTCTTTTAAAGTGTGTTGGCTAGTCCTCCTGAACTACATTCTAATCATTTTTAAATTTAATTTTATTAACTAATTTTTAACCCACCCACCAAAATGCCTTTTGTGTGATAACAGCATGTGCAGGGATTCCTAAGGGATATGGAAATTAATCCCACTTCTGTGAAAAGACCTTTTAATAACTCATATGTTATTTTACCTTCTGAGTTATCAGTAGGCTTTACTCCAGCATTTCCTAAGGAAATATCCTTGCAGTTTGAAAGGAAATTAAAAAAAACCCAAAAAAAACAGTAAAGAAAGGAATAAGAATCTAAGAGTTTGTTCATTTAATGCAATTTTGAGCTGGTTATACACAGCCACCTGTGTTTTTAGCAACCTGTAAAATGATGGTCCAAGAAGCAGCCTCAGACCCATCAAAACATTCTGCAGTGTGTGTGCTCATATACAGGGTTTGTTGTAGTCACCAACATTTCGTTTGCTCTTCTGAATGCCAGCACAGAAGATTTTGACTGCTGCAAATCCTCATGTTTCCACCTTCCTCCCTTGCTCTTTTCATATGCACATATGTCACTGACTATTTCTCCTCTTTCCTTCTTTCCTTACATCCTTTTTTCAGTAGTGCTCATGGATCAATAAGACATCATGGCACTGTATGGAGCCTGAGTGATTTCTCATACAATGGCTGCTGTGACCATGTTTCCATGGGAATTGCAAATCACCTTTTAAGAAGGAGCTGAAGATATTTTCAGCCATCAAGCCACTGCTGCTACAAGGGCACTGAACCCTGGAAAAGGCCCAGAAACCTGAGCTGCTCTGGAGCTTGAAAGGAGCTGCTGCAGCGACGACACTTGATGGATCTTAGCCTTGATTACAAGAGCAGACTACTACCACCATGATTGATGAAATCCTGCTTCAAAGAGAAGATGAGGAAACAATGAAAGCTCTGACTACTGTGCTGGGGGCAGGAGGGATGGAGGGAACCAAGGCAGAAGGGAAATAGTCAGGAACCTGATCTAATGGCAGGGAAGCACATAGGCTTATGGCAGCTCAGAAGAAAGAATTTTTTTTCTCCGTCAGTTTTCTAATGGGTATAAAATAAGAATTATATGAACTACAGTCATCAGTTTATAGAGAAATCTATTACTCTCTGGGATCAAAAAGTGAGCACCAGTTGTGAAAAATGGTTTCAGCCTGTGGCTTCGAGCATTAAATCCCATTTTTCAACCAGCAGGGCAGTACTTTTCCACTATCACCTCAATGACAGTTTGTGTTCAATGTGCCAGTGACTCCTTCTTGCTCCATCTACACCCTCTTTTTTCTCTTATCTAGCTACGTACAATCTTACAATTTGAACTTTTAAAGAAGTTGCTGTCTGCAGTCTCATTGTGCACATTAAAAATAATATTTTTAACCATCTTTTTCACAAGTTCAGCCAAGATTAGACTCTGAAGCCAATGAAGATTGTTTCCATTACTATAAACCAAAGAGAGAGATAACTCTTTAATCCTTCAATTTTTAAATACAAATTTTCTTACTCTTAGTTCAGACTTTCTATGTTGTTACTAATTAACAAGGGGTATGTTCTAGGCCATTTGAAATTGAGATTTAGTTTTAGTTCAATTTTATGTGAACACAAAGGGTATAGGTGGCTAATACAGTAACCTTTCACTTCTGGAGGCTTAGACTGGAATTTGGTTTAAATTACGAATGAAATGAGTTTAGTGGTCTCATCTTCACTTTTAGGAAAAACTGTTCTCATTAAAAAGCCACTCTGCACTAACTTCTAAAAGATACAGCTTTTTCCTAGATTAAAAATAGGATTAGGAATTCTGGGGCTCAAAAATAAATTGCAAGTGCAGGGTTGTGTGAAGATGCTGATTTAGGACTGGCACCTGGTTGAATCATGCTTAACAATAATGAACGATATAGATACGTCAATTATATCAGCTACAAAATTCAAATTAAATAAAAAACTACACTGCAAACACAAAGGGGAGTACAAGATAATATGAACAGATGAATTGCATGAGACCTGAATACCATACCTCCCAGAAATAAACAAAAAAAAATTATAAACTGCTTGCACTTCTGTAATAATTACACTGACTAATTTAAATCACTCACCTCCCCTCCTTGCCCCCAAACAAAACAACACTCACAGTCAGGTTATGCATGATCCTCATGTCACCCTTTAGGCTTACTGAAAGGACAACATGCAAAATATATCACTACACAGTAACTGAAAGTGAAAGGGCTGTCACTTGCTTTACCTCCCTTGTTAGCTCAAATTCTACCTTGTAAAGAATCCAGACCAATATATCATAAAACCTCTGGTTTATAAACTCTCCACTTGTTTTTGTGCAGCATGATTACTGTGCACTAACTGGAATAAAACAATCTATTTAATGTGAGACCCAGTGACTACTGAAAACTGGATTGTAGCTTAATTTGAATGCTGATCTCTTGTACTAAAAAAAAAGAGAATATTTGGCTAAACATAATGATGCAACCATTATTGCTCAGGCAAAATCATTGCTTTCATTTCTTCAAGTCATTTGAGATTTGTTTCTTGAAATAAATACAACACAAGATATCAATCTCAGTTAAAAACCATATACCGAGATAGTTTCAGTTTCAAATGGAAGATTAATTTTTCTAGCATCTAAGCAGCACCTCTAAAAAACTTTCCCATTCAAATTTTCCTCAGGCTAAAGTTTCATATGAAAGTCCCATCTTCTGAAGATATTATAAATTTTATAAAATTTCATTGGAATAGCATTTTCTTAGATTTATTCAGGCTCGTGAAAAACAGGAATTACATCCTCTTTATCAACTGCTCTTTACATAAAGGGAAACCTTTATCCATAGAATGGCCCAAGCTACCTCCCTTATACATAACTGAATTATGTACATGCATATATTGTCAGAAAATACAGGCAGGAAACTAAGACAGATTTCTTTGTATTCTCCCTTCATCTGAGCTGAGCACTAAATTAACCTGTCCAGAGTCATCAAGCGATGCCCTTGAATTGTCTGCTAAGGAGAAAACAGGACAACTTTGGGTAAAGGCAAAGGGAGGTGAAGACCTGACTTTCAAACGCAAGAGGTGTTGCAAATATCTTACAAAAAGGAAACTGCAAATCTTATTCACCGTACTCTGGGATAAAGTTAATGTATTAAAAATTTCAGATTTCACATAGTGACAGAGTTGCACTTTATTGTAAACAGAATGCCATCATTACCAAAAGTGCTCATGGAAGCTGGGCTGCATAACATAGATTTACTAGAAGACATATTGTAAACATGACTATGTTTTCTTTTTTCAGAATATACACAGTATGCTGAACAGAATAGCATGGTGTTCTACTTTTGCAGTATTAAGTCTAGTAGGTATTAAAGGTGTAATTTGGTTGATCTATAGAAACTCTGCGAATTTGCATTAGCTCCAGGTATTTTCAGGCACACGTGGAGGTGGAAAGAAATTTATCAGGGGATGGCAAAAGCAATCAATGCTTGTCAACTTGGATACAAGATTTTATTTGGGGTCCTATAAATCCCCTACAGCACAGTCCTTACTTAATAGGGTAGTTGAACAAACCATGTTTAGTTCCCCAAACTCCAGAAGATAGGGATAAAAACCCTCTAATTTCAGTGGTCACAGAAAGGGAAAGTACTTCTTAGGGACTAGCTAATGATGCAGAGAGAGCTGCATGGAAGTAAAACAGACATGAAAACTTTCTAAACATACACTTTCCTATTAGGAAGTGGGAATTTTAATTATGAAAGTGTTATTCTTTGACTGGTGTAAGTTATGTAAGAATATTTCTGCACAAATTGCATATCCTGAATGTTACAAATACAACAGATCAAGGTTAAGGGACAGTGTAATTCTAACAAATTTAGTGACAGGTTAAGATCAAGGGATGTCTTGACATTCTCCTCAGAAAGGTCAATCTAGCAGGTATGCGATGTAAAAATGAAGACTCTGCCATCATTGCCATGGCAAAAGGTCAGACACAAGCTGATTGGTGATAGAATTATCAAATTAACCAATCGATGTGTGTGAGTAATAGATGTAAGCAATCCTGGGGGAGAGCCACAGGGCAAATGCCAGCTCATCAATAACACATTGCCTAGGAAAAGAAGATCCTCTCTTCAATCCATGTCCTTTACATTAGCAGTGGTATCAAGGAATTAAAAGAAAAATCGAAAGCAACAGCTTTAAATATGCTTTCAGACTGTATACAGCATTCAAATATCTTTCCAAAACAAATTCCGTAACATGCTGTGGTAAATAAGAGCTTGCTAGCAATCTAGAGAAAGGAGGCACCAAGAAACCCTATTATAAACAGGTATATTCAGAGACTGAAGGATTTTTATATATCTGACATGAGTATAGGCTTTATTAGGAATGCTATTTTACCTGTGGCAATCATAGACACATAAATCTCACGTTTGATTGTGGGGCAACTTCTGCGCGGCAAAATGAGAAACAGATCACAGGTATTCTGAGGATATTATGAATAGGATGCAGCAAGTATATGAAGAGTACTTCAGCTCTAAGTAATATTTTAATGCCTATTATAAATACCTTTTTGTATCTGACTGCTATTATGCTAGCTTCTACACAGCTCAAAGTGTTAAACCCTGCAGAAGCTGTCTATGAGTCCACAGGAAGTCAACAATGCCTTTACACAGCAGAAGAGGGCTTCAGGGAAGCAAAATGGAAACAAAGAACCAACCTAGTTGGTCTCAAGCTCAAGAGGCATACATTTCACAGAACGTATGTCAACTTCTGGAAAACAGACTGAACCCCATTCCTAGGTATAGAGTTATCTAAAGTAAGTAGAACTGTTTAAACTTGGATGAAAATGTTAAGCATCAGGGTGGGTTAAGTACATAAAAGCTGATATGCTATTTTAAACTTTTTCCTTATCACTGTACTACTTCTAGGGATAAATAAACAAGGATGATTTCAAGACACTCGCTAGTGATACTTTCCAAGTGGCATGCCCACTTGCAGCTCTAAAAGCCTCCATAGCATTTCAATGGAATCCTGGGAGAGCAGGGCATGCACCTGGGACTCTGTGCTAGGAGAGAGCTGCTTTCTCCCTGAAAACAGGGCAGCAGCGTGATCCCTGTTCAGAGTGCTCCACTGAGACACAGAAAAGGTGAAGGTACACTTCATCCTGCACATTGATGAGCCAAAGTCAGGATGTCAAATGTGACAAAGCCTCTGTCTGTACTAGCAACAACAACTGCTAAGGAGAGAAATATTAACAGCATGTTGGCTCTTTCAGAATTCCTTATTCCTTCCAGTGACATCCAAGCTTCAAAAAAAGCTAAGCACAGTGGTCTCTGCACAGTGGACCAGAGCTGGTTTTGCCACACATGAGTTGGTCCCCACCTTCAAGAAAGGCCTAGGAAGGACCACTGGCCTGCAGAGCTGCCTGGTTATCCCAAGTCTTTACACTTCTTCTTGTCCTCTACAGGCACACCACTCTCAGTTGCTACCATAAGGTTTTCCTACTTCTCCTCATACAGTTCTAGTTCTGAGAATCTTACTTTAGTTCCAGTGATGTATCTGTTATTATGGCAATATGATATTGCTATTTATCACAGTAGGGATGGTAATATGGTAACACCCAGAGGAAGAATCCATTCTGCCATCAAAAGCCATGTGTTACTCCTATTACTGCTAATGGGAGTCACGCACAGGTACCAGAACAGGTACCTAAGTGAGCACAATTACAGCCCCCACTGTGAAATTCACTGAACGCAACTTTCATATTGATTTTATTATAGATATACATACCACAATAAAAAAAAATCAGACTCATTTGACTAGGATACTGATTTGAATACGAGCTAGTTTACTTTTAAAATATGTCTTTCTGATATTTTAAATGCTTATTTTTTCCTAATGTATTGCTTACAATGCAGTTAATATTCTTGCCTCAAAAAGTACAAAAAGCACAGAAGCATCTTAGATTGTGTATTTGTCTGTAGTAAGTGCAGAGTCTTTGTCAATGAACTACCAGCTTGGGCTATAGGAGGAATGAATAAGTATGGCACCACTGAATACCATATTGGTCTATTGATTCAATTTCCTTGAAGATCTAGCTCTGCACTGCCTTCCCACTCTGCAACAGTATTGTTGGCAATGCCACTTTTAAACACCTGAAGATTTTGATATTTATTTTATCACATTTTTCTGGTCTGCAGCTTAAAGAGTATTAACATTTAGATCAATAATTTTAATAGTTTGTTACCTAAAAACCTGAGCAGATCACAGTTTTGATTGTGGGAGCTCTGAGTGCTGGTCTGCCCAGTCACAGCAGCTCTCACTAGTAGTTTTACATTACTGTAGTTCCAGTCAGTCTTAAAGATAGGCCAAGGTCTGCCAGAAAACAGAATGACAAATATTTATCAGGTAGTGTTCCCAGCTTGGTTGAAGTAGAAAAGCTAATGCCATGAATGGTAGGTTTTTTTTAAAGAACAGGATATCTGCATTTGAGTTTCCAACAATAAACAAAATTAAAAGATTGAATTGATTTATGTTTTGAAAATTATATATTGGAAAACCTATGTCTTGGAAACTAGATATTGAAAGAATCTCACACTGGGATATGCAAATTCCTTTATAAAGTGTGAGTAAAATAATGTCCTAGCATTTTTAATATGAAATTACTCTAAATTCCAATACAGCAGATAAAATGATCAACCTATGATGATTAGTTCACTTTAAGTATGCAAGGGTCTTAAAGAAATGAAGTTTCTGATATAGACCAGGAAGATGAACACATGTGCATGTGTTAGCTGCTTGAACATTGATCAGAACATTTTATGGGCCTTATGAGATAGTGATCATCATAGACACTACCAACACTCAAATAATATAATGCAGTAGTTAAAAAGTGAATACGGAAATTGGCAGACTAAGACAACATGACCTGTGTTATAATAAAATGCAAAGGTTTTTCATGCACTAATTTACTAAGAGCCCTATTTAAAATAATCTAAGCTTTGGTTTACAAAGAACTGATGAGATGACTTATTTTGGATTGTGCTGCTGTACTGTTTGCAGGCTGTGAGTACACATGCAGCCTCTGCTATTTTATCAGTATTAAAAACGACATGACAATGCAATGAGATCTGGTTTCTGATGCTGTAAGTAAGCTGTCACCCTTCCCTCAAACCTTACAGAAATATGGAATATCTAACCATCTCTGAACAAGCTCATGGTTCTAGATTAATGAACAACATTAACAATGCACTGATGTGAGCATTAGCATCCTGCTTACAATGTCAGTCACTGCATGCTACTCAGCAGACCTGGGAGAAAAATTAACAGAAAGAAAGCTAATAGGACAAAATAATCAAGCCATTTTCCCCCTCAAGTCAATTTCAAGCCTATAAAAATATTTAATGTATTCCCTAAGAAGTAAAATGCAAAAAATCCTTTTATTATGTAATAGTATAATATATAGAAACTATGAAAGCTTAAAAAAACCAAACCTCTACATTTAATAAAATGCTGTTTACCTGTATGTGGAACAAACATACACAGGGTAAGTCTTTGGCGAAGGGTGGACACAAAATCTATAATATCTTATTACTCTGTCTTTGTCTTATGGAAAGAGAATCTTTTTCCTTGGAGAATACGATTGTATGAATACAGTAACCAGGACAGTGCTGCATCCTACTATAAAACAGTGAAGCCTTTTGATGAACTGAATGTAATTTTAATTAAAAATCCTATTCTGCAACATTCTACTATAAGGTTTCTAAAATATATGGACAGCACTGGATTTGCACTGATGAAAAATCAATAAAAACAAATCAAAAATGCTGAGAGACTGAATAGGATTTGCACGTTCTGTTTGAATCTCTGACTCAAAATCGTATTGCAAAACAAGCATGTACCACTCAGCAGGAAACACTGGAATCTAATCATTCACCCGTATTCTGAGCCTGGCCAATTTATAATACCTTCTTGGGGTTACTTTTCTAAGGTTGAAATTGCAGCATTTTCTTGTGTGTTAGAGACAAAAGTAAACCACTATTTTAACTCAACCACTGCCAAAGCAGAAAGTGAAAAATCATGTCATGTTCAATAGTGAATGTTGTTGCTGCAGAGATATACAATATAAAGATGATACTAATACAAACTGTAATCCTCCCTAATGGAACACTGCACGAAATACGTTGTTTTCCCAATTTCAGCTGGGTAAACACTATTAAAATTCCAAATCTGGGCTGTTTTTTTCTTTTTTGCCATATATTTCACCCTATAAAGTTGTTTCAAGAGTACAGCCATTGACTACCAACTCCCACAGCCTTTACTGTCAGCCAGAATGTTCAGTCAGCAAGCCTCTTCCTACTCCAAAGGAAGTGTTTAAGGATTTGCTGTTTAAGGATTTGCTATTACATTTAACCTATCTTTGATACTGTGTAACAATAGCCCTGTAAAATAAAACAAAACAAACAAAAAAAGAGAGATGGAAGTATTGATCATTTTTCAACAGTAAAAATTGAGAAAATATTAATTTCTGCTTCTCTATTTTAAAGAGATTAAAAAGAGACAACCAAATCTCATAAAGATTTTCTTGACGCTAAATGAAACTTGTATCAAAGGGGAATTTATACGGTAAATAGAGAACAGTTGTGAAATAATGGACAATTTATAAAGACAGGTAAAATGAAGCAAATCACACAAAGTTAGATATTCATTTCTCTGAAGATCAAGCTGAAAAACTAAGGAGTACTTTCAATGCTAGTATGGTCAATGCATCAGATGAAGGCAAGCAATGTTATAATCCTAAGTGCTATTAAATATCAATGGGATTTCATCACCAAATGTCCTTGTCTTCCTCTAAAAATTGTAATGGAAGAAACATGGGGAACTGAATGCTGCTTCCGGTCACATATTTCAGCTCTTAGCACAATATTTTGCTCGTTTTTTCCAAATAGTGCACCCCAATAGGCAGGGTCTGTAGAATGAAACAGGTGGCACTGGAGGGTCTTGTATTTATGCTGTCAGCACTGCAGAGGGCCTTACTTCACACAAAATCTAATCTGGTCCCATGGAATGAATAATAGCCCTTAGTAGCTGGAGTGCATTAGCTGACGCTCCATGAACGTTGTGCTTTAGTTTCATCCAAAAGGAGTTCAAGTGCTCCAGGACTGCTCCATGATGTGAAGTGAATCATGGCATGGCGGGGGGTGGGGGGTAATGAGCATCACTTCAGAATTGCACCCCTGATCTGAAGTAAAACACTGATTTACATTCACTATCTGTCAATTGCTTGGATATGGGTACTTCTATAAATGTTAAAATTTTTCAGAAAACTCCCAACAGAGACAAAATTCTGCCAGGTTTGACCTATGATCCTATGTGCCATTAAACAGTATTTAAATAGATACATTTAGAAGAAACCATTTGTATGTATTACTTTTGTTTTAATATTTTAAATCTATTGTGGTTTCCTGCAAACAAATATTTTAATTTTTCAAACTGAAGTTTCACACTATTTGTGATGCATTTCTACTTATCCCCTCCCACCCCTTTCTTTTCTTCAAGCCACATCTTGTCTCTGTCTCCACAATGTCATCTGGTAAGTAGAATGGGTGAAGTACATTTCATATTCTTCCTTTTGGAGTTCGCTGTACTCTCTAATTATATTAGCTCATTGCCAGTACAAAAATATGTCATATGTGTTCCCAAAAGCCAGTTTCTCTTATTTTTCATTATTTTCAACTGTTTTTACTGAACCTTTAGATGTGGCATAACAAAGTATACAGATAAATTCATAAATGAAGCATGACAGCATAACCATGGGATAATAATGGGTGCTGGAATCTTGTTGTTTACCTCACTGAGCCATTGTGAGAATTAATTAGTTAATGGTCATAAAGCAGAGTGCACATGCAAAACACTTTACAAGTGCTAGATAATATTACATGTGATATACAGAGCAATACCACTACTGCATATGGCATAAAGTGGAAGCACTCAATCATTATATTAACCTGAGTCTTTCAGGTAGTAGAATCTGTCAGAGGGAAATAATGGTTGACTGCATCACAAGTATCATTAAACCTTTCAGACAGTTATTCTCTTTGTGTGTATACATTCAAGCCCGTAGGTAATAAGCACCAAGTACCACTAGTGATCTAAGGTAAAACTGCAAACACATTTCCCAATTCATCACAATAACATTGATAGCTTGGATGATAGGAGTGTTTATTAGCTTCCTGGCACATTTATCTGTTGGCTCACAGATTCTGGGACAAAGATGAAACAATGGCCAAAAATGTAATATTGAAAAGTAGATAACGTTTGGTTCCAGAAATTAATGTGGTAAGGCTTTACTAAAAAGTCAAGTGGCCTCCTTGCCCACAGACCCTCCATGCCACAGCACTAAGAGCAGTAAGATATTATATAAGATATTGGTGTCAACTGTTTTTTGGACAATATTTAGAGCAAAGCCATTTGGTAGCCCATACTCATGCAACAGCTGTCACTACATTCATGGCCATGAGTCTTAGTGCTTCAATTACAATCATACTGACAATGCATAATACTGACAGATATAAATTGAGCATAATCTAAGCACACACCTCTGCATACAAGTTCCATCTTTTTCTGAGTATTACTAAGCTAAGGGAAATATTCAGGTCTTTCTGAGTTTCTGATGCTATAAATGAATGTTGTACTCTGGAAAATATTCATGGAGACAAGGTCTTTCCTGCGATCTGGAGTTGTGAAAAACCTTTCCAAGAAATCAGAGAATTAGGTAAAAAAATAAAAATGGAGTTTTAATTTTCAATACATGTATACATTTAAAATCTGAGCATGATGATCAAGAACTTCATCTTTTCATGAAGGAGACTGCATTGGACTGGAGGAAAAAATTCTGAACTTGGATGAAGTTCTCATTTAGATT
>WEIU01019519.1:0-14236 GCA_013389925.1 Aegithalos caudatus | reverse complement strand
TAAAAGTTTTATCCTGCCAACTTTACCAGAACATGTTTCTCCTTCCTTTACCCCCACCCCTGTCTGTTTGATGCATTCCTTAAGTATTCAAAAATATATTTTAAACTATTCTTATTTCTAAAAACCTGATTTGTGTCAGTTCTATAACTATATTGAAGTGCCTGGAAGATATATACAGTCTGAGAGAAAGCAGTTGGCTCATGATAAACATAAGATGAAAGTGATGCTTCTAGGCAGAGATTCAAGGAAATTTCTGGAAGGCCATCCTCCCTGTCAGCTGAAGACATCAAAACGTTCCGATGGGAATGAAGTTCTTATTTCTTTTCATTGTCTTTATATATACATACCATATTCAGTAAGTGGCATTTTGTGAAAAATTGTTTTCTGCACCCTCATCTGCATGGACTGGGGCAAAAATTTGTAACACTTCTAATGGCTGAGTAGGAATAATGCAGACTTCAAAGAGGTCCTTAGTGGCATATAGGTGGAAATGGATGCCGTGTCCAGTCACAGCCATGACTGATGGGAACGATATATTGCTGTGATTTGTTGACATAAAATCTGGCAACTATGTTAAGAAAACTAAATTTGTCTTGCATTTGCCGTGGCCAAGAAGAGGTACTGAAGAAGCACACATTGTGACTTCAGACAATCTGAGAATCCCAGTTTTTTACCAACGCTCCTCACAGATCCCCATTTTCCAGCTGCTTCACTAGGTCATATTGTTGATGTATAAAAGTACAGTTTCGTTTCGATAACTGAAACAGATGTTTGACATCTTCTAGATTTATTTCAATGATATTATCAATACTATCAATAATGATATATATTTGAAGGTAAGATCTATCTGACAGTATAAAAAATTATAAAATGTAAATGTTTTAAAGCTGGTAAGGTCCCCTTGCTAACTGGTAAAAAAACATTTAGACATTCAATTGTGATGTAAAAATGCTTTACTTCCATTATGTTGTGCAACATATTTAAGGAATTTGAAAAAAATATACATTGTTTACAGGTGGGGTGTGTGTATTATTTTTATGTCTCCCTGTGCTATTTTTTTCCTTTTGTTCTGTTGATATACTTCATCATTCCTTCAAAGGTAAAATCTGGTTGTTCGGTCACCAACAGGGTGGTCAAATGGGAACAGGCTGTCCAGAGATGTTGTTGAGTCTCCTGACTGAAGAGAGTCCTGGGAAGTCTGCTGTAGCTGAGACTGTGAGGAGGGGGATTGGTCTAGGGGGCTCTTCCAATCTCAACCATTTCAACATTCTTCAGTTTTTCCACTCAGTTGCTATAGAGGTCCAAAGATAATTTGTGCTAAAATTTATCAGATATTTAGTAACTCTGATTTATAGAAAGAGCATATCATATCATATGCTCTACACTTTTTGGTAGTAAGCTAAATAAGAATTATTTTATGTTCTACATAAAATGGACTATGCTTCACCTGCAGCTAATGAAGAAAGCTTGNCCTGCAGCTAATGAAGAAAGCTTGCTCTTTTTAGGAGATTTTTTAGAAACAATCTGGGTGTTCATCATCTGTAATTTCTGTAAAAGTATAAAGCAGTTAATTCTATACACATGAATAATTTTGCAGGGAAAGTTTTCATCTACAAAATTACATGACTTAACTTGAGCAACTAGCAAAATTATCAGTATTAGCTGTTGTTCCAGTGGGGAAAATACAGTGAAGACAGATCTTTCTTTGGAGAACTCATTCACTCTTCATGGATCTGGGTCCTTAGATATAAAAACTGTTTCTTTAGATACTGTAGAAATCACAAAAACAGAAACGATCTCTTTAAAAACCATTACTGTTGTTTTTCTATTTCCACTGCCATCAATCATTCTCCATTATTCTTTCTCAGGGCTATCATTTCCAGAGCTTTTCCTGTCCCTGGCAATCCCTCTGTTTCATTTTCTCTGTTTCTCTCAGACACTTGTGCACAGAAAAATGTTGCAGAAATTCATGTCCTTTTTGTCAGTCCCCAGAAAATCTCTGCAAATGCTCTAACACTACTGACAGGTGTCTGTCTTCTGGGTAGTGGTTAGTATTATTTTTTTCAGTTCTCAATAAAGTGGAAGGCAATTGTCTCATTGAGGTTGTTCATTAGTGTCTACCATAAGAAACCTCTGAGTATTCTGTAATGACATCAAAAAACATAAATGTATATTAACCAGAAATATTTCTTATTCATAATCATATGTTTATAATGCAATCTATTTCAAATGCACTAGATGAAGCACTCTATACTAAATTTAGCTTTCTTTTGTTATGTCATTTTTTTTTATTCAACCAAGTTTTATGTGACTATATTTCAACCACAGGATTGTCTGTGAACTGATTGTGGGGATTATCATGTTGTAAGTATAAGAAACTTGAGTTATTTTGATTGGTTGCATATGACATAGCTTTTGTTTCCATTCACAGACTGCATGAACAAAACTTGTAGAAACTTGAAATTATTTTGGTTTTGAATACATTGCATAGTAATTTTTAATGCTATATTCAAAGGCAAATATCCCAAATATGCTTCTGAAAATATAAACTTTTATTTTGAATTTTTACAGTAGACTTCTAAAAATAATTCTTTTCATAATGAGTTTTAATAAAAATTGTTCAATAAGTAAACTGTATCATTTTTGGCAAAGATGTATAGTTTTTTTTTTTGTACATACACAAATATGTATTTATATTCTATAAAAATATTTAAATAAAGAAAATATTATTAGATTTAATTATTGTTATTGTTCAGCCAACAGTGTTTTCACAGCTGAAACACGAAACCAGTTTATACAGACATTAAATCTAAAAAGCATATTTTAGTAGCCAAAAAACCAATCATTTTTCTGAAACAGGCCAAGTAATACAGGAAAAGAACTGCTAAAAGTACTTATCTGTGTGAATTTTGGTATTTATTTTTAATTTAGACACTGCATGAATTCAGTCTTTTCCATGACTGTATTATGTTCATTATCTGGAATAATAGAAAATAGGTGAAAATCAACAGCTAAATATCTATACATTTCAGAAGCTATCAAAATACATCTCACTTTGCATTTTACTTGTGCATTATCTATGTATTTATGAGAATCTTATTGTGCAGGTTGTAGTTATGTACTGGAGAGAGATTTTCCCCTTCTGGTAACAATATGCGACTATTGTCAAAATCCAGGCAGATCTGATGGTTGGTAGGTATCCTCTACCTGTGGGAGTGTGCACGTTGAAGTAACACTTTATGAAACCACACTGCAGAGTTCAACCTGAAAAATCAAATTTTGCAGTGTGACAGAGGAAGAAAGTGTGAATGAATAGTGTAACTCCTCCTTTAGAAGCTCAGAAGTCTGCTCCTGAGAGATTATTGTGTTTGGAATTGTTTCTTCTCACCTGTGGTGAACTATTGCTTTTGCTGTCACTGATAATTCTTTATTTTTAGCACCTTTATATCTTTTTGGCTTTACACTATGTCACTTATCACTGTATCTTTCCACTTGCACAATAATTAAAATGGCTAAAGGGCCGCTAACATTAAAGAGTACTACACACCAAAACATAGCAGCAACTTTCACATGATCTTCTGCACTAAACCCCATTTTTTATCAAAGAAAAGCATTATGTTTATAGGAGAATTATTTCCAAGAACAAGCTATGCAGCCAAGTTACCTAATTGATTGGAGAATTTTTCATTTCAGTTATGACCTTGAAGTCAGTGATGCCTGGAATGCCCCTCAGACCATGTCATGGGTGCTCTAGTAAAGATCTATCGTTAGATCAATTACTAAAGCAATGGAACATCTGATCCTACCCTTGAAATTAACCAGGAAAAGTAGGTCAGCACACCTTCAGCTGACACAATGAAGAATTATGCTCTCAATGACCCAGGAAGGAAAGCACTAATGATTGATGGGAAGATATATTTAAATGAGAAAGTTGAAGCACACTAGAATTAAGCACGTCAGAATGATCAAGCAACTCTAGACAGCCAAGTGCCCTCAGATAACAGTAATTTTGCCCAAATCTCACATCAGTTTATTCCCCCCCAAAAAACAACAGTCATATTTATAATGAAATTAAAAAGGATTTAGGCTTCAAAGATCTAACAGTCTTTCCAGATGGTGACATTTTCTTTCTTTGTTGTTCCATGTTTTGTGTTAAAATTATTTGCCTTTCATTTGTTATCATATCTATAGAAAAGTTGTTACCATCTCTTCTGAGCAGCAAAAACCACTAAAACAGGTGTCAGAAAGAATTTTGCATGTTATCAGTGACACAAGATTTAAGAAAACTTTTCTGAGTATGCTTCAGAGGCATTCTTCTTTGAGTAAAAAACACAGAAAAAATCGACAAAATACTTGTGGTAATACAGGAATATCAGAACAATATGCAAGTAATTTTAAATTATTCCATGGTCAAGAGCCCAGCACGTATTAAAAACCACTTAGAACAGCTTTTTTGGTTTAACATCGGCAACCCTTGTTAAATCCCAGTCACTCAAACTTAGGCCTAAACCAATGTTCTTTTGGTCTGGATAGACACAATGGAGCAAATTCCAACTAAATATTCTCAAAAGGTAAAAATACACAGAAGTTTACTGGCAAATTATAGAAAATTAAGAAACATTGGCTAAAGAGTAAATACAACATAACATCACTTATCACAGCATAGACAGTACACTGAACAGCTTTTAAACCCATTTGATGTTACATTCTGTGAGAAGAGAGTTAGAAGATGGAAGGGAGGAGAACAGTGAGGCAGGTTGAGACCTGGTTGAACAGCAGATCCCAGAGTGTTGTAACCAGTGGCACAGGGTCTAGTTGGAGGCCTGTCACAAGTAGTGTCCCCCAAGGTTCAATATTGAGCCAGTATTGTTTAACTTATTCATCAGTGACTTGGATGAAGAGGCAGATGTTTCCACAAGGGCTTCATTGATGACACAAAGCTGGGAGCAGTGGGCAATACCCCAGAGAGCTGTGCAGCCCTTCCAAAGGACCTGGACAGGTTGGCCAGATGCGCAGAGAAGAACATTTTGAAACTCAACAGTGGCAAATGTAGGGTTCTGTGCCTAGGGGATGATAACCCCTTGCACCAGTACAGGCTGGGAGCCGACTTGCTGGAAAGAAGCTGTGTGGAGAAGGACTTGAGGGTTCTGGTGCACAAGCTGTCCATGAGACAGCAGCACCTTTGCGACCAAGAAGGCCAGTGGTACCCTGGGATACATCAGGAAGAGCATTGCCAGGAGATCAAGGGAAGTGATCCTGCCCCTCCACTCAGCCTTAGTGAGGCTGCATCTGGAATGCTGTGTCCAGTTCTGGGCTCTTCAGGACAAGAGAGACAAGGAGCTTCTGGGGCAGGTCCAGTAAAGGGCTGCGGAGATGATGGGACCTCATCAATGTAAGTCTCCAGGAGGAGGGTGTCAAGAAGATGTAGCCAAGCTCTTCTTGGTCCTTCCAAACAATAAAACAAGAGACATCAAGCAGAAACTGAAGCACATCTGAATAGGAGGAAAAATGTTTTTGCTATATGGACGATGGTACACTAGAACCTTGCCCAGAGAGGTTGTGGAGTCTCCCACATTGGAGATATTCAAGTACCATCTCAACAGAACCCTGTGCCATGTGCTCTAGGACGATCCTGCTTAAGGAGAGAGGTTGGACCAGATTCACAGAATATTCTAGGTTGGAAGGAACCCACAAGGATCAGCAAGTCCAGCTCTTAAATAAATGGCCTGTGCAGGGATTAAACCCACCCTTGGTTTTATTAAGACTATGCTCTAACCAACCAATCACCCATTCTGTGAAGTTATTGCTTAAAGACTGAGAAATCTTTGTGAAGGCAGAAGAATTTTGCTATTGCTTTTATAAAAATAGTCAGATTAACGGTATGGTTTTGATGAAGTGTGTTAGAGATTATGCAATGCCTTTCCCAAGGTTTCTGGGATAAACCCCTTAAAAAAAAAGGAAAAGGTGAAGGATCTTACTGGTCTTTTACCAGACTGACAATTTTTTTTGCCAAATCTGAAGAGGAGACTATACTTGCACTTACCTTTTCTACAACTAATCAGCCAAAGTCACAGCAAACAGTACTTTAAGTAGCCAGGAATTTGTTGGGGTAGTTAATGTATTTGAAAATTCGTGGCTCAATTATTATCAATTAAAATGACCTAGGTTTTTAATTCAGCAATTAAGGGCACACCTGTCATAGGATATTCATAATCTAGAATTTTATTGCATCATCTTTTTCTTGGACTACTAGGAAGAGAATTTACAATGTGCTGCTTTTTTCTAAATAATCTTTTATTGAAGGAAACATTGCTTACTTCACTGAATATTTAAAATAGGTGTATAGGAAATATGAAATACCTGTAGAAAAATTAAACTGAACATCTTAGGTCTTGAATGACTCTGGGAGTTTAAAGATTTTGTGATTTTTGTTGTTTTGTTTTGTTTTGTTTTGTTTTGTTTGGTTTGGTTTGGTTTTTGTTTGCATTTTTTTAAATGAAAATGGGTAATTATGATGCTAGATCTTACAAGAGCTGCACTGGTATTGTTCAAGTTTATGATGTTGCAGCAGCTGGAGTGGACAGAGTGGACAGAGACTGCTTCAATGTACTCAATGTTGGATGTAGAAAAAATAGTTGTGAATGTAACTAAATGTTTGTTATCAAAGAGCAAATCTTCAGATTGAGAACCAGCTGGGGCAACTGATTTACTGTCTCAGTCAAGCCCTATTAACTGCAACCTCAAGAATAAATTGGGTTTTTTTGACTATGATTTGGGTTCTGCCAGATATAATTCCAAAATTTTGCAGTCATTTGTTCCCACTATTTTACTGTTTCTCCTTAGGCCCCCTTAAGGGCCACATTATTTTATGTTTCCAGAAAATGTGTCAAAATTATTGGAAAATAATTCCAATTCTTACTGGCAGAAATTCTGAAATAGCTCATAAAATATTTTTTCCATATTTGGTGTACTCTTTTAACTAGATTTTTATGCTCACTTACTTTCCTTCTTCTCACATGCTGATGAAAGCTAACAAAGCTTTTGGTGCCTGAACTAAAATAAAACATCAAAAAACCCCAGTGGTGCTGTTGCATGTACACGAATACATTGTGGTGATAAGTGTGATCTAATTCAGTTATTTTATATAAGCCACATGGAACTCATTGTCCTATTTGAACAGCATCCTGTGAAATTAGCTTTACTCATAACACTTTAAACATTCAGTGCCAGGTTATTTAATAATTATTATATAATTTATGTAAGATATTTATATCAGTAAATAAAACACATTAGATTGATGAAGGCTACAACTCCACCTATTCATCACTGAGGTAAGCAAGAATATCTCTATATTAAACCAGATTTATGCTTCTCATCTGAAAGGATATTTGCCTATTTAAGTTGTAGAAAGCTCCTAGCTTTCACAGTTGGTATCTTCATAAAAAGCAGCATTTTAAGGTAAGTATTTAGGCAACCACAGTCTGTGGTATAATTGGCAAGTGGGAGAAATGAACTTCAAAACCTGAACTCACAAAGACAGCTCAAAAATAACTCACAGAAAAAAGTCTTCCAGAAGTAAGTAATCTGGTATTACAAAGGAATAATTCTAGATAGTTTTTCAGATTTTTTAAGAAACTTGAAGCAAAACATATCTTTCTAGGGGAATTCTTGCATTCTGTTTATTTGCCTGAATGCTTTGGGAAACACTTTTATCATGTATCATAAATGATACAATAAAAATGTCACCTGGAAATTATGATTTGGTTTGAGATTTGTCAGGTCATTTTTAAGAGCATCAACAAACGGTGTAAAAAGCACTACAAAGACCATTTTGTAATTAGGAGTGGTGTGCTTGTAGTGTTGATTAATTTCAGGCAATGATTTCTGAGTACACTGGGTATATAGCAGAGTTTTTTAGTATAATTAGACTTTGAATGCCAAGGTTGTGATCAATAAGAATTAAAAGACCATTTTCAAAAGCTATATTATACAATTTGTACAATCACTTTTTCTTTTCTTTAAATATCTTAAAGCCTAAGGCATAAAAATTTTCAGGATTCTATGCTAGTAACATCAAAAACTCTACTTCTTTTCTTGCTCCATATAATAGTTACCTAACCTTTTAATTTTCCATGTAAAATAAAGTTTGTTGGTATTTAGTTCATTTGTATTTAGTTTAGCAGGTGCCAATTTAATTAATAATCAACCAAATGACATTCTAGATTTGCTTTGGATAGCAGTTCAATGCATTCTATTGATTTTTGTATTATTGGACTAGATGTTGTCATCATTATTACTGTGTGCCATGCTTCAGGCAGGTTTTGAATTAACCAGTAGTTCAGTATAGCGAGTTTTTGTCTTTCAGCGTGGAAACCGTATTATAGTTTAGCAATAAACTAAAATAAACTATTTTCCTTTTGGAGTATTTGTTGTTTCTTAAAAAAAAATCCCTGATAAGTTTAAAAAATTCAAAACAAAATGCTTCCAAATGTTTTAGCTTATTTATATGCAAGAATTTTGGGGGGTTTTGTTATTTTTGTTAAGGCTCTGCTACATTTTCTTCAGAATATAATAACAATAACAATGTGATGCTACCTAGCATTTTAACAGGTGGGTTAAGGTGAGTCAGTTGTTCTGTGGATTAGCCTTTATTTTCTCTACAGTAAAAGCAGCACATACTACTATGTCAGGTAAAGGAAGGTATCCTCCCCAGCGAGTCATGGGGGCTCCTCTGCAAGGAAACCCATCTTGGCATGGACATGGGTTACAATGGAGAAATCCTTAAGTCTGTTTAAAACCTCTATAACTCCAAGAAATTAGACATTTTGTATTACATTTTACGTACCCATGATTCCCTTGGGAAAGAGTCTTTTCTTGCAGGAGTAACAGAATTTGAGAATAGTGTAGACTTCTCTCTGTTTTCTATCCCAAAAAATATATTTGTTCCTTTTGAAACTAGCACTTCATATGAATGTAGGAAGTTTTGTAAGGAGTACTGCAGCCTTAAACTTTGTAACTATCAGGCAAAATTAAAGGCCACAGATACTCAGATCTGAACAGGGGTCTGTTCCATATCAGTCTGACTATTCTTATGACTAATGAAGTATTGTGAGTATGGAAGTGGCTATCAGCTACATCTGGTTTTGCAATGGGGTTCAGATTAGACTCAGCTCTTTCAAATGTTTACAAAGATTTTTGAAACAGATGGAGACCCAAAGCTAAAGCTAGAATTTTTCACAGAGTTATGGAATGGTTGAGGTTGGAGTGACCTCTGGCAGGCATCTTTTCCAATGCCCTGTTCAAGCAGGGTCACTTACAGCACTCTTCTAGAAGTGATAGTCATTAGTATATTTCTAAGACACTAGTAAAACAAACAAATTTTAAAAAATTGCTTTCCAGACAACAAAAAAGGACAAGTAATTGAGGAAGGAGAAGGATTTTCCCGTACTCTTGTGGGAAATGTGTTTACTTTGAGTGAGTGTCCTCTCAGGTGGCCATGCAAATGTAAGCTGCAAAGCAAAAGTACTTGGCTAAATTAAAGGAAGACATTCTAAACACAAGTCCAAAGAGGTACTAATATTGAAAGACCTGATTTTCAAGATGGAGTAAAATATGTAATTAAAGTAATAACATGTAGTCCCTTTTGAGGACTTTTTCCAAACTTTGCTTAATTTGAATTTCACGTACTTGACATCTTGTTTTGACAATTCATCTGATTATATCAATATGTCACATTATGCAATAATAGTGAAACATGATGTATTTCAGCACAATGAGTCATCCTGATGGCATGTCAGATCCAACATATTCCAAATCAAAGTTCCTTAAATCATGATGATTGAAATCTCTATTTAAAAGAGCTTTCCCTGCTCAGATTTTTTGTACTTCCTATTGCTTCTGTTAAGCTGGGTCTTTTATAGCCTGCCTCTCTTGACTCAGTTATCTTTCACTTTAAGTCAACACATAAGAGAAAACAGAGATGTGCAAAACCTCGGGGGAAAAATGGAAAACAAAGCAACTTTTCTTTTGTACTTTTGGCCAGATTTGAAAATACACATCTAGAGGCTTAAAGTAAATTTCATTCCAATAGTAATTGAGTTCCTACACCTCTCTTAATAATCAAGATACTCTGCTGTTTAAAGTTGGGGCCAAAGAAAAAGCTGGGGACATTTAATGAGTAAATCTTCTATTGCAAACTTTGGGCAAAAATATCATTATTGAGTCATGTCAAGAATTCCTGAAATAAAGTTTCATTTTCTCTTGCTCCAAGAAGGTAGACCTAAAGAAAAAACATATACTTTTATTGCTGCATAGTAATAAAAAGTAATAAATAATATTTTAAAGAAAAAAGATATATTCTCTTTCCAGTTTTGTTACCTGAAGAACAGTTCCTGAGTTTTTTATGATATTTTTTGCCATGATAGAATATTTGGATATCAATTTAGTAGAAGAATTACTTGATATCATTTTCTGCTTGTTCAGAATATGAGGGGACATATGGATTGTTTTCTATCTCCTTTATTTGCCACTATTGCTAAAAAATACAGGAGGCATGCTATTTATGGAAGATGATAACTTTCCTCAGATACAAGAGCTCTGTTGAAGGCTGGATGGTTCATTCAATTTGATGATTAGTCTTTTTGCTGAAGCAGCTTAGGAGGGCCTCTGTTTGATGTCAGTGTCTTCCTTTGCTTCTTTGAGAAGGAATTTGTGACCTAGTTGTGGAAATGTTTAGAAAAAAAGTTTCTTCAAGGGTTACATACCTTATTAGCTGCTTTTCCACTGCTGAACATTACTACCCTTAATCCTAATGGAAGTTATACACACACACACCTTAGCAGACAAGTGGGTCACCCTGCTGAGTGGATTTCAAGCCCCTCAGAAAGTGATACAACAGCAAAACCATTGCATTAACCAAAATAACTGCCAAGGATCATAATAGGTCCTGGCATTGGGTGGAAAGGGCAGGAATCCTGGAAACTTCTCTGTTTTCCCCGCCTTTTCACAGATAGTCTGTCTGACTTTTCCAAAGACACTGGTCTACTTTGAGAGGAACTTCCTGTCCACTGCCAGACTTCAACTAAATATTAATTGGGAACCTAATGAAAAATACAACACTAAGTCTGTGAACCCTCTATTTTGAAATCCTGCTGTATATGTGCAGAAGATGGGAGGCAAAAGCAAGTATAAAGGAGGACAGTGAACGTTGAATGTGAGATTGCTTTTGCAAAATATATTTCTGAGTGTGCATGGGAACCCACTGAAATGCAAACTGACAAACACTGCTGAAATTCCTACTATTTTTATATAGATTATGAACTTAAATGATGTACAGAAGCCTCACTTTCCCTTCTATAAAGGGTAAGATAGCATCTTTATGCACAAAACTGCATGCATTATTAGTTAAAATCCTAGCACTTTCAGAATACTAAACCATCTAAAAAACTTCAGTAGATAAGAATACTTTACTTTTGCTTCACTAAACTAGTGTATTTTTGAGTAGAACTGCTGGCAGAAATAAAACATATTTTTCATTATTATCCACTTGATAAGTGACAATATTCCTGTCTGGTTTTATTATATGTAAAAAATAAACCAGAAAAAAAATCCAGACAGCACATATTAAAGTGAGATGTGAGTAAGTACCTTACACTTTGACAAGATGATCAAATAATATTCATTACAGATATTCACAAAATATATCTGTAAAGACTATTAGACATATGAATAATTATAACTCTCCTAGAAACAATGTAGTGTTTGATTTATTGTATCTTCTGTAAATTTTCATATGTTAGCTGTTTCTGTTCATGTAGTTTATGACAGAAATTTTGGGGCAGATCTTTTCTCCTTTGCTTGCAACTGGGGTTTCAGGATACATTTTCCCTTTCTTTGTATTGCTTGAGTTCCAATTTTTGTGAGGGGCAGGAACATGCTCTCTGATTATTTTTTAATATTACATTTTTACATGGCTATATTTGCTAGCCAACAGCTATATTTCAGTTTATCTCCAGACTGCCTTGCAAATGGAAGCACTTTATAAAACAAGTGAAATCACAATACCCAATCATTCAGAAATATTGGACTACTTCAAATTTTTATAAGCTCTTAAATTTTGAGGTGATCAGGGTTCTGAGCTTGCATTGCACAGAATAATTTCAAATTATTGGAGCACTTCACATATTTTTAAAACCACTTCAACTAGGAAATGATGGGGTTCCAGAAATATGTGGCCTATAAGGATATAAAATTATCAGAGAGCTTAAGTGTTTCATTGTGAAAGTGATCAAGGTTCCTTGCTTGCACATTACAAACCAATTGAAAATTACTGGAGTGATTCAAGTGTTCGTGTTTTTAGGATTTTAAGTCCCTCCTACTCAAATGCTCTTTAAAATTGTTAATGTTTCCAATATTTTCTATTTTTGAGTATGTACCTGTTATCATGCTTTTCCTTACTTTGGGCTTTTCCTTTGTTGTTTTCTTTTAAGTTCAAATATTTGTCTTTCAGAGCTCTCAGACTTAACTAGATCTTGAAATCCTTTCGTTTCCAACACATAGGAGCTTTGATGAACTTAACTGTGCTGTTGCTTTTGGAGAAAAAAATTTAAGGAATAATTTTTATTAATGTCAGTATCCAAAACTGAAACCTGAATTTGTGCCTATATATTTTTTTAGAGTACTTCCCATTATTAGATTATTTAATTTAAAATTTTATAAGGTTCAGATTTAAATTAATTAAAATTATTTAATATTGCTTCTGATACTACAATTTTTAAAAAAACTTACCTTTAAAACATTGGGTTTTTTTTTTGTGTGTGCCCTTCTTTCTCTTCATCTCCTTTCTGTCTTTAATACATACACTGCACAAACCACTGGTATATCATAATTCATTCTCTCACAGCTCATTCTCAGTACTATGTTTTGGTAGAACTCACAGTGGGTAGAATTTTGAGCTGGATTTATCATCCACACAAGAGAATCATAATAGTTCTATATTTTAAGAAGGGAAGAAAAAAGCCCTATAAAGTGCATCATTCTGCAATGCATTGTTTCTGTACATTGAATTTATGACTGTAAGAAGGAAATCACTTGTGTTATACAGGTATTCTATTGTGTGCGTTTAAAAATTTAATTCAGTCCCTACCGTGCTATTCGTTTTACTTAACTGTTTCCATGAACTTTGCTTATTTCAGGTCTATATTTCCTTACCTTATCTCTATTATGAACTGTTTGCTTCACCCATTTTCCTCTTCCAAAAGTGTAAAGAAAAGAATTTAAGCAATCTAAGCACCATACTTTTTTTTCCAGGTCTTTGCAGGGACAATTGTTTAAACAAAAAATGATGCATTAATTTTTATCTTCATGATGTATTTATGAACTACATTAGTAATAAGTAGTTTTCTGAAAAATGTAATACTTTCTTTAGAGAGGATTTAAAAATATTTGTGCAACAGGGTGAAATTTTCTTTAACTATAGGAGTATAACCATAGACTTAAGACAAAGAAACTAGAAAATACTGGCAATAAATAGATCAGGTTTTTTGATGATCAAAATGGAAATAGTATGTTGTTTGACATAATATTGCATTCATTTTCATGTTACTGTTTTCACTTTTAAGATACCTAGAGCAGGCATGATTCCTAGCAACGGAATTTGACTGTTTGTAAACTTTATTTATAATGCTTTTTATAATTTCTTTGTGAGAATTTTAAATTGTGAGCTGCCAAGAATTGCTTACAATGTAAGAGAAATTTGGAATTAAAAAATTATCATCTTGTATAAGTTTTATGTTTGCCGTAATGAATAATGTCCTTCACTCATTTATGACCCATAGAAAATTATTATTATTTTGTCTTAGAAAATCACATTAGTATTGGCTACAGATATATCCTTATCAATAGCTTCTGTTAAAACAATGGTTTTGCAGTTTTTGAAAATGAAATGGCTGTTATAATTACAATTGTTGGAATAAAAAAGATAGATATATTCATGGATTTAAAAGGCTGAAATCTGTAAACATTCGTATAGAAATTGTTTGCAGTGCTAACATTTACTGCAGACTGAATTTCCTTGTGTTACAATAAATCACATCTTATTGGGCAAGTGCCTGGCCTCTATTTTTCAAGGCAGTGTTTTCAAGTATTCAATGTGATCACAAGAAAAATGTTTGTACATTTTAGTCAAACTGATTTTAGAAAAGTAAAAAACAAAGCCTTCAGTAGGTACAAAAATCTC